>JAMWFC010000060.1:867080-1231930 GCA_027475525.1 Macrolepiota albuminosa | reverse complement strand
GCTTGGTGCGATTGACACTTGGTTAAGTCTACTGGATTGTAAGGTCTAGTTTTTCCTTGACTCGCATAATCCGTCATTGCGTAGTTTACCAATACCTCTACCTGTGATCGAGACAAAGACACACTGTCGTTGCTAGGAAGTCTACATTTTAAATGCACGCTTGTACGTACAATCGGAACCACATTAACGGGAAGTCCATCAATTTTTACTCTTTGCAGAGGATTGTTGAGTAGTACAAATAACGTATCCAGCATAATTTGTCTGGCCGATCCGATGCAACTTTTCCACCCATACACAAAACCTTCCTGTCCATTGGTGATGCATAATTCTGTAGCTGCATTATTCTTGATTATAACAGGCAAGCCTACACACAACGACAGCTTTCCCGCAACTTGAATGCTGCAAGATGATGGAGGTTGGTCCCACAACGCATGCTGTATAATTGGAGGAAATCTCGTGGTTTCTTTAGAGCGCGTGTAGTTAGATGAATGGTTTTTTGTTGCATCGCCATCTCTGGATGACGGACTATCTTTGCTGTAGAAATGCACTAGTTCCTGATGGCTCTCGCTTGCAAATTGAGTACTTCCTATAATATTAATAGCGTCTTTGTCTACGTTTTGTGCGGTGATTATAGAAACATTTCTAAACTGTTTATCGGATATAGATGGGCAACTATTAGAGACAGCCAATGATCTGCTCTTAAGAAACTTCATGTCTTCTTTGGTGCATGCTCTATACCTCATGTTTTCGAGCGTGGTATGCAAAGCCACATCCTCTGTAGACTGAGTTTTCTGCCTCATGTTTGTATGCAATATGACAACGGTTGTTACCTGATGCCATACAGCCTTGCCTATGGCAGACTCCTGATTCTTCAACATTTTGGTATTTAAACCTACAGTTCTACTATATAAGGCTGATCCTTTGTGCCCAGCAACAGGGAGCAACTGAGCAAAATCACCTGCAAATACCATGTTCATACCACCAAAAGGGATATCTAGTCTACCGGACAGCTGAGCCAGTCTTGCGGAAATCTTATACAAGTCTCGACACGATAACATAGATACTTCATCGAAAAACACGTATTCGACACCTAGTAAACAAGTTTTAATTTGAACGAGTTGTTTCTTCGATACACCAACCATGTCATTAATGCCGAACATCGAATGATATGTTGAGCCACCTATAAGCGATGCAGCAGTGCCGGTAGGTGCAACCACAGCCAGACGATATGCCTCTCCTCTAGCTTCAAAATACTTGATGAGGGCTCGGAGCACCTGGGTTTTTCCAGTGCCCCCCATTCCTCCCATATACATTTTAAGTTGCTCAGGCATATATGACGTTGCGTGATTAGCCACAATGCAGAACACTCTCAGCTGTTCTTCGTTCAGCCCGTAGTCTGAAGATATAATAGCAATAGTAGGTTCCCATTTATCGTCCACATATATCTTCTGAAGATACTTCCTATCTACTATGTCGACATGTCCCAGTAGTTCTGGTACGCTGCCTGGTAACTTACCACTGCATGCAGATATGCTGGAATTTCGGCTCTTCAGTACCTCATCCTGCTTTGCTGTAACAACAGCTTTCCAGTAAGAAGAGTTACATTCTTCATTCATAGGTTCAACGGCGTCGATTTGAGGAAACACTTGGTCTATTATAGGATCTCTCTACCCCAGATCTGCCATAGTTGCTGACATTTGCAGCATATCAGATCTATGTTTTAATTCTTTCTTGCCAAACACAGCAGATGCTTCTTCATCAACACCTGCGATTATATCGTCCATGTCCTCGAAGTTTTCAGTTTTGTCCCGCTGCATCATGTCAGATAGTTTGTCTCTGGTCAGCGTTGAATTAGTAAGACATACACCTCCGCTCTTCAGCTGAGCATAAAAGTTGTTGGCCACATCTAAGCATTCATATCGTATGTTCATGTTCTTGAGCAATGTGAGTTGACGCTTATTGAAGGATGTATATTCAAAAGCTGAATCCCATGTTTCTCCAGTATTTTTAAGGTCGTGTCCTGTACGCCAAGGTTTGAAAAGCGTTAACATGGTCGCACAATAGTACTCTATCCCCTTGATCCTTTCTAGGTAAATTTCCGCCTACTAAATTAAGGACACGCCTACATAAAGGAGGATACACATAAGTACCATGAGTGTTGGAAAGCGGATGACAACTTGAGAATTTAATAACCACTGAACCCTGCATGTTTTTCATTCCACCAAGAGATATGTCATCATCATCGACCAATATATTACGTGTTCTGTTGGTCAACTTTACTCTCTTACATCTTGACGACCACTCGTACAAAGTCATTTGGTCCAACTCCGGCCCTCTGAAAATATAATCAAATACAGGTGATAGCCCTATCACTCATCCTCGTCTCTTAATTATTGCCAACTTATTGGAAAACTTGTCATGTAACTGGTCAGCAGCATCGTCCGCCCAAGGACGTCTGGCCTCTCAAACGAAAGTAGGCCAATACAAATTTGAGAAGTTATGGTCAGTATAATGATCAGGATTGCCTAATAGATACATGCAAACCATTGGCGATCCCATTTCCGTTTTAGTGCTAAGAACATTAGCTATCTTGGTCATTAGCGTGTGGGCTTTCTCTTGACGATTAAGTGGACCATTCAGTATATCTGCATGTTTAGTGAATATTGAAGCAACCGCCTCAAATGCAGTGCATGTTTTGAGGATGGGCTTTGTAACGTATTTAGTAACGTACAACAAAACAGTCTTGATGGCTGTACCAGAGCGGAGGCTTGTTACGTCGGTATTGCATCGAAACAGGTAAATAAGAGGACTTGTAAATATATTGAGCCATGGTTCCGTCTTCTGCATGTTCAAAGCACCAGTAGTTGGATCAACTTCTGTGTGCACGTACAATGGACGAGGGAATCTTGCTCTACATTTACCCCATGGGTTATCAAGACATCCTTTATGTTCCTTATTTTTTTTCTGTATGCCATTTTTGTCCTTAGTGGAAGTACATGTATGGGGTTATCAAGACATCCTTTATGTTCCTTATTTTTTTTCTGTATGCCATTTTTGTCCTTAGTGGAAGTACATGTATGTATGTTTGATCGGTACAGCAGATCGTCCACCGTATGACAAAAGCAATCCCACCATCCTGCTGCATTATCACACGCTGCGCACGATGAGCATTCTTCTTTGCAAGGAATGGACGGCTGTTCCGGAAGCGACCTAGTGGGATCTGTATATCCTGGTGCAGCTTTATTTAACGATATATGCTTTTCGATGTCTTCCAGTGCTCCAGTCAAGAAATCGCCTCGATGTACTGATTCTAGATATTCTACGATAGCCTTTTGAAACCCTGACAACAGGTCCATGATTTTTTCCCTGACTTCATCCAGAGTTAACCCTCCTCGAATCCACAAAAGCATGTGTAAATGGAGGGTAAGCCTACCTTGTTGCTCCACAGTACCGTAGTATGCCGAAGTATGCCTATACAATCCCAGATTATCTGAGTTGGTTCCTAATACATGGATTATGAATGCGTTTATCATAAAATGAAAGAAACGTGCGCTGGCAACAGGATTCTTGGATATAAGATGGTAAGCATCATCCAAAGTATAGGGCACAGACAGTGTGAAGGACGTCTTGCTATCTGCGTAATAAAGACATATAGGGTGTTTTACATTGGCAGGCGATAAGGTGATATACCAAGAAGGAGCACCTTTGCTTATGACAAGGGACCAGATCTCATTCCGCATGTGTTTTTTGGAAACAGCAGACCCTTCGACATCACCAGAAATTACATCCAAGTCATCTATTACACGGAAACAAGCTTTTTCATCCTCTGTAACCGGCTTCACTATATCTCCAGCTGCCATTCTTTGTGAAAGGTCAGATATGTCATTAAAGTTTGCATGTTCTGTTGCTAGATAGCCTCCACTAGTAGCAGCCTTTACCTGTTCATGGCTGAAGGCAGCAAATGGGAATCCAGTATCTGTTTGAAAGCGTTTATCATGATACATAAGCAAATTGGCTTTATGCGCATGCACTGATACGCCACACTTGTTACTGCCTATGCCACCTAGACCATAGGGGAACAGCCAAGGAAACATTTGCGGATACAAATCTGGATTGCCAAATGTATTCTTGGGGTATGTAGAATGACCAATATGCAGAGCCTTTCTGTTAGACATCCAATGTTGCATTGCAAGGCCTTTAAGTTCATCCGTAGTCTTGGCTGATAAAGCATCACCAGTGAGGCCATGGACAACAAAGGGGCAATTGCCCACGTTGACACCAGACTCCTTATTATCTTCATGTACCAGTGGGTCTATCGTACCAGCCTCGTCAGCGCTTTGGCGATGAACAACGGACACAGGAGGAACATCTTCAGGATATCTCTCTAAGTTGCTGTACAATATTTCCAGATCGCTATATGAAGAATGGTTAAGTTTGAGCCATTCTAATGCACGCTGAACATTCCGTCTTCTTATGAGCAGAGGTAGCCTCTGTAACTCCTTAGCAGATGGCTTGCAAGGACCAGAAAATAAAATTGCGATCACGTCATTGAGGTCGGTTACAGGAGGTGGAAGGACTTGATATACCTTCTGAATAGGTGACTCGAAAGCAATAAGATGTGCCTTCATCTTGCTCAGACCGGAGGCTGAAACATGAGTGTAACACAAGGACTTTCTTACCCTAGCAACTAATATCTGTTCGATCTAATTAAGGCATTTTAACATGTCAGGTATAGGGCCAATCCAAAAGCCATTGGCTAGCATGTTTTTTGGAATGAGCCCATTGAACAGTTGCTGTCTGCACAATCGACAAACGTGTTTACACGAGTGATCAATTACCGGTCCTCTCAGCTCCCTAACACGATCTGTATCAGATAATTGTTCTATTTTGGTGACTCCTGGAACGCAGAGTATGTCTAGATAACCTTTCATACTCTTGAGAGGATTCATATCGGCTACAGGATGTAGGAGACCACACACCGCACAACCTGCCTCCTCCACATATCTCTGTCCTGTGCCAGAACAAAAATTTCCTACAATATCCATGGTTCGTGACTTACTAAGCGGATGTGGTGGAAATACTACACTTTCATCTGGATCTGGATATTCTTGTTCAAGAGGTACGGCAATGCTTTGTTCAATGCATGTGGATTTACGAGTATGTCTATGAGTACTATGACGACAAGGATATGAGGATTGTCTCTGTTTACATGTGCAACGGGCGATTGCCCGCCGTGCTGCGTCTTTGGTTTGTTTATCTGGTTCAGACCATAACACCGTAGTGTTGATGACGCACGATAGGCAACTGTGACCATCAAACTTAAAGGGTAATTCTTCCTTCAGTATAGAACTACTCATACTGATGCCGTGCATGTGGGCAACCAGATGGATATTTTTTATAGACAAGTGGTTGATTAACTCTCGTACAGGTATTTGCGCATGCACAAAGCCTTTCGTCACAGGATATGATGCGAGACCGCTGGCATCTACGTGATTAACATATTTGAACACCCACCCTACCATGACATGATCGTGACCAGCAGACACATACGGACTAACTGCCTCTACAGGAAATGAATAGAACTTGCCACCACCAAAGTGAAGTACACAACTCGATATGTATCTCTTCGAGTAGTGGAGTGTATGAACATGGTTTTGTAAGATGATCGATGGATGGAGTACATTATATGTGTAGAGACAACTCACACACTCCATAGTAAGTATTACGTGCCTGAGTGAGTACATAAACAAAGGATGGCCAGCCGTCAGGAAGGTCAACATCCTCTTCAATTAAACGTGCAATTACTGCAGCATCACACAAGCCGTGTTTGACAGCACGTTGAAATATACTGGTGCCGGACACACAGTCCCTCAAGGAAATCGCAAAATCGTGCTGTAGAATATGTCCTCTGGTTGATAGAACTTGTAAAACATGACACGTCCTTGCAGTGTGCATACCGGTCCAAAATCGGCAAACATGTACCCAAGGGTATAGCAAATTGTATAGGTCGATGTAACTATGAGGAGACCATTGATTGTACATTCGTCCGTCCAGATAAACAAACCGCCATTTAATTGACGCAATGTCTAGTTTGATACGCAAACACTGTGAAAGACGTCGGAATGGCATATAGACGCGAACGCATGTAACGTAAAAGGGCAACATGAGAGTGGTGCTGATTTACCTCAGCATAATCACATCGGTTGATATGGTGGGTGCATAAACCTATAAGAGGTGCAGAACCACCACGGTCGATTCGCATGCATGATACATTGCGTTCTGAATGCATGCAAGTTGCGTTTGAAATGTTGTGTACCACATAGTGTGGTTCAACAGGCTTTACATTGTGTAAAGAGGGTCTGGTTTGCATTCAGTTCAGTTTAATATGTAGGTGAACATTGATTAATAGGGTATAACTTACTCAATATTATATGCATTTGCAGATACAACAAGGATGTATATTCTGCACATGACGAGCAGATAGACACTAGCCCATTGCTCAACAAAAAAGGTGATGAGTCACATACTAATAACTTGAAAGGTGGTATTTGTTACACAAGCGTCAAGACAGACAACCCTTTGGTAAGACACGTAATTTGTTATTACATAATCATTTGTATAGACGACCGCTGAGTATAAGTACGATTCATATTACATCAATGTATTAGCAAAACACACAAATATTTACATTAGTATATAGATACAAACACAATTTTTTTTTTTTTTTTGATAGATCGAATGTAAACACAACATATGTCAATAATATAGGTCAGGGGTCGGATAATGTAATTCGGGGATGGACTACAACAAATAATTGATTAACCACCTGATAATACGGAAGTGTTCCAATTATAAATACGTACCTTGGCGACAAGTGTGTTCCGATGCAGTCAAAGATGGACGATTCTGTTTGTGAATATTTTGAGCAGATCCTGCAGTCAGACAGATTGGCAATCCTTTCCGTTGCAAACGACGATTAGATGGCAAAATGGTTTCCTCTGGCGAGGATTCAGGGTCTGAAGACCGACGCGAATATGGTTCAGTTATAGCCTCATTAGGAGATTCGAAGTCATCATCAAAATCGTCTCCATTGCTGTATGCAAGGGTTTTGTAAACATCATCCTTAGGATTGTTGCGATCCAGGTGAGATGATATGTGCGATAGAGAGTATCCGAGTTCATATGCCGTTTCCTTATCTCCGTACACCAGACCATTGAGGTAAGGACAATCTAGTAAATACAAATGAATAAACCAATAATAATAAAAGACTGATGCAGCAAGACTATAGCGCACCATATGCATCACAAGTAGATTTCTCGACGGTATATGACGGTCTATCCCAATAAAACAATCGGTCAGAAGAACTGGCTGTCATATTTTTGAAATAATCCCATGCAGGCCCATCGCGTATATATTTGCAAACCGCCGTCCAAACTGAAGATGTACCTAGCCCTTCAATCTCACCTTGTATTCCCAATGCATGAGCGGCTCTCTTAAGTAGTATAAGCACGTGAGCGTGACGAGCCAAAAACATGGAGTAAATAGCCTGGAATGCGTCGTAACCGTTCAGAGTATCACCAGGCCTGCAAAAGGTATGACACAGGAAGTACCAGTACACAATTTTGCGGGCCCTCAAGCGGTTTTTGATAGATGACTCAAACGCGCGGACATCCATATGGAATGGGTAGTTCCAATTAATAAGAGCACTATGCAATTCGAAATAATTGCATAGCGAGAAAATAGACAAGGCACCTTTCCAGATATCCCAATCCGGCACATGATGATACTCCCGGTCTAAAAATAAATGAATAAATAAACAAAATTAAAAAAATTAAAAATTAAATAAAAATAAATTTAATAAACTAAAAATTAGAAGTCAATGTCAGGTATGCTTACCTAGGTCGCCCTCAAAAAGTTTATTTGTATAGCAGTAGTAATGCGCGAGCATGCGAACCAGTATAGAATGAGATGCTGTTCCGTGATCAGCGTTTGCGAGGGTTTGACTACCCACAAAATGGTAATATATCCCAATAATGGAATCAGCAAGAGTGGTCACTAGATAATAATGACCTCCAACACATATGGAAGGTACCGGTGTCATGACACAAAGTGGCACGTTAGGGTGCACGATACTACGGGAACAGTCATGTCGTCTATGCAGCAATATAAGGGCACCACTCACAAAACGTCACCAGGTTCCAATACAACCACTTTGGTATTCCACAAGTCAGCATTTGCCTCATGCATGACGTATTTATCTGTAAAAATAGATATGGTAGCAAAATCCTCGAAAGACCCCAATTTCGGTCGCAAAACGTACAGTAACTTGAATCCTGTTTCTATCTGTAAGAAAGTGCCATACCTGTTAGAACCAATGTGCCAGTAATGATGGGCAGATCCGGTCGACGCTATTGCCCACCGCATGTCAGATATCGGATAATAGTTGGAGGAGTCGCAGTACGAGGATTGACCATTTACTTGTGACCACGCAAACCAATCACCGGACATGGATAAGATGGGAAATGGATCACGTACCAGCATATACAGAGCGCTCAGAGCCTGTGGCTCCACAGACAAAACAGCAGCGAACACGTCAACCGGGGAACCTCTACACGTACGTTGAGTATCTAGCGAGATGAAATCTATCATATGTAAGTATACAGAATGAAACACAAGAATACCCAAACAGGCATACCATGAATGGTGGTAACACTGTATATGTTGCAGACAGAGGTCAGTGTTGCACCGGTAAATCCGTTGTCTACATGGTTGATGCCTTTGATCAATACGGCAGTATGATCGGTCAGATATTTAAAAATGCTGGTATTAGTGGGGTCTGTCAATTCATCCATAGAAGCAATCTTGATAAACGTCGGTCTAGTCAACCCCATAACAACCGATTTGTGGAGTGAGTAAAACTATTGCAAATCCTCTGTTAACTGTAGGGTGTTCAGCAGCAGTTATAGAAACAGATATTACAGGACTTACATGGAACTTGGGAGTAAACCGATATGCGCGGTTCATACTGTGAATTGCATACTCAACAGGACTTTCCCCCATCACGAATACAACGTCATTGGATACATTGATATCAGAATTGTCGAACTCCAAGTTCTGAGGTCGTACGACATATAGTGAAATATAGTGATCACATATAACGGGGTACGTACAGTAATGTCAAGAGTCAAATCAATGAGGACACGAGGAATGCGTTTGCTAGGCCATGTCCTGTCAATACCATCACCACACGTACCTTTGATGGTTTTGGTGTTCTTGCAAGCTCATCTTTTCCTTTTGGGAGTGAGAGAAGGAATAGTGGCGGTTTACTTGTTTTATCAGATCGTCGTGACTGCATCCCCGATACATTACTTTTGGGAACCAAAACCGGAGGTTCTTCGTCTGGTGGAGGAATGAGGTCATCGGAGGACAACGGATTGACGCCGGGTATATTGAGTACGTTGCGATCATCATTGATGGGGTTCTCAGATAACGACAAATTGACACTGGGGTTATCGAGTACTGCTTGATCATCATTGCTAGCATTATCTCTACCAGGTACACCTCTTCTATCGATATCAACATCAGCGGGCCCGCCAGAAGGAGAAGAGTCATGATCGTTGAGAGAATATGGCAGAGGAGACACGAAAGACGGACGTCTGTCTGCCACATCACACCCACCAAGTCGTCCAGTTTTGTTCGTCAAATTGCTCAGATTTTTACTGCCAGCATTGACATCGTCATTGAATGGATCATTGGTAGTATCCCGTAAAGGCGACATATGTGTCTTATGAGTATCGCAAGAATTGTCATTATCAATAGGTGGATGATACAGATCGCTACCAGCAGATCAAGAAGGACACACATCTTTATCGCGAAGCCCGTTGTTATTGAACTTGTTAACATATGTAATTGCAGATGAACGGGAATCGTTGGGCACAGGGACGTTGGTACCAGAGGCACTTCCAGTTAGTGAGGTCAGGAGTAAAGAATTGTCAGGAAAAGGTAAAACATCGGAATATACCACCATATCGAGCTGATCAATTACATTGGATGGCGAAGATAGGGTAGCAGGGACGCGCAAAGACCCGTTAACGAGGTTCAGCCAATGAGGCGCGGCATCCCTCACCACCCCCTCCAGATGTTGAAATGCGGATCTGAGTTCCTTTAAGAGATTCCCCCCTAGAGCTGCAGAAAACAACACCTTCCACAATGCCCGATCCGCTTCTACTACAGCAAGAGGTCGTTCTAGCCCTCCTATGTGATTCCATAACTACCACATTAACAATACAATTAACTATCAATATGGCATGCGAGAGAACAATCACACCTTGAACACTGTTTCCTTCGCGCCCACTTCATTATACTCGCGAGGATTCAATATGGCATGCGAGAGAACAATCACACCTTGAACACTGTTTCCTTCGCGCCCACTTCATTATACTCGCGAGGATTGAGTAACATGAGAGGCGATATAGCCAATGCAATATACAAAGAATTATGAAGAACAGTTGTGCGACCTTGAGGAGCTGAACCGTGAACTTGGCGAATATGCACGAGCCCAGACTGGTTATTCTCCGACCTGCGGTATCAAAATATAAGATGTAAATAAAAATTAAACCGAAAAGTATCGTACCCGGAAACAATCATACTCTCGATGGACTCGATGTCAGTAGGCAGAAATAAATTTCCCTGATACGAGCACCAATATTTTCAGCATTAACAATACACACACAATATAGACATTAACGTACCTTAAGAAGACATTTCAAATGCAGGGCTGCAGAGGTCAAGTTGATGAGTGTAGTGACAACATTTTTTTTCCCAACGTGCCGAGCAAGACTTGAGTACAAACAAATCAAGGGACCACCTTCCAACGAATAATACATGGAAGAGTCAAATTGTTTATCTCTACACGCCTTGGATCAAAGTGCACGTATATGAGAGTTTAGGGCGTTCTGGGATCTCTCCAGTAGAGCAGGAATATTATTAAGGCTTCCCATAGGCTAGGTAATACATAAAATATTGTACTTGACCAATTGATAAAAGCCAATAGAAACAATGACACGTACTGCTTTGTAGTTGTCAACTACGGGACCAGATGAAGAGGGTCTCCAAATAGCCCCCCCATTCATCATCTCAAATACATCCACAACACGATAGGCCATGAGAATCCGAAATCAAGCATCCATCAGGATCTTTTCAGGTATCATGGGCACATCATCTCCCACCATAAGAGCGCGAAACAGAGAATACTGATCATCCTTGTGGGCAGGAGAAACCGTAGCTTCCTCTGTAATTATCCGGCTAACAAGTTGCTACAAAATGACAACAGCATGTACTTATGGTATTATCAACAATAAACGAGTCGACAACATTCACTCACATGGATTGCCATGTCTCGTCCATAGCGGGTAGCAAGATCTCCGTCTGATAGCAGCGCATCAGTGAACTAGGAACAGGACATGAAAGCCTCGTTTGATAAGCGAGGATGTGGGGAAGTCACAGACATATAACGAAAATATCAGAAAGTACGTGTGTATGTGGAGAGGGCGAGAAAGGACAAGATGGAGGTTTGGGGGTGTTAATGTGCCACATATATATATATGTATAAAATAAAAAATCAACATTTTCAGTAAATAAAATTATATATGTAATAGCAGCCCATATTTCATATATATATATGTATAAAATAAAAAATCAACATTTTCAGTAAATAAAATTATATATGTAATAGCAGCCCATATTTAGATTGACAGCAGATTAACTATGGACGAATTCGAACAACAAGGATTAGTCATACAAAACAGACGACACAACCTTCAGCAAGTAAAACAATCAAACAGTAAATATGTGCTATAATATCAATGAATACGAAGGTCATACCGAGTTAGTTTTATCCGTCCATGACACTCTTACATGAGACCAATGGCACATTGCAAATAATGTATATCTTATTCATCGCTCCAAATTTTGTAGTCAATCAGAGTGATGTATGCAAAAACAGTACGAGATAGTTCAGCAAAGGGATCAGAATGCGGCAAACAACAAAATCAAAATTATATCGACAAGCACGGAAAATCAAAGGAACTATATATGGTCCACGCACCAGTGATCAGGTTGCTTCTTTATTTTTACCTTTCCCCTTGGGTAGCCCGGCAGAACGAGCCAGCTTAAAGGTAGCACCCCAATTTGTGGCCAATCTACCAACACCAGATTGGAAAGAAGCAGTCGAACCAGCATTGCGAGACGTCTTGGAGCTGGCACTGCGGTATCTGGAGGGTATACCACTCACAGAACCAGAAGAAGAAATATCTTTCAACCCTTCCGGAGCGCCATATTCAGACCCTTCAAGACCACTGGGTCTCAACAAGGATGCCATGCACCTGGTGCCTGCACCACCAACCACAACAAGATCAGGAGTGTGAAGAACCATGACAAACTTGATGTTAGTCAAAAGGAAGCTACAAATAAATAAATAGATAACCAATAAGAATATCATAATAAATGGTCAACATACATTGAAGAGGACCCTTCAAACCATCCAGCTGTGTAACCCATGGCAACAACGGACCCCTCGAGAACATCAGACGTGTTACCATTGTATGAGCGCCAACTAGTGATAGCATTGAAGTCAGCAGCCGAAAATCAAAAGGCAGGTCCAGTTTCCAAATGACCATCGTATACAGGCACTGGAAATAAATAAATAGAGAAGTCAACAAATAATGAATTCTTGAATTTCGGGGTCGGTACGATAGGAGCAGATTTGACAGAAAACATTGAATCGTCTGTAAGTACAGGAGGCTTTGTAAGGGCAGGCACTGAGTAGCCACCCGCTACAAAATGATGTCAACATGAAGGTATGCTACACGCAAGTTGAAAATTTACAGTTTTTGAAGGACACGCTCTTCCCTTCACCTCTGGTTACAAAGGCCATCCCATAGCTTGAATAAGAGCCCATGGGATCAGAACGCAAACCCAATGCATTTCCAACATTGGCCATAGAACGCAGGAATTCTTGCTGGAATGGCACAATCATCAAACGTTTCTGTTTATAAGGGGACAAGTAACTGCCGACTTCTATGCTGGAATCAAAGAGATGAGAAGCAGATATGACGCCAAACATGACTTCAATGCAAAAGGCATTACCTCCATGGTTTAAAGCAAGGCGACAAGATTTGGCAGTAAGATTATCAGGATGTATGCGAGCTGAATGCATGTATAAGCCATGTTCGACCCACAATAGGCCTCAAATCAAAGACCTATACACGTGCGTAACGACGATGCACATGAACAAGACAACATAAGCACTTACTCTGCATTTTCTTTGGTCATCTTTGATGTCACGGCCAATATACATGCAAATCACACTGATCCGTCACTGATTTGTTTATCATATCCATACAGTATGATATTGAACACGTGACTGTGCAAAAAATATGTCAATAAATAGAAACAGACCGGTACATATTGCGACGCGGATACTATAAACAGACATATGGAAGATAAGGAAGCATACTGTATGTAGAGGAGAACATAGGATCCTGTACGTCCGGCTGCATAACTGGAGGATTAGTAACCATAACAGTCGGATCAGTAGCACCATCAAATCTAACCAAAAAAAAAAAAAAAGCTGCATAACTGGAGGATTAGTAACCATAACAGTCGGATCAGTAGCACCATCAAATCTAACCAAAAAAAAAAAAAAAAAAATCAGAATACAGAAATCAATCAAACAAATAATAAGACACTACTCTTCAATATCATAATGTTCACCAGGACCAACATTGACAGGATCATCGTGTTTAGTAGTGATGCCATGTACATAAGTACTGGCGTCTTTCATAACACGACAATCTTCGTTATCATCAGCACACTCTTGTTTGTCGGCGGAGGCAGCAAACACCAAGGATTTGTTATCAGAATTGACACATGCAATTGGCGCACTGTCTAAGAAAACTAAGTCTGCCATATCAGCTTCATCATCGGGTAATTCCAATGACTCAAAGCTACTCCCGTCGACTCTGTCGTCGGATGTGTCTTTATCGACAATAGGTTCACTAGTGGCATAGAATTTGTCATCCAATGAATGGGCAGGCAGTTTACAAACGCAATATGTACCGATACCACAAATAAGAATCAAAATAAAAGACACAACACATGAGCAGTATTTACAATAAAATTGAAAATAAAATACTGACCCTTCCGGCAAACCATCGCTTTTTGCAAGAGTTATGATGCTATTTCTGTTATCCGGAGAATTGTCAGACACCGAGTTATTGTCTGAATCAGCCTTTATGTTGGGAAGGATATGTGTGGTCGATTTCGTGACCCCTGCAACCTGAGGGTTATCTGAAAGGGTGCGACTGCGCCTGAAGATATACGAGAAACAACATTTTCAGGGGGGTCATACTACAAATAGTGTAATCCAACTAACATAGTTCGCCCAGTTGGAGTGGACAGTGTATCACCTGTACTGGCCAAAAGCTTCTCCAAGGCACGTCTAAATAAACAGTAGGCAGTCAACTGAAGGTCAATAACATAACACTAGTATGCACATAACCAGGGACTCAACGCTTGAAGGGCCACCGGCCCTCTTCTTCTTTGGCAAAGGCATACAGGGCATACTATCACTACAAATAATAAGCAATCATTGACATCAACACAATATACAAGGATGTACACATCACAGACGACATCAATTTTGCGCTTGACTGAAGAGGAAGACGCAGAATTGGCATCGACAGGCGAGTTGCCAGCTAACACAGCTGCAAATATACTGATAGCACATGTCAAGATCGTACATACAAATGATTACATAATGCACACATTCAATTGGTCTGCATTTCTTAGTCAAATATATCAGTACAATAATGAGACGTAAGCAGATAGATATAAATTTACAAAGCTTGCAGCTGTTCGTACAAAGGACGCATCATATCTTCCAGGTTATCTGTGGATTTCTTCGATTTTTTGCATGGAGGCATGGTAGTACCAAGTATAACAATATATATAAACAAATATAGGGACAGATAGATAGAGCAAAAGATTTGAGGATAAGGAAGCCTGCAGCATGCAGGTTTTATGGTATCCCAGCAGACTAACAGACACGTAAACGTCAAAAGCAACGAAGGTTGAATAAACCAAATATATTAGTACGAGTACCCATGGTTGCATGATAAACTGAATATACAAGCCAAATATAGGGTAAAAAAATAAACCAAATATATTAGTACGAGTACCCATGGTTGCATGATAAACTGAATATACAAGCCAAATATAGGGTAAAAAACGTTTAAAACAAATAGAAATAAAAAATAAAAAGAAAAATAACACGGAGTTAATGATGGGTTAGAAGCTTTGAGCCAGCCATTCAGGAGACGGATAAAGAACCATTAATACATGCTTAGACGAATAAATCAATACAAATCAAACGACAACATCTATGTAAGAAACCGCCACTTCACACAAGCTCTACATGCGCCAGACCGGCGAGTCTGGACATAGAAAGGCAAAAAGGCGGAAACATCCAGATACTACAAGAAATGTAGCCATAACAGTGTAAGAAGTAAGGGATACCAATAGGCAAGCCAAATTGTCAATTTGAATTAGCCTTGTTCAATCCCGTAGTAATAACAGAGTAATACGTAGGTAATATGTAGGCAAACCAATCAGTCAGTTTGAATTAACCTATTTCAATCCTAAAAGATGTTAGAAGCAAAGTAATCCACTCAGTATCCAGGGAACAAACAATCTATAAGCCAAAATCAAATAAAATGATACAGCAAAATAAATATATCGATGTGAAAATGTACATGCTTCGAACTAAAAGGAAAAGAACACAGTCCTATGGGACAGGAGAATCTATGGGAAAGAAGTTGTCTGTGAGACAGTTGGAGGATTAGCATATAGGGAGATCCAATAAATTGGGTAGATCTTATCGTTTCCAAACACGTTGAATAGGAGGGATAAAATATGTCCGAATCGCTAAGAAGCCAGACAGACAGTTGACCCGTAAACGTTGTCTGCATCAGACCAATGCAATGCGACATGAGAATAAGAAGCCATACAGATAGTTGACCCTGAAAAGTTGCTTATAATAGACGGCTGCAATGCTGCAATGCGACATGAGAATAAGAAGCCATACAGATAGTTGACCCTGAAAAGTTGCTTATAATAGACGGCTGCAATGCAACATGAGACAGTATCAGCTCACCAGACATTCTGTAGCCTATCTTATCATCGCATACACATATACAAAAATGGACAATGAGTACGACAAAAGCAATGCAAGTGCATACTGAATGAAGCCTTTTAGAATTATAAAAAGATATTTAAACGGACATTAATGTAAGAAGTACATTGAAACGACATGTCGAGTATGACGAGCATAGGAGAGAAGCATGACTCCATGACATTCTTCAGATAAAATGAAAATATATATGTATCGCGTCCACACATAGAGTTAATGTCTTGTGAAGAACCCAGAATGAAAAAGTACGGTAGTCGTACGGCAGTACAAAAGCCCAAAAATATGGAGAATCCTACTAGCAGACCAGGAGGGCAAGGTGACAAACAAGGAAGCAATATTCACGGTGTATGGTGCAATAGCAGACATAGATCTGCCCCCGTTTAAGATAGGAGGATCTATAAAGTGAGCGTTCAATGATGCTACACATATTGAAGATGGCTGATAGAGATGTAGTGAATTCAATCAGGAGGATCTATAAAGTGAGCGTTCAATGATGCTACACATATTGAAGATGGCTGATAGAGATGTAGTGAATTCAATCGGAAGTGTAAATACCTCAAACAGTCAATAAAACTGGACAGGCTTGGCACGCAGCAGTTTGACGACGCCATGGCTGCAGCGAAAACAGTATACAAAGCATTTGACTGGGAGTTCAAAGAGGGTGAACTGGAAGAATGGTCGGAAGAAATGTCAGATGAAGGAAACAAGATATTGTACGCAAACAATAGGGTGTTTACACCCGCAAAGGACTCGGACAAACGAGAAGTTCACATTCCGTTCGAAAAGAATACTGACCCCAATGGATTGCTCAAAAAAATTGCACAAGGGGGATTCAAGAGAACATCAGACAATGCCGTCGAGTATGCGCAAGCAAGGATAACATTGGAAGGAGATAAAACGTAAGAATATATGGACAACGACCATAAAACATAGATGCTCACACAAATCAAAGGTTCAAGAGGATCAAACTGCAGACCTTCCAAATTGGCGATTATAGTTGCGGCACAGGTATCCTTCGCAGTTGTTCCATTGAGGGGAGGGAAGTACAAGATGTTAACAGTTTTGAGATCGATAACGCTGCTGGACAAAACATTTGCACTAGTGAGCGGCCATATAAACAATAAATGTATTCTTCTCACTCTGACAATTACCAAGAAGAGGAAGGGGCAACTGCTCAAATGCAAAGACTATGAGCCGGTGAAAAGGAAGCTCCAAACATATGAAGACGACGGAGAACCCCAACAGAGGGCCGGCAAGGCGGTCAGTACCAGCAATTTCGAGCAACAAATGTTGAATTACATGAACATTGATGACTGATATCTTACAATGGCTTTAGACATTTTTACCCAATGTGGTCCATTATATTTTCACCGAGTTATCCTATTTCTCACATCTGGTCAATCGGTCGTCCCTGCTAAATTGTTCCACAAGCTCTCATCGCCGTTCCCTCATTGTCTTTCTATATTAACCCGAGTACCAAGCACCACATATACCACCATCCATAGCGCTAACATACAGCATACTACCGCCCACATCATGTTGTGTCATTTGTTTGTTTGTTTTTTTTTTTTTTTGTATTTTTCCCAGTTAATACAGTAATAACTAAGTGTCATCATCAAAACAACATGTCATAATAAGTGTCATTGCATCAAAATAATACATCAATTATATAATCGACCATATGGACGAACGGTTTGGCAATACCTACCAAAGGGAATTATATGTATATATTATTATTATTATTATTATTATTATTTCTCCCTTAATGCTTGATCAATGAATTATCTAAGTATGATACCTTTATAAACTGCGGACCAAGAAAGATTAAATACAACATCGACGGATAAATAGTTATATCACCTCAAACGATACGTGAAGGTAAAAGCAATATTACACATTTTAGATTCAATTAGATTGTTTTGCACTCGAAAGAATGTAATAATATGGAATACATGTAGCAAGCACAGAACTTGTGGCTGTACAGCAATAGTATACTCGAACAATGCACAGCCACAATAACACGATTGGGATAAATAATTAAATACAGCCGTACATCTACAATGCTATCTACTTCCGCTACATGGTAGCTAAGGACATATCAGGTAGGAAACACCTCGGTAGACCCACAGCTGAACAGTATAGGCATAACTAAAAGGGTGCAATTGGGGTAGCATCAAAGGTAGGAAACACCTCGGTAGACCCACAGCTGAACAGTATAGGCATAACTAAAAGGGTGCAATTGGGGTAGCATCAAAAACCCAATGAAGAAAGCTTGCCACCACCACGAGCGAAATCCACTATTTACATAAAGGAAGAGTTTGAAGAATAAGGCTATTATGATAGAAAGGGCCTGTTAGGATGCGACTAAGCCAGCAAGCGAGTGTTGGACCCAACTTTGAAGGATAAGGCTATTATGATAGAAAGGGCCTGTTAGGATGCGACTAAGCCAGCAAGCGAGTGTTGGACCCAACCCCTGGTGGCTGTATATTAGTTGAATATACGATTGATACACAGCCACTATATGCATGAAATTACACGCTATTACTATATTGACAATAAATAATTAAATATATAATATAAAATATATGTTCATGATTATAGTGGCTGTGCAACGGCCGCATATTCAAATGGTACACAGCCAAAACGACAAATAGATCATATATTTATTTATTTATTTATTTACAAATGAGTGAATACTTCGGAGGAGGCCGACGTCCTATGCGCCTCTTCACCCGGGTGGCTGCATACCTGGGACCAAAACAATGTACTGGTTTCAGACAGCAATAACATACTCACAAAGAAATGCTATCACACACAGGTGTGATGATACATACAAACCCTAAGATGCCCTTTCGATTTTATGTAGCTGGCAAGCCACAACGCTGACTTAAAATGCATTGGTAAATGAACAATGGTATTATAATCCAATATTATGACTCACCGGATATTTGTATTAACCCTCTATCTCTTTCTCTCTCCTCTCTCTCCCCCCATCCCCTCCCCCTCATTCAGTCAAAATATAGTTATGCTCTAACCAATCATAATCAGCATCAAAATCGGCATTGGATGTATTATATCCCCTCATTCAGTCAAAATATAGTTATGCTCTAACCAATCATAATCAGCATCAAAATCGGCATTGGATGTATTATATATTACCTGCATTGACCCCAGGGCACCTGTACCCAAAATATATAATCAGCATCAAAATCGGCATTGGATGTATTATATATTACCTGCATTGACCCCAGGGCACCTGTACCCAAAATATGGTTCAAGGCAGCCGTGTCTTGTCGTTGAGGATAGTGAAACCAAAGTCACGCTTGCTGATAATCAGCAGTCTATTTGGCGATCACGTTCCATGTGGATCCGCTGATGCCAAGCATTCAATGATCGGCAGTCTATTCAGTGATCACATTCCATGGAGATCTGCTGAATGCCGAGCATCTTAGGATCGACCCTGTATGTGATCGGTGATATATTGTACCATTTAAGGCTTTGGAACGACACACTGCATAGGTCTTACGCAACCAGCAAGGAGTTTAAGTGAGTAATGACATTCCCATCCATCCTTTATGTTCAATTTTTATGACCTTTATATTGTATAAGTGTTGCATATAACATTCACAACATATGAAACAATAAATGACGAAAACACACTTGAAAAGTTTAGTTACAAATACATGAACTTTGCAGAGGATTCAAAACTATCTGTATGGACACAACACTCTTATCGTTACTTATGTACAAACTCGGGGTTTATTTTTATTTATTCATCTAAGTGATATGGCAGTGGCTATGCATTCATAGCCGTAATAGAAGTAGAATCTTGATGCCATCATAACAAAAGGGTAGATAAGAAAAACATTTCGACCATCCATCCTTCTTTGACTATGTCGTGCCACTCTACCCCTAACCGTTCACCTACGCCACCCCTGCCTGGTGATAACTCAACTGCTTCATGGCTACGCTATGAGGAGCACCAAGAAATATACGAGTGCCGTCTAGACGAGTGGTGGATAGCAGCCCTTTTCCAGCAGCGTAAGTAGTTTCCTGGCATGTCTGCATACTCACCAGGCACGCTCTCTCCCCCCAGAGATGGCAGGCCGGTCTATGGGATCAAGTTCATCGACACTGACATCCGACCCATTGGCACCAGAGAGGACCCCCCAGAGATGGCAGGCCGGTCTATGGGATCAAGTTCATCGACACTGACATCCGACCCATTGGCACCAGAGAGGAGCATGCAGACAGCCGGTCCAAGCAGCTCAGTCCAATCAGCACCTGCTGCGAGCTTGTTGACGCGTACTGAACAGCCTGTTCTCAGGCCCGGTCAGGTACAGCAAGTCCCAGAAACGAAGCAGATCCCTCAAGCCAATGTGACACCGGAGCAATTTGCCGTGGCCCAAAACTGGCACCGTGGCCCTCCCACCCTCAAGTGGTGTCAGAACAAGGGTCCTGTGAGTGTTCTCCTGGCCCAGTCACGCATCCTAACCATCACCAGTGCTCGTTATGCTCATGTCAAGGTGAACCATGCAAATTCGAGGCACCAGTGGCAAAATCTCGCAGGGATAATTCCGTGTGTGTTTCCTGTCGAGCCCAGCATGAGCAATGCTCCGTGGCTCAGGCATGGAAGGCATCTTGCATGAGCAAAGAACAGGGGTGGGACATGACCTGGGTGCTGAGCCAGTTGGCTAGTGCATCCAGATCGAGGGCTGAGGAGTCGAGTGGGGCACAGGCTGGGAGTTCATCGAGAGGAAGGAAGGCGAAGACGTCGACTACACAGCAGGATAAGGGGAAGCGCAGAGCTTCACCTGCATTGATGGAGGAAGCGCTGACAGCTCAGCATGATAAGGGAAAGCACCGAGCATCGCCGGAGCCATACTTCAGAGAGGCAAGGAATTTGGGTTCGATATTATTTAATCGTGTGTGTGGATACGTGAATACAAAGTCATCGAGTGTGGGTAATGTGCCCAGGTCAAAGGGCGAGGAGTCAAGTGGAGCATGGCCTGAGGGTTCATCGAAGGATGTGGGGTCGGTTGAGGCGCAGACTGAGGGTTCGTCGCAAGGAGGAAGGGTGGAAGCATCGTCTCTGCAACAGGACAAAGGGAAGCGCCGAGCTTCGACCGAGTCGGTGGAGATAATAGGGTACAAGCATGCGTGGAGATCCCCAAGCTTGGACATGTCGGATATCCGTGAAATCCCCCCAATACCTGCCCAATTGTCTATTGATGAGGAAACGTGCCAGCAGTTGCAGGAGGCCATGGCAAATGGGTACCAGGTAACATTACAGCTGCACCACACACGAGAGGATCTTCAGCGGGAACGACGCGCTTGGGAGGCCATGCAGGAAGAGAGGAATGCGGCTATTTGTGACAGAGACAGAGCATTTGGAGACAGGGATGCCGCTTTAGTGGCACATGTGGCTATCGAAGACGAGTTGGCTGGTTTGTGAGCACGAGTAGAGAATATCGAGAATCAAGGGTCGGACAATGTGGCACCTGGGGCATTGGAGATAGAGGAGGTACAACAGGCGATACGGCAAGTGGAGGCGGCACAGCCATGGATTTTAAGGAGGAGGAACTGGCTGTTGAACATGTTGGCGTCGTCCCATAAAGATGTTATGTGTAAGTGACCCTATGTCCCATACCATATACCTGATACATCTTCACACCCAGGAATGGTGCACGAGTACCAACTGTTATTGGATGGTAGTTCCTCGGCGTTCACCCTCATCCAGCAAGGGCTGCCCCAGCAGATCCCACCAGAGATTACGCAAGGAATCGATCAGTTGGGAGGTCTGTTAGCAGCGCACCGATGCAGGAATACAGTGACACCGGGAACTTGGATAGAAGTGGCAGCGGACGCTGGCCAGCCTATGCCAACACAGAATGAAATAATCGCGATGTTGATATCAACTTTAGAAGAAGAAATGACAACAGCGGAGGCGGGTGAAGCTACAGTGATGGCAGCAATGATGGGCAGAGGGGCAGTGGCAACAGTGGCAATGGTTGAAGCGGAAGCAGCAGCGACAACGACCGTGGGAGAGACGGAGGAGGAAGATGAGGTTGGGAGGAGGCCCCTATCGTAATTTCTTGCTCGCAACCCTAAATGTTGTACATTGTATATGGTTGAACGTTGTATATAGTGTACTACAGATGTAGATAGTGTACTACATTGGACTAACGGGCTATACATCAGGATGGTGTGATACCGACAATGTTTCATTGCGGACATTATAAGTGATTGGATGACTTAGACATGCTAATAATCAATTGTATTTAACAAGCCTATGTTATCACAATCAGAAACTTGAAGTATTAAGCAGTGTAGGGGAATAACAAATCATGATACTATGATACCGATTAAGGTGTTTTGGTAATCCTTTTATCTACTGGCAATAAAGCTCAGTTAGCTGAACGTTGACGATCCAGGTTGGCATAAAGACATTATATACGAAAATATGAACGGTTGACTAGTAGTAAGCACTAATGGCACCCAATTGTGTTTTCTTGAAAAAAAAAAAAAAGTGAAAAGGAAAACTGTTATGCCATTTTCAATGTATCAATTTCCAATAGAAAAAAGTCTTCGGACAGAGGAAATTTGCTGGTTTCTATTGTAAAACCTAGCTACAAAACAGGCAACAGTTTTCTTTGCCCTTTTTTTGATAAGAAACAAATTATGGCCTCAGTAGTGAAGTATTAATGTAATTATTAGCTGCACCGATACAAATGATTAATAAAGGGTCTTCTACTATTATTATGAAACCGTTCCACTAAAGACGTTTAATCTATAAGAGCTTTACTGACAATAGAGCAAAGACGACGTACCATTCAATGTTCCTCATGAGAATTGCACCTAAGGCTCCAATGATGGTGGACACCGAACACCGCATAAACCCAGCAGCGTGTGTTTAGTCTTGACGTCCAGCTATGGGTATAGAATGTATATATAGATATTCTACTAACTACAATAAAAATAACTAGAAACAGAATGTTTAGTATGAGTGTTTCAATATGCATAAAGCAAACATACCTCTAGTCAAGCATGAAAATATTGGCCTTGACTATGCCCAGATCTACTTGATGAGGTATTGTTACGTTGCCGCACTGCACATAACATTGAGCAAGTTCGATTGTCAAGAACACTTCACGTACCAAATCCTTTCCACATGAAGTGAAATCAGGCTTGTTAGGCTCACAGCGTACTATATGTTTGGCAATGATGAGCTTTGTGTTCTACTCGACCTCTTTCGAAGCATCCAAGTAAGTCCAAACTTCATCAAGCTGTTGATTTTCGTGAGTATGGAAGGCGGCAATGAGAATTCCTCGTACATCAAAAGCTTTTGTTGTGAGATGGGTCCGTTTGTCACGATGCGTATAGCTCCTGACTCAAGGTCAATGAACGAGCGAACCAAGAGGTCAAAACATACAGAAAAACAAGATGAGCGGGTCTAATGTGATACAGCACATCTGAATACCTCTCTGTCACCTGGAGAATCCCCTGACAAGACATGGCACGCATCTTGATACCAGAGGGGCGATGGGAGGATGTGTGAGGGCGCCACAATAGGATATCGCGGTAGTGCTCCATGTGGTAGTAAATTGAGGATGAAAGAACGTGTTGGGTGTCTTTGACCATATGTCTTGCTAGTGCAAACAACAAAACCCCAGTCCGTAACAGCATTTGAAAATGCTGAAGTCCATAACATCATTATACAAGCATCCCGGGAGCACTCTAGATTATGGCTTGTCAATGCACAACGGCCGCTTAAACAGCGAATGTCTTGCTGGTAAGGGTCGTAGTGTGCCGAGTCGTCTCTGCCATCATACTTAGAGGGAGGAGCACCACCAAGGGGCACACGAGGGAGCGGATAAAGACATAAAGGAAAAAATAGTGGGACAACGTAGAGAAGCTCGGATTGGAGAAGACATCAAATCGAGTAGTACACGCCTTGTTTTTGGGAAACGAAGCATATAAATACCTCTGCTTAGGCAAGGAGATACTTGGAATCATGATGTCAATGATACGGTGGTGGCGACCTGTATTCGTCACAAACACATCAATAAGAGATATAGAAACAGTGACGGTGAACGACCATGAGAAAACGCATACTATTCAGAGTAGAGTCTGAAGTAAGTAGTATTGGAATCCGAATAACTGTCGGAAGAGTCTGAATAAGAATATTTAACTTTGAGCATAGCCCATTGTTGCTCCATGTTAAGCAATCCGAATAACTGTCGGAAGAGTCTGAATAAGAATATTTAACTTTGAGCATAGCCCATTGTTGCTCCATGTTAAGCCGTGGCGCATTAATAATCGGTCATAATGATGGCTTGTCGCATGGCAGACTGTCGAAATCAGTAATTGCCATGATCTAGTAAATCAATGATTTGTTGTCATATATCTATTGCGCTGGATAACAGACCTCTCAAGTGACAATAGGTGTTCATTAGATAGTGGTGATATGCCGAATCTTTCGGGGGGTATATCAGCACTGGTATTCAGGGATCACTCTCCACAGAAGGCAGCCAAGGAAATAAGTCATAATGCATGTGTCTGCTCCGATATATGGTTTTCGCGTGGTGGCTATTATCTGTGATCTAATATCGTGTCCTGTCGTGCCTGTACCAGGCAGGACATAGAAAGACTCACATTTAGTCACCGAAATAGGCCTATTTTTCAGAGACCGCTGGATCTATGTGTCGACTGGACATCCAATACATCTGGCAGGGAAAGAACGTCAGCCAAATAAATTTGGAACATTATGGACCGAGTGGGTGTAGAGATTGTGTTAAAACAGACCCAACCGTGGCTACATTCTGGCATATGTAGATATCAAATATTAACATAGTAAAGCTACGGAACAAATGACGTTCAAAAGGGAAGACACTATTCCCACACATATATGTAACCGTACTAGTATCACATGATGTTAAAAATCGAAGACATTATTCCCATGCATCTCTGTAACTATACAGATGAACGGTAGTATCACATGACGTTAAAAATTGAAGACATTATTCCCATGCATCTCTGTAACCGTACAGCAAACGGTAGTATCACATGACGTTAAAAAGTGAAGACATTACTCCTACGCGTACATGGTCTACTGCTGACTAAGTAACCGTACAGACGAACGGTAGTATCACATGACATTAAAAATCGAAGACATTATTCCCATGCATGTCTGTAACTGTACAGATGTATGGTAGTATCACATGACGTTAAAAATCAAAGACATTATTCCCACGCATCTCTGTAACTGTACAGATGTACGGTAGTATCACATGACGTTAAAAAGTGAAGACATTATTCTTACACATATCTGTAACCATACAGCGAACGGTAGTATCACATGACGTTAAAAATCGAAGACATTATTCCCATGCTTACCTGAAGAAAGTAATGGCAACGAGAACAAACACAGTCACATGATGGCAAAAATCGAAGACATTTTTCCCACACATAGTCCGCTGCACAGAAAAACCTTGATCTATTCTAGATCTTGGAATCCATATCAAGCAACGCGACGTTGTGCTTTTTGGCTCACTTTGATTCTCACCACCGTGTCACGTCATCACCCATTCTTGAATTCACATGACCATGAGCAGCAACGATGATCTTTACCAGCCATGGATCCAGGATGTCGCTGCTGATAACGGCGAGTCATGGGTGATGGCACACGTCAATCACGCCAAGAACTTTCACTCAGTAATTATTCGCTTGCACTACAAGTAGCAAAAACTCGGGGTTGCAAATAGACTCTATTTATTCGATGGAAAGTATCCTAACTTGAGAACCTTCCTGCCTTGGCAGCCTGATGCACATGATGGACAGACATATCAGCTGTGTTAACAGAGAGTACGTATAACTTGGTAGACTTTAATCAGTAAGTGAGTTGGGTTTTATTGTAAATATGCATACCTCAGAGACGACCACACGAAATGGTAAGCGACTGAGGCATGCTCAAGCGAAATTTTAATATTAGTAAGTAGAGAAATATAAAAGGAAATATGGTCGAGTTGCGATAACAAGAGGGATATAGAATCCAATCCCAACAAGCCGTTTAAAAGATGTTTAAGCCTGACAGTGAAAGGAAGTTTTGTTGCTATTGGAGGCAGTTCAATCAGAGGCGGGATCCGTTTGAACAATACACAGGACCGGAGAAAATG
Organism: Macrolepiota albuminosa; assembly: GCA_027475525.1. Lineage (NCBI taxonomy): Eukaryota > Fungi > Basidiomycota > Agaricomycetes > Agaricales > Agaricaceae > Macrolepiota > Macrolepiota albuminosa. Next base: position 1,205,506 of record JAMWFC010000060.1, on the reverse strand, counting down.
GACAATTGTCCTCATTGTGAAAGCCTGACAGTGAAAGGAAATTTTGTTGCTATTCAATAGGAGGCAGTGCAATCAGAGACAGACCCATTTAAACAATACACGTGACCGGAGAAAAATAAAGATCCACAATTGTCCTCATTGTGAAAGCATGAAAAGCGTGAAAGCCTGACAGTGAAAGAACATTTTGTTGCCATTGGAATGGAGGCAGTGCAATCAGAGGCAGGTTAGTAGACCTTTGCCTAGTCAGGACATTTGATGGGAAATAAAGTTGGATCGGTAGGAGCGGAGTCTGTCGGAGAGTCAGGGCGGAGACAAACACTGCTGGCACTGAAAAATGTTTCCATTGAAAAAAGTGTAAAAGAAACATGTTAGACCATTTCCAAAGTGCCAATTTCGGATAGAAAAAGGCACTTTGCTTTGTTTAAAGACTTTTTCTTCCAGAAAATGGTACATGGGAAATGGTATAACATGTTTCTTTTCTACTTTTTCCAATGGAAATACCTTTCAGCACCAGCAGTGAAAAGAGGTGTGAGGGGATGGAGAGATGGAGAGGGACTGTGAGGGAGGATGTGAGGACATGGGGAGAGAGAGTTGGTGTGCACACATGGGCCAGGTGGGGTGGTAAGGTTTGGATAGTTCACACGTGTAGCTGTTTGTCCGGTTCTGCCACCAACTCTGAGCAGCAATGGGATTGTTTTAATTGGAGTGAGCTTTTTGTCTGCAGCATCCGCCAGATTTCCTTTTCTGACCACACCATGGTGCAGGTTCCATGGCATCTGACAATTGATTATAATCCATGTCTGTTTATGAGCATGACCATCCAGAGACACAACTGACTCTCTTCTCTATCATGGCAGTGGTCGATCAATAAGCTACAGCCTAGTAACCAACAGTCTGAAAAGATCACTATCACTTCCAGCCACAAAGTGTCACAACTCTCACACGCTCTCCCTGGAAGAGGCCAGGTTCATGAGACAATATGGATGCCGGTGCAGCCTATTCATCTACCTAGCACCCAAATGTGGGGATGGAGGTTTTTGATTGCCATCATTGACACAATTTCCTCCATCATGATCTCAACAAATACAAACATGTAATGCAACTATCCCCTCTTATCCCCATACCACCACACAGCGCCACACAAGCATGGATGTGCTGGACTAAAGTGAGAGCCTACAGACAGAGAAGAGCTATAGTGTAGGCTATTAGAATAATACTTAATTAAGAAAAATCATGCTCACCACCTCAGATGTCTGTCTGTAATGATAGAGAGAACAACTGAGGCTAGTGGATGCATTGACATGAATTCACTTTCATCATCACATGACCACATATATCAGCTGACCCAATAGACCTTTCTGGTCAACACAACCCCATCAGCGATAATGTGGGCACCAACAAATTATACACATGTGATGAGTCCTAGCAAAGATACAAACTTGTTGTGTAATTCTTTTGGTAATGCCTTAGTAAGTATGTCTGCAATCATGTTTGATGTTGATATCCAGAATGTCTTGAACGAGCCCATATTGAGATGTTCATGTATAAAATGGTACCTGATGTCAATGTGTTTTGAATGAGACGTGATTGAATCCGAGTTGGCAATATCCAGGGCACTCTTGTTGTCACAGTATATGAGAAAAGGCTGTGGAGCTGGTAAATCCAGTGCTGTTAAGAAATACCAAGTTGAAATGGCTTCTCAAAGAGCATGTGACAATGCCATATATTCTGCTTCTGTTGAAGAAAGAGTGGTAGTTTGTTGTCTGACCGAAGACCTTGAGAAGGCTTGAATACATGAAGAATGCATATCCCATTACACTTTTCCTTGTCAATGGATCCAATGCCCAATCAGCATTTACTGCCCTAAAATCTGCAGGAAGGAGTAGTTGGGATTGATTTCCTGAGATGGGATGTGTGAAGTTATATTCTAGTGCATAGTCCTGAGTTCCCAATAAGTATCGCAATACATGCTTTGCTGCCAGGAGGTGTGCCCATGTCAGAGAGGTGTTATGTTGACCAAGAGACATAGCTGTGAATGCTAAGTCTGGATGCATGCAGAGGCTTAAATATAGGATTGATCTGACTAAGCGTTGATAGTGAACTTTTATGTCATTGTCCATGATTTTTGGTAAGGAATCCGGAGGTGGTTCTGGGAGGTCTTCCAGTTTGCCAACAAGTGGAAGAAATAACAGTGTTGCCTCCAAAAGGTGATATGTCATCAAGAGATCTATAATGTATCCTTTTTGTGAGAGCCATAACTTTTTCTGTTTTCTGTCTCAATCGATTCTAATGCCCAAGTATAATGACGCCACTGCAGAATCAATGACAGAGAAACTCTTGTTCATTTCCATGATAATCTAATTGTATAGTGGTTTTGAGTTTGTAATGTTCAGCCCATCGTCAACATGAATACAAATAATAATAAATAGTTTGTCCCTGTTCTTCAAGGTTGGAATCAACTTGTGAGGTGGCAAGGAGAATTATCCGAGAAATACCGTGTGATCTACCTCACATCTGACTAATCCAATGCCCTCCAAAACCTTTCACAAAAGAGTATACCATTCTTTAGACAATTGTTTTGAACCATAAATTGCTTGAAAAAGTTTGTTGACTTTTTGAGGATTTTCATCTGGAAATCCTGGAATTTGCTTACAGTATAGGTCATGTGTCAGCAGAGCATTTAAGAATGCTGTCTTGACGTCAAACAAAAAAATTTCAAGATCATGCATTGCTGCATATGCCAACGTTATCCTGATGCTTGTCATTTTTGCAACCGGAGTATAAGTTGAACCATAGTCTTCCGGTCTCTGACTAAAACCTTGAGCAATGAGTCTTGCCTTTTCCTTTCCTTGGATGATTGTTCCATCCAGATTATACTTGTATGCATATACCCAGTGCACTCCAAGAGCCTTCTTCCCTTTTGGTAAGTCTGCTGGTATAAACACACCTTGTTCTTTCAAACTTTTAACCTCTTTTTCCATTGCAATCATCCATACTGCACTATCCAATCTCTTTATTGCCTCATTGTAATTTTCTGGTGCTTTGCTGAGATCATAGATCTTGGCTGTATGAAAGGATAAAGAATCAGGACCATAGAAAACATACACTTTATACTCAAGTATCGTTGAGTCCTCAAGAATTGATATATCCTCCATGTCTTCATCAAAATTAGATGCATATAACAACAATTCAACATCAAAAATTGCTGATAAGCCTTGATGAGGTTCCAGTCATGCTTTGCAATCTGCTCGAAGATTTGTTAGTTTCTGATTTCTCTTTGTAACCTCCTCCCAATACTGTTGGCCAGCCAGAGTATGAGTTCTGTGCCTTTGAAGACATTCAGAGATCTCCTCATGCAATACATCCAAATCTATGTCTCCCTTCCTACCCAGGGATAACTGTAGTATGGTTGGTGTGGGGGTAGTTGATGTTGGTGTGTGAGTAGGTGATGTCAATATGTCGGACCCCAATGGTCATGAAATAGAATGTGGTTGCAACCTCCCTCACACATTCTCACTGAATATGACATTTCTCAAAAAATAGTATTTTCTATTTAAGTCTTGAACTTTCCACCCCAATTGACCTTCTTCATAGCCAACAAAAATCACCTCAAATCTCTTTGTATCTCCTTTTCAACAAGTTTCCTTCAGATGTAATATGAAGCATTGACAACCTCAGACCCAAAAATGAGACAAATCAGGTTTATAGCCTTCAAGAATTTTGCATGGAGTAGTTAACCCTGGGATTGTTGATGTTGGCAATCGATTTTGAAGATATTGGGCTGTTAATATCACATCTCCAAGGAAAGACAGCGGTAAGCCAGATTTTGCCATAAGTATTTGTGCTGTATCTTTGATTGTTTTAATGTATCTTTCTGCCTTGCCATTCTGCTGGTAAGTATATGGCACCATAGCCTGTAGAATGATCCCTTTTTCCTCCAAGTGCTCTTTCAACTTTTCTTTCACCAATTCTTTTGCCCCATCAAAATGAACAATTTTAACTTTGTTGCCAGATTTCAACTCCCATTCTGCCTGAACTTTCTTGAAATGTTTCACAGCTGCATTCTTCTTTGACAACAATGCTGTACTCTCAAAGTTAGAATGATCATCAAGAATCAAGTGGAAATGGCTGGTGTTCCTGTTTGAAAAACGTGTTGGAAATGGTCCACAAGAGTCCATGTGTAATAATTCACATATGTTCCCTGCTCGATGTTCATAATTGTTGAATGGCCTTGCTGGCTGTTTTTCAATGATGCACGGAATACATTGTTTGTCTTCAAAGGCTCCATTGTAATCCACCCCTGTCACATAACTCTTGGTCAAGACTGCTCTTGTCATGTCCTTCACCAAGTGATCTAGCCTCTGATGCCACAGATTTGGCATGAGTTGAATCTTTGGGAATGAAACCGAAGTGTGCTCTGAAGCTGGAAAAGAGATTTCGGTCTGGAAATCTGGTTGTATGAAATCACAATGCAAGAATGATAGTCTTTTGTAAACTGTCACCTGAAGAGATTCTCCAGATAGATTCTTCAATGTACTAGGTAAATAAAGTGTAGTTACTTTTTTCTCAAATGTGAGCTTCATGTTGTTCTTGACCATCAATTCCACAGATGGTAAATTGATGGGAATGTCCAGAGCATGCAGACAATCCTTTAAGACTAAAATTCTCATCTTGCCATTGATATAAGCATGGAATCTAACTTCACCCCTTGCTAGCATGATTAAAGTGCCACAGTTTGCCATTCCAACTGGTATGGCTTGATCTTTGTTGTACGTCCAAAAGAACTTTTGATCTTTGATAATGCATTGTACAACCTGAATCAAGGATGGAGTTGAATTGATGTGTAATACTTGTGAATGCTACTGGTGTGGTTGAATTCATAAATGCATAGTAAGATGCATGTTCCTTGGTGTCAATCTCAGAATCGATGTAAAGCTGGAAATCAGTATCATTCTCTTCCTCTTCAGCTATTGAAGACAATACAGAAGTATCAAGATTGTCATTTACAAAGGTCGGAGTGGCTGTGACCAGTTCTGTAAAAGTGTCTATCATGGAATCTTCTGAGATGGCTACATTTGCTTTAGGACAATTCAGATTATCTTTAGTCTCATCGTGTGGAGTACTTTGTTTAGAATTGGTCATGGCATCAGAGCAATGCTGTGCAGGTGTTGAAGAAGGTTGTGTCAAGGAAGAGTAACATTGAGAGTTCTGTGTCTTGGAAAGAGGTTGTGACCCTGCTAAGCATAATTGGACATCAGGATTGTTGTCTCATGAGCAACGTACTTCTTTCCTGAGGACATTAAAAGCTTGATGATCTGGCACACCATCCATGAAACACTGTATCTTCTCATATTGGATAAAGTCCCAAGAGGTGGTAGATAGTTGATTGACTGCTATCCTCCAGGATTAAACATAGGCAGAGATAGTGTTTGGAGCACATGTAAGCCAAAAAGTAGAATCTTTGACCCTTTGAGCAGACATGGCACTCCTGACACTGAATTGCTTCCAAAGAAAGTCTAACAAATCTCTAGTGGTATGCATAGGAAAATTGAAAGGGCCTGTCCTCACAAAAGGGAGTGAATTGAAGATTTCTGCAGAAAGTTGTCCTGAGATAATATAAGAACAGATGTTATTGTTCTTCTAAAAAAGCTTATAATTGGTCAAATCCTCTTGGGTAGCATGTGGTGGATAAGGAGGAGGTATTGCAAATCAACATGTTGGATCAAACAGAGCACCCAGGAGTGGAAGGGGGCAAACATGACCATTCAATCCAAGATGGTCGATTAGCACCATGACTGGATTAATCCAGAGACCCCAGTCAGCTGACAAATTAAACCGGGGAATAGTGGTGAGTGGAGGGAGTTTAGGATCTGTGTGGATTGAGGTCTGTTGAGGCAGATTGGCTCTGGAGGATTGTAGTGGTAATTGTACGTGTGATCTGGAAAATTTGAAACTGGTTCATTAATGTATTGCTGATGAGGACATGCATTGTATCCAGCCTGTTGATGTGCCAAAGGATTAAGATACGGAATCCACTGTTGTGCAACATAATATTGTTGTGGCGGAGGAGATTCTGCTAAAAAGGATTGGTGGTGATGTACAGGTGGTGTTGGTATGTTGGTATGGGAAAGAAATCTGGAGGACGATTTGGAATTTGATTAATGACAGGAGCAGGAGTTGTATTGTAGAAAGCTGATGGAGGACAAGACAAAGGAATAATCGGACAATGTTGAGGAAGATTGTTATTGACTTGAGGATGCAAAGGATGATTCAAATTGTTCTGAAGACCCAAAGGAGGTCGAGAGACAGGAATTTGATGAGGCAAAAAGACTGAAGGAGGGCATAAAAGAGGAAATGGTACTGGAGAAGGAGGCATAGCTGGAGATGGTTGGGAAAAATGAGCATGATCCTAAAGTGTTTTGAAGGACCTATATGTGTATCAGAGACCAAGGTGTTGGCTGAATCTGGAGGAAAAGTGGTTATATGCGGAGGCATGTCGCAAATAAAAGCAGAATGGTGAGGATGACTTGTGGAAGAAGCCGCTGGGACTCTCCCTGAAGATGACAAAGATGCCTGGGGCATATTATGCCGATAAAAAGGATCAGTCATCGTGATGACCCTGTTGAAAGGAGAACCCAATTGATCAAAGCCATAGTAATCAATAATATGCGCATAGAAACCGCCCTGTAAGACTCAAATGGTACCAGCAATCCTATAAAGGATGCCCATAACCTGCTGGACTAAAGTGAGAGCCTATGGACAGAGAAGAGCGCCTCAGATGTCTGTCTGTAATGATAGAGAGAACAACTGATTTATCATACCTACAGACAGAGAAGAGCTATAGTGTAGGCTATTAGAATAATACTTAATTAAAAAAAATCATGCTCACCGCCTCAGATGTCTGTCTGTAATAATAGAGAGAACAACTGAGGCTAGTGGATGCATTGACACAAATTCACTTTCATCATCACGTGACCACATATATCAGCTGACCCAATAGACCTTTCTGGTCAACAGGATGCATGGGTCAGTTCCCGAAAATTGTCATCAGCTATCAATCACCTCATTTGTTCAGCACTGGCATTCGGGCATTCGAATGAGTGCCTCACTTGGTTTTTATTTTACCCAAGCCTACATTAAAGTTTGGGTCCGAGCCTGAATCTATTTATAGGAATTCACCCGGTACCGACCTCCTCACCAACTACCAAAGTGAATTTTTACTCTTTTTTCTAGTATCTTCAAGACTTACAAAAATGGGCCAGGGTCCCCGCACCGTGGCTAGACGCTCAATGCTCTCATCTCTATTTTGGTTTTTAAAAAAAAGAAAAATGTATTTCTACGAAACAAAAACACAACTAGTGAACATGGGGCATGATGGTGCCACCCTTTCAGCTGCAGGTTTCACGTTTCATTTCACCGCATGCGCCACGTACATACCAACATTGAATTCTAAGCTGACATCCCAGCTACCAAGTGCGATTTCATTTCCTGTCCTTTTTCTCTCATTTTCCTCAACCACTACCACTAGACCCACTAGACCCTCAAAAAAGTTCCAAGTCTCATCTTTAGCACATGCATACCCATAGATCCACCCGCCTACCCACCCAAACGAAATCATTCCACATTAATTCAGAACTGAGTTCCTGGGTTTCACCATGTGCCCACTATACGAGGACGACCTCTTCCAAGCTGGCGTGTCCCATACCAATAGTAACTTTCCTTTCTTTGCCTTTGCCTTTTCCTTTTCTTTGCCTTACCTTCTCTTCATATCCACGAACCCCAATCCACCCATGTCCATCCAAGAGCACTCTACAAAAAAAACAAGACCAAGGAACTGCACACACCCACGCAAACCAACTCAACTCAACTTACTGCTGGCACCAGATTGTGTTTCCATTGAAAAATTAGAAAAGAAAGCTGTCATGCAATTTCCAATGTGCCAATTTTCAAAAGAAAAAGGCACTTTTTTTTGTTGAATGACTTTTTTTGTGGGAAATTAATACATCAGAAATAGCATAACAGCTTTCTTTTACACTTTTTCCACTGGAAACACTTTCCAGTATCAGCAGTGACTCAAACCACACCACACCATTCAAACCAACCAACCACACAAGAAAAAAAAACAGAAGGATAGGTATTATTACATATATTCACAATGGGATATCATACACGAAGCCAAGCGTGTATGTATGCACAGGTGGGTGCGGCGAGTGTGAGGGGAGGTGGGGGCATAAGATATAAGACAAAGTAACGGAGAATAGAGACGGGAGCATGGCCACAGCACGGGAGACACAAACGAGGCCCGGGGGAGGGGAGGCGTAGGGATGTGTGATCAAGAATCAATATCAAGGGCTCAAAAAAAAACAAGAACAAGAACAAGAACGTCCTATCAAGGAAAAACATCTGGTTCCAACGTTGGGGTGTGTATGTGTGTATATGAGGAACCAGGTGGGTGTGGAATGAGAGGTGGGAGGTAGGGGTGAGGGGGGTGTTTACGGTTCACAATCATAATCAGGTACATTTACCCAAAAGAGACCTAAAGAGAATGACAAACTCCAACGTCGCATTCCCTGTGAAAATCACGCAGGTCCAAATCTGTCCTCGATGGAGCGCGCATCTCATACAAGGGATTATCGACAAAAGCCTCATGTCAAGTGGGTCTGCTTTGTTTTCTTTTTTTTTCTATATCAATGATCGAGCTTGAGACGCCTGGCGTCTATGTTACCTGGCAAGTTCCGGAATGGAGCGCCCCCCCCCCCCAAGAGAATGGGCGCCCTGGTGCGTCCAAGCACAATTTTAAATCGTACTTCCCTGGTAAGACCTACGGGTATCAGCATCAATATTCAGGATGACGGATGTTTGCGGAGCAAACTGTTAGGACAGCTGCGGGCCCAACTGGAGCTAGAAAGGGATGATCAGAGCGTATATGCAAGTTGGATTTTTCAGCTCGAACCATGAACAAGTCGAGGTCAGAGAGTGTTTGTTTTTCTAGACACGACAGTCAGTTGGGCAGCTGCTCAGGCGGATGATGGATTCCGGCGCAGTAATTCTGCATGGTCCGAGAAGAAAGAACCTGTTCTCACTGTTAAAGAAACAAAGAGTCACACTTTTACCCGTAGTGGAGCTTGCCGGCGGTAAAATCCAAATAGAGTGATGAGTGATGGTTTGTCTGGTTCCGGGTCGAACAGTCACGGATAATCGCATGGCAAGAAATGATGGTTTCTTTCCGCAGCACTCGTGATGCCGTGGTCGGAAAATCGGAGATAACGTCACGCATTTATGATATTATGTATGAGGCAGCTACACGTGACTAAGAACGCACGTGATCATACAATATCCATGTTATGAAAACATCACTGAAGGGTTCTAACGCTGGTATAATGGAAAAAATATCTGTATTGCAATGTTGTAAAGAACAAATATATTGTATGCGCTCAGGCATGCAAGAAGAAAAAATAAATCGGCGGTTTAACAACTACAAAATGATAAATAATGTCCCTTGAGAGGAACCCAAGCTCTCAATGCAGAGGGGGCACGGTGGGTTGTCGGCAATATCAAGTGTGCGGTGAAAAGGCGAACCGTGTTGTTCCGAGAGGTGTCTCGTCGTTGTTGGATACTGAATCGTCATAATTGTCATCGGGGTGCAAATTGTTCTAGAAGAGTGACAAATAGGCTAAAGATCTGTCCATATCGAGAATATAAGTGAAATGAAATAAAGTTCGAGTCTAAAGACGAGTTTAATGAAAAACCGGATGTGGCAGATGTGATTGTGTTTACGCAGCAGGAGCGTGTGCTGCTTTGATAGCTTCGTCGAAAGCCTGCAATTTGACGACAAGCCACCAGATGCATTGTTGAAGAACATGACGCTTAGCTTCGGCCATGCATTTATGACATCATTTCCTACATCATATACACGTATGTTCCTTTATTTCATTATGATATCTTAATTGCACAATTATGACATACTTATATTCACGCATCTATAAATACTATGTCGCACCCTGGAGTCTTATTATCCTTCGATATTTGACTCCAGGTACGTCATCTACACTTACTTTAAAACTTATACTTATTATCCTTCGATATTTGACTCCAGACTCCAGTTATTATTATATTGTCTACCATACTTGAATATATCACCGTTACGCTATAATGCTGCGTCATGCATCCGACATCCACGGCTGACATTACACTGATAACGGTGCGGAGAGACATTATCGTCAGATACGATCTTTCTTCAACGGAGGGAAGGGTAGGGTCCATCCCCTCTCCCCAGACTGACAAAAACACGGCCACAATCATGAATATGGCTCCCCTGCAAAGTATTGGTAAAGAATAGTGGACAGATAGAACAGCGACTTACCAGGAGAGTGCAATAGCAGGTAGTGCAACAATGGTCCATGGCATATACAAACATGATTGGCGGTGGCGTTCAACGTGCTGTTCAAAAAAGAAATTTAATAGAGGTTGATAATCAAATGAAAAAATATAGGATACCTGGTACCATATAATAGCAAAGTTCCCGCTGCGGAAGCGTTTCTTGCTGAAATAATGCAGCAAGATAGTGGCTGAAGATAGTGCAGGGAGAAGTCGTAGTACCGCCATAAAGGCAAAAAAACGGGCGAGGGGATCACTACTTGTTCCGGGAATCTGAAGAAGCACTGAAAATCCCCTTTTAGAAATCAAAGGATGAGTAAGTCGCTTTAGCAAAGTAACAATTACGGGAGACCTACGTCAGAATTGTGAACTTGAGTCCTATAGAGTTCTCGAGCGCCGGATCCTCCTCCCGAGAGAGGGGAGGCCGGAAATGTTGAGGTGGAACCGGTCTCGGAGGATATCGGATGACTGTAGTAAAAGAGATTGTAGACCTCAGTGGTTGGGAAAACACTATAGTATATTGGGTATGTATACCTGTAGTAAAAGAGATTGTAGCTACAGATAATGAGTAATATATTGAGTGCGATATGAAGATTGACTTACACCTCAGTGGTTGGGAAAACACTGAGGTGTGACATGTAACAAACGAAAGAAAAACATACGATTGACTAAATTAGGGAATAGCAGACTGTTGTCCTCAACACTCCCCCTCGATATGAACGCGGATGAGGCGATGCCAAGTAGTTCACGGAACTTTTTGAACTTGACTCGAGCCAGTGACTTTGTAAATACATCCGCGATCATGTCGGCAGTGGGAAGGTAGTGAATGTAAACGTGACCAGAGGATACAGTCTGACGAATAAAGTGAAAATGAACGTCGATATGTTTCGTGCGTGCATGGAAAGTTGCGTCCTTCGAGAGTCGAATGGCGCCCTGGTTGTCACAGTAAACGTTGGTAGGTAAAGAAAAAGAAGTAAAGAAAGAAAGATCTCGAAGGAGCTTATGTATCCATATTATGTCCTTGGCAGAGTGCGTCAAGGCGACGTATTCAGATTCCGTGCTGGAGAGTGTGATAATTGGCTGCTTTTTCGAACTCCAGGAAACAGCCCCGTGCCCGATAAAGAATGTGAAGCCAGAAATTGAGTGTCGATGAAGATGTGAAGCCCAATCAGCGTCGGAATAGCCAGAGACCTCAGTGTCTAATCCACCAAGTGTAAGCTTCATATTTAATGTACCACGGAGATAGCGGAACACCCGAGTGACAGCTATCATGTGGGTGGATCGAGGGGTGTTGAGAAACTGAGACAAAATTGATACTGCATAGGCAATATCAGGGCGCGTCATTACAGCCGCATACATGAGCGATCTGATCATTTCTCAATAGCGTGTTTTCTCTGCAGGCGACAGTAATATTGGGGAAACTGAGGGGGAATCTGGCGTGTAGTCAGCTGCGGGTTCCATGGGCGTTACAGCGATGCGTGACTCTTCAAGACCGAAACATCGAATGATTTGTTCAACGTAGGCCTGTTGGCCCAGTGAGATGGTACAAGCATTCAGATCTCTGGTAAGGCTGACTCCGAGTAGCCAGTTGATAGGGCCAAGATCGACAATTTCAAACCGCTTGCTGAGCTGCTCTTTGATCAGAGTGGTAGTTTTGGTTGAATTACCAATTATAGTAAAGTCGTCGGTTGCAACGGCAACAATTGTGTAATTATTGTCATCGACTTTGTAGAAAACAGCGACGTCAGCTTGGCAAGCAGTGTAGCCGAGATCAGTGAATGTATTGAATACTTCCTCATACCAGTGGTGGGCGCCTTGCTTTGTACCATAAAGTGGGCGTTTGAGTCGACACGTAAGCTTTGAATCAGGTAGTTTTGTGAATTCAGGAGGTAAAGTGCGAAACTGTCGGTAGTGAGGCGGAAATTGCATGAAAATAACCTCATTCTCTTTGAGAGATGAATTTAGGTATGCGTTTTTAACATCGGCTTGTTCGATGGAAGCACCACTCGATGCTGCAATTGACAGAAGGATGCGAAGTGTGGCAGCACGTACAGTCGGAGCAAACGTTTCGGAATAATCGACTCCAAATTGCTGTTTCAATCCCTTAGCAATGAGTCGAGCCTTGTACCGGATTATCTGTCCATCAGCACCACGTTTGCAGCGTAAAACATACCGACATGGGATAACATTAGCGTCTTTGGGTGTTTCAATGATTTCCCAGGTACCGAGTTTCTCGATTTGGTTAAGTTCAGCGTCTATTGCAGCTGACCAATTCTCTTTCTCACCACCACTCAATGCATCCTTAATGGATGGTACATCCTCACTTACTGCCATTGCATGCTCAATTACATCGTGTATCCACTCAGTCTCGATTTTGACTCCGCTAGGTTCAAGAATTTCTGTGGCGTCAACTATAAGAGCAGACTCGACAAAGTCAGCAACACTTGTGGTTTTCGGGGCGCTTCGACGTTGTCCTCGGCCATATTGCATAGGATCAAATTGCTGGAGGCCGCTCAGTGAGTTCCGACGCTTCTTGAGGTGTGGAGCATTAGGAGGGGGTGAGTTCTCAGTCTGTGGGCTGTCTGAAGTGGTTTGAGGTGGTTTTTCATCGACTGTGACCGATGTGGGAGGATTTTCGGTTTCAGCTTCGGTGACGTCAATAGGAGTCTCTGGCAATGTCTTCAAGGAGTTAGGTGAGCTGGGTGATTTCGAAGTCTGGGAGCTGTCTGAGTTGATAGGTAAGCCCCACTCCCCCTCAATCTGGATATTGTCCGGGTTGAGAGCTGCTTCCTTGTTAAAGTAGACGTCTCTCTCGATTGTGACTTGGCATTTTCCAGGCCAGTATATCCTATACCCTTTGGATTCATCATTAACGCCAACAAACTTCCCTTCCTCGACCTTTGGATCAAGCTTCCCTGCTTTGCGCAGCTTGATATAAGCATGTGCTCCCCATTCACGGACTGATGATATATCAGGTTTACGTCCTGCTGCCATCTGGTATGGTGTTATGTTGTCAGGGATAGCGTGAGTCAGTGTTCGGTTCCTTAGCCAGACCATATGACGTTTGGCCTCTGCCCACAGGTATTTAGGTAGACCTGATGCAATCATCATGGTACATGCACCCTCGACAATGGTGCGATTTGCACGCTCAGCAACACCATTGGATTGGGGAGAATCATGCACAGTAAGATCACGAACAGTGCCAGCAGCATCTTGGTGAGCTTTTATTTCTGTGCTCAAAAACTCGCCACCCCTGTCGCAACCATAGGTTTTAATATTCGCATTACGGTGAACCTTTACCCATGCTTCGTAATCGCGGTAGGCCTTGAATGCATCGGATTTGCATGTGAGAAAAGTGATGCGTTCTTCGCGAGTATACAGATCAATGTTCGTATAGGAATAGGTATTTCCGCCAAGCGACTTAACCTGTGCGGGACCCCACAAGTCTCCAACAATCTTTTCCCCATAGTGAGTATACTTAGTTTCACTCTTCTTTGGGAATGGCTGACGCTGTGCCTTCCCTTTGACACATGCTTCACAGAACTCAGGTTCAGATGACATGTCGAGTTCAACACCAGTGACAACCCCGAGGCGGACTGCCTCACGTAAGTCTTTGTGATTTATGTGCCCCATCCGACGGTGGAGCTCATTAATTGAGATAGACTTCGATGCGATATTCACGACGTGATTATAGGAGGGTGTTGATCCATCAGCACGGTATAGTCCACGAATTGCTGGAACACGACCAATGACACAACATTGTGGCTTCGGACTTCTAATGACACACATTCCATCCTCAATGAGGAGAGAACAACCAGCACGATCAAGACATGATACGGACACCAGTGTGAATGCCATAGTAGGTGCGTAGTAAACCCTTTTGAGAAGAATGGGGACTGACTTTTCCCCCATCTTCATGGGTAGACAGATTCATAGATCTCCCCTGCCAAGAGCGCTGAAGGTATGTCCATCGGCTGCACGGACTGGTTCAGGATTAATTTCCTGGTAGTTTATGAATTTTTCGCGAGTTGGCGAGAAATGGCTGCTGGCACCACAATCGATTATAATCCCGGCAGATGGGGATGCGGCATGGGCTTCATGGCTGTGTCCAGATATAACAGCAAGTGCCACGTTGTTGTTTGAGTTGTCATCGGGGGCATCAATAGCAAGAGAAGTGAGGAAGGCGTAATTTTCCTCCTCTTTTTCGGTTTCGGCAGCATTTGCTGACTTGTTTTTGTCTGCTTTGTCCTTTCCTTTCCCTTTGTGCTTTTTTAACCACCACTCGGGTGCCTTATCTTCCATACCTCCACCTTCTTCGAAACATTTATCTTTGGTGTGTCCGTCTTTGTCACAGTTGTCGCAGTGCCGCTTATCCTTATCTTTAGACTCTGACTTCGATTTTCCTTTTCCTTTTGTGTCTTTAGAGTCACCACGAGCTTTTGCGTGCGCCGCAATCATTGCTTCATGTTGGCGATTGATATTTGTTTTGATAGCAGCACTGTTTGCTTCCTCGTTGAGGTGCCAGATGAGGTCCTGGCTCGAGATTGGTTTTCCAGAGGTGCGTGCAGATGTTGCGAGTGTAGTAAACAGAGGTTTATACATCGGGGCAAGAGACAGTGATGTGCGGATATAGCTAGCAAATGACGCATCAGACAGAGGACAACCGATTTCAGCAAGGTGCTCTTTGATTACAACCATGCTAGCAAGGTGTGTACGCATGTCAACTTCACCATTTTCGACAAAGCGAGTGTTTTGCAATTGAGCAAGGAGATTGGTTTCGTACATGGCTCCTTTGCTGCCATGAATCGATGCAAGCTTTTTCCAAATATCAGCAGCAGTAGGTTCACCCTTGACTTGATGGAAGGTAGACTGATCTACAGTGCTATAGATGATCTCGCAGACCTGAGCCTCTTTCTGCAACCATTCCTCCATGGCATCCTCAATCTCTTCGATCTGATCGTCAGACAATGGAGCCAGGGACTTGTCATCACGATAGAAAGATCCTTCACGTTCAACTAGTGCGACCGGTTTACGCGCAGTACCCGTAAGATGTCTCCGGAGCTTCTTAGATGTTACGGCATTTGTGATGCATTCTTGGTACGTAGTCCAGTTCGAGCCGTCAGCTGCAAGTGCCGGGACTGTCAACTTTGTTGACGAGATATCATAGGTAACGTCGGGGCCCATAACCTGTTGAGGTGGAACCGGTCTCGGAGGATATCGGATGACTGTAGTAAAAGAGATTGTAGACCTCAGTGGTTGGGAAAACACTATAGTATATTGGGTATGTATACCTGTAGTAAAAGAGATTGTAGCTACAGATAATGAGTAATATATTGAGTGCGATATGAAGATTGACTTACACCTCAGTGGTTGGGAAAACACTGAGGTGTGACATGTAACAAACAAAAGAAAAACATACGATTGACTAAATTAGGGAATAGCAGACTGTTGTCCTCAACAGGAAACTCAAGCTAACACCACGAGGGACTGAGTAAGTACGAGTGAGTGAGTAAACTAAAGGATGTAGAATGGAGTGTGTACGACATAGGGATGGTGGGAGGGGATCTAAAATGATGACGCGTGATGTAATGTGGGTGTCTAATCTATACAACTGCGAGCGCAGTGTGAGACGATGATGCGAGGTATTTGTAAAGTACTTACCTGCGAGCGCAGTGTGAGACAATGGAGGCATTGTCAATGCTGCCCGCAGGTATATAATGGACAGAAGACAATGGGAATTTAATGTGAAAGGGTGAAGCGATGTGAACAGTGAAGTGTGATGGTGTGAAGGGTGCGGTTATCAAAGCGTCGCCCGAATTAACCCCAGGCAACTCCTCATCACCTTGCCTGAACCATTTATGGGAGATTGCTGTGAACAACTATACACGTGACCAGAGAAAAGATGATGAAGATCCGCAGCTGTACTCACTGTGAAAGGGTAATTATGAACCACCTGTGGCTACCACATGTTGGGCCTTGTTAGGCATGGAATATATATGGTAATCCACACCTAAGTCAGCGGGTTTTTATTGCTTTCACGCTTCCTCCAATAATTCACCACTAATGTATCACTTAGGTGACCGGCCATTGCTACCGGTGGTGCAGAAGCCATCAGGCACGTTGTCAACAGCATCATTGATCATTGATGTATGATCGACGTCGCATCACATATGTCGGGACTACCCGGAGATCATGCCAACGACTGATCCTGCCCTTTGCTCGCTGTTCCGCACAATGAGCTCACTCCCCCGCTCAAAATTCATGGAAAAATTTTGGAAAAAATAAGTTGAACTACAGGGAGCATTATATAGAATATTAATACAAATTTTCACCGTTATAGACAAATGAAGAGCATAAATTAAATATCAGAAGAAATTTGAAGCACTTTATGTATCTTTTCAGCAAGCTGAGCTTCATCGTCTTCGTCGTCACTGCTGTCTTCATCATCATCAGTGCCTTCGATGTCATCCACATCTACTTCCATTACATCTTCTCTCCATAAATTATCAACCCTCCTACCAGGAACGAGTGAGCCAGTGAAGCCTGGCAAAGCAGCAAGTCTTCGAAGGCAGCGGATGTGAAGCTTATTGAAGCAATGAAGCCGTTCCCACTGCTGGTGGATTTGATGGCCAAGTGATTTGTCCACACTAGCAATGGCATCTCTTCTCTCTTTTAGATAGGCCTCTTCATCTTGTATGTATGTTACAAGCCATTGTATTTCAATGTTGAGCTGGTCAACCTCTTCATAAGCTTGCTGAATTTTGTAATATTCATCCATCATTATTCGTGCGGCTGGTGCAGCCCAGGGACATTGGCGTACATCTTCACGTGTATCCGATAACAAGTCAAAGTCGGCAAGAAAGGCGTATTCTACTACAAGATCCCATGAAAGCTCAGGATGTGGCGGGGAAAGGGCATGAGCAGTGGCATTATATTTGTCAAGTGTGCTCCAAACTGCTTGCGATCAAGTTTTGAGGGTGTTACCAATGTGCTTTCGTAATTTGTATCCTATTTTTGCAAATGTTAGCTACCAGCTGAAAGAATAAACACCTTGAATGCACCCATTTGCGACATATTCATCTTTGATAATTTGAACATTTGTGAGACCACCAATGCTTCCAAGTTATCAAGGCATTGCTGATAACAACGCTTAGCTGTCATCTCTGCCACAACATTCCACTCAGGGCTTGCTCTACTCCATCGTGTTGTAATTCCTAGTTTTGTTTTGAGGCCTTGAACAATTTTGAGGTCTTTTTCATGATTTTTAAGTGCATGCCAACGTTTTGTCTCAATAGAATTTGTATAGTCCCACATGTTCTGTGTTTCAGGGGGGATCACAAACCACTTGGATTGTGCCTCATCTAACGCATGTCTGCATCTAGTCTTAGGACCACACAAGGTGAAAAAGATTCAACTCACTGGCTTGCTTTGAGATTTACCAACTTTTGGTAATACTCTATTTGCAATGTCTCCACTAGAGGCTCTCGTGACAGCCCCTCAAGATACACTTTCTCCTCCACCAACCATTGCTTAAAAGTATCAAAGCTTGGCATGCCTTGGTCCTTCATCTGTTTTTCCACTGCAGGCAAGCCACTGATAAGTTTCAGTGCTTGCTGATAATTACTAACAAGAAAGGTGCCTGAAAATTTCAGTCAGTAGAGAAGAGTAAACAAAAGAAGCATGCATGCTCAAGTTCTGGTAAGTCTCCTGTCGATCCATATGTTTGACATATTCTTGAATGATCTGCTTCCGATGAAAGACACTTGCATACCATACCGTACAGACAAAGCTAAGGCATTAGATTTTGAAAAGAATTGTTTGCATCCTTCGAGATCCTCAAGACCAAGGCCTTCAACATATTTTGCAAGGAAGCTGAGTTGACAGCAACGATTATATAGGCATGGCTGTGGAAGCTGCCGACGAGTGATTTATACCCAAGTTCATGTGCATGAAGTCCAAGGGGGCTGTTGGCCAGAGTTGCACCAAATTTACAGCCAATATCATAGCCAGCCCCAATTTGTGAGCCAAACACTGCCAGCAATTCATTCACCATGGCCAAGAGATATTTGGCACTGTGGTAAAGAGTGCAGTAAGGAGTACACAGATGATCAAGCAAATGAATACCTACAGCTCCCCACTTTGAACCATGTCAGCGATCAATAGGACAAAGCCATGGTGACAGAGAGAGAGGAAGATGCCAGTTTCATCAAAAATCCCCCACATCCGCAAAGCCAGCTCATCGTTCATATTTTTCCAGCATTCTTCACAAGCATTGTGTTCTGAATCTGATGTGCCCCCTTCCTACCAAGCAGATCAACAACAATTCAATGTGGAAATAAACACGCTGACCAGATTGTTTCTGGTGGGCAACATCTCCTGAAGTGTGTCTTTTGCCCATTTATTGACTGCCTCCCTGCTCAAATAATAGTCGCCGTTGAGGTCACGATTGTCTTGCAACTCTTTTGAAGCACCCAGTGCCATTTCCTCACCCTCATCTTTAGTGGCAGGGCCTCGACAGATAAATCATTTAAGGGAGTCATTCCCATCCATCGTCACCAGGATTTTGAATGTGAGCTTTTTCTCTCCCTCCAATTTGTAAGTGCATGCAGGGCATGCATGGTGAAGCTGCCATTTTGGTGTATTTTGTTCAAGAGCAATCTGGACACGTCTTTCAGTCTCTTCACAAATGGATAGGTAGACGTCGTAGGCAATAGAAAACTGCTTGCTCAGGTATGATTGAAATGGCACTCCATGCAAGTTGCATAAACTCTTAATGAAAGGCTGAATGGAAAGGTGGGGGCATTGAAGGTGAGTCGTCCGATAGAGTTCTACAGTCCGCATGGCAAAAGCAACGTTGGGATGGTATGGCACAGATAGAATGAGACTGCACTCAACCAAGACAGAAGCAATGGTCACACTATCATCAAGCATGGGAACATTGAGGGAATAAGTTTCTGTGAAGCCATCAGAGGTGTGCAACAACGTAAAGGCAAACCTACCAAAAAGGTCAATGACTCTGATGGCTCGAAACTCCTGAACAACTGCATCAGAATCCAAGGCCACAGCAAGCCTCACCCCTGAAACTCTGCAAACCTCACTCCACTGCAGATATGCATCAACCATGGCATCAAGTTGCATGGCAAAGCCCAGGTTACAACGAATGATTGCATCTTGACGTGCGCGGTATTCCTTTTGGGTTTATGGAGACACCTCCTGCAGTAGTGCCTAAAATTCACCGCCAGCATGGCATCGCCGTTGATGACATGGTTGATGTCAATCCACTTGCAGTCATAGTCGTGGTCATGCAAATCTTCTGGAATATCTTGTATGTTGTCCAGTGCACATTGTTTTGCTTTATTACGCGCTTGGAGATTGCAGTGAGCATTTTACACATCTCCACATGACGATTACTCACCTTGTTGATGCTCTCGAACTTCTTTGTTCTGACGCTTCCAAAATGCCTGTATCCCCATGCAGTTTAACGTCTGGATGCTGGGGCCATGCGAAGGGCCCTCACAGTAGATTTTGAACTTCTCTTTACTCGACTTTCTCTGTTGAAGCATAAGTCACGTCAGCAAGTTTCACATGATCACACCTTACCATCTTGAATTCGGACTGCAGGGTGTAAGCTGAGCCATTTTCTTTTAGCTACGGCCTCCTTTTTTGCAGCATGCAGGTTTCCTTTAGGAATCACCCCTGGGACCAAGGAAATCAGTGTGCTGCAGAGGTGGAAGCCATGAGCTCTTAGCAACGCCTTCAAACCTACTAACTGCCTTCCACAGGACTTAACACCACCCTCTTATCAATGCGCTTGGTGAGTGCTATGTGCACGCATTTTTTCTGTCTGAACCAGCGACTGTAGATGTGCTCAGGCTGGATTTTCTTGCCCTACGACTTGGTTCCAGTGTACTGCCCTCAATCAGTCAACTTTCTGTCCTTGCTCTGTGACTCCGTTGCCATGGAGGAGTTGTCCCTGGAGGAGACCGAACTGAGCCCCTCAGCACCGATATCTTCTGGGATCTTGGGTTATTTGTAGAGTTTCCTCTGGGGTCACTTATGCTCTTTCCATCTGCCACAATTACCCACTCCAATGTTCCCATTCAGGCCAGTGACCGGCAGGCATCATTCATGCAATACTGTTCAGAAGGACTATTCCGCTATGTTGATAATGGATTTTGAACAGAGAAAGAGTTTGAGACGGAAGATCTTGAAGGTTACAAAAACATGTGTGCGGCTAAGTCATCAAGGTGGGAAATGGGACTGAATCTGTTGAGTAGAATTGAAGAGTTCAGGAGACCATCTCTTTAAATTTGCAGTACTTTTATACATGTAAGATGTAGTAGAGATTCTGTTTGACAAATTTATGAGTGGACGGCTTAATGCAAACACAAACACCTATGTTGATTTGACTGATATTCTAGACTTTTTTGTGTCAATCTTCTTCTCTACCCCAGGCTATCAGAAAAAGCCGACACTGTTGAGAGGGTCTATCTTCTCTCTGTCCATTGACTTGACAACCACAAATCGTATGTTGGTATGTTGATTGTTGCACAATATTCGAGCATGAACACAATGTATTCTTCATGTTTTCAACAAATTTTTGAACTGATAAAATCATCCTACTGACAGCAAAGACTCCTCTATAGATTTTATATTAACACCATTTGACCTATGCCTGAGGAGAAACTGCAGGGGGATTCAAATTGTAAATTCTCAAAGAATGGCTTATAGATGGTTCCTGGGTCTCTTAAAAGCGTGGACAAAACTTTATTTAGTTTTACTGCAAGTTTTGCTAAGTACTGTGATAACATTTGTGAGTGGTAAGCTCACCACAGACTGTTTAAGCCGTTGTGGTGTTTTCAATACCATTTTCTAAAAAGGAAATTTTCAATTTCAACTTAAAATCACTCTTGAAAATCTTCAAGTCTGGCTTTCCAGGTTCAAAGTTCAACAGGTGCAGGCTCACAAATGTAAGATACAAATCACACATCTTATGGCTAAGTCATTATCATTCAGATTGAAGTATAAACAACACATTACTTGTCAGTTATTTACAACATTTAACAACAATAAGATTGTGAAAAAGAGCAGGAAAGAAAGCATCTAACAAGACTGAATGGAGAGGGATATAGTCAAAGCAGGGAGACCTCGCCTGCCATGTAACTCCATGTGAAAATCATTGCTGCAGATACCAGATCTGTTGTCCGAACAACTGAAGGTTGGAAGTAGGAGCCCAATGCTGCTTCTGCTGCTGTTCTAAAACTAACGTCAGAGCAAGTGATGGAATTAGGCTAGAAGTACTGACTGCCCTTGATAGATGCCAGGTGCAGTGCCGCATACAACAACCCAGTAACACTCTTCATCCGAAATTTCTTTCTGCGCAGAGTGAGTTGCAGAGGATGCACCAGGCCTGGAGTGGAGGTGGAAGGGCTGTGATGCAAAAGGCTGGGTAGATGGGGAAAAGTCGGGGCTGAGAGGTGAAGATGGGGCGGTACATGTTGGTAAACCACTTGCAGTAGCATCATCCGATAAGTACATGTCCTCGTTGTCTGAATCTAACTGTGCACACTTAGTGGATGCAGGGGCTCGATGGGCTTGGGCATCACAACATTTTCTAGACTGCGTATAGCTCTCATTGCCATCCGAATGCAATGCAGGGCTTTGATGGGATGTTGCAGGAGAACAGGGTGTAGCAGGAGAATGGGGTATAGCAGGAGAATGGGGTGTAGCAGGAGAACGGAGTATAGCAGGAGAATGAGGTGTAGGGTTAGAAAGGTGCCAGCTACCTGATGCAATCGAAGGCAGGTCTTGCACCAGAGATACTAGGCCATTTGCACAGGCGTGCTCCCAAGCCTGGACAGCAGCCTCATAGCTATAGTAGCCCTGAAGCCAGCCTTTTTTGCCACTAGGCAGTTCATCAATCTGTGGGGCAGCAGCATGCCTTCATGAAAAAAAGTTATGCAGTGGCAAGTAAAGCATCAAAAATGCATACCATATCTCAAATATGCCCATCTTACATCCACGGAATACTACATAGGCTACCTTCTTGCACCGTGGGGGGTCATCCCATTCAAAAACAGCAGGCCGTCCACGTAAATGTTCTTCCTTAGCGCATTCAAATGCATTCTTGATGCTAAGGCTGCTGACATCAGGTACTTGAGGTTTCTTGCCCTTTGTGGGGCTGGCAGCCGCTATGCTGACTGAGTTGCATATGACCATGGCATAAGTCTTGTCAGGGGACTCCTCATTTCTTCCTTTTCTCACTCCTTATCTCTTCACTCTCCTTCTATTCATTCTCTTATTTCTTCTGACATTATTTCATTTTACTGTTTCTATTCTTTCAACACTATCTGTTAGTACTACTCTCAGCCCTTGAGATGCTCTGGTTCTTTAGCCACCATTCAGACAAGTGTGGGCCCACTCAGCACCGCTTCCAGACTGCTTATATAAGCCAGAGTTTGCCAGAGTTTGCCCCTTATTTGTACAAGTGTTTGTGTAGGCAATTTTTGAGTTTTTAAGGTTTTGTTGTACTGTACAGTTGTTTCCCATGCTTCAGAGGCCCCAGAAGCATCCAACCTGGCATAGGGAATCCCTAGACTTGTTCTCTTTGGATCTCCCTCTGCCAGGTGAGTAGCTACCTTGATATGTCCAACCTGGCATAGGGAATCCCTAGACTTGTTCTCTTTGGATCTCCCTCTGCCAGGTGAGTAGCTACCTTGATATTGACAGTATATATTCTAATACACTTTGGATCTACCTCTGCCAGCTGTGTGACTGAGCCACAGCCTCTAGAGGTCACCCTTACAAGTCTTTACTTACAGGCTTTTTGGGCAGATGTTGAGCTGCTACAAGCTGTTGGGCAGGCCTTCCCTGCTGAAAAGATGAAACGGGTTCATAGGGAGGTTACTGTATGGTATAATCACAGGACGCACCTTGAGCCGGAGAAAAATGCATAATATGAGGGAAAAGCCAAAGAGAGGGTGGAGAGACAACAGGATTGTGAAATGAGATGTGGAAAGAACTTCAACCAAGTTGATCTGCTTGGATCATACCATCAATTTTGACCTTCCTATGCAATCTGATTCAACAAACAGTCAGCTGAAGTGCGTGGTGGAGTGCGTGTACACCATTCAAGTTGATGGCTAGCACAATAGATCTGCACGATGATCATGGGTCTACCCATTGGGCTGCACATAATCCTGGCCGACCTATTCAACCGCCACATGTTCATTCCTCTAAGTTGGGCACTAAGTCCTCCACGTCAATGGGGACTCAGATTATTCTCAAGCAAAATACAAAAGCCAGCTTGGACCTTGTGCAAGAAGCTGTGTTTGCATATATGAAGGATCAGGAGAAGTTTATCAAGGACCTGGCAAAGCAACATCTGGTCGACAAGGAGCATGTTCACAAGATGATAATTCACACAGCTACTTATACCTTGACGCGTCGCCCCTCCCTTGCAAATGTGATTCTTCATTTCAAGGCAAAGGAAGTCAACGATGGTAAGCCTTTTATTGTATTACATTGCTGCCTCAATTTCATGTGTATTGCCAGATCGTGCCCCTGGTGATTGCTTTAAACTCAAGGACATTCAAGAAAAAGTTAGCAATGACAAAGAGTTAGATGCGTCGACAATGAGCAAGCAGCGTAGGTAGGAACTTATTGAGGATCTTATGGAACATTGCAGCATCAAATTGCAAGGATCACATAGTAACAACCATGCATCGGCACTGGATGCACACAAAAATATCAAGGCTATCACAAAAGAGGTACACCTGCTACTATATGCTCCTAACAGTTTCTTTCTTGCTGACAAGTAATGAGATGAGGAATCTTTTTCTTTGCACAGGCGTTCATTCCTTTGCTTTCTTCTCCCGTAGTCATGTGGAAGACACTGCGACCACTGATGACACCCAAAGTTTGGTCAGTAACAAATATAGCAATAGTGTTACTGTACCCAAAACTTGCATTGGGCATGCTAAAAGTGATGTGAGGAGTCCCAGGCAGGTCCCAGAGAACACATCTATAAAAATAAAGTAAAGTCCGAAAAAGGTCAGCAAGTGTCAAGCGCTAAGGCAAAAGAGCTTAGGGAAAAAGCGGTAAGTGAACACGGCAATGTAAGCGGCAAGAACACCATAAGCTTAGTAAAGTCTAAGCAATTGTTAATGCGTGCCATAGCTGCAAGGCACGAGTGTGTCGAGTGTTAGCGAGAGTCTGCAACTGCTGATAACTTTGACATTGCCGACCGTAAATGAGATTTGGACTGTAAGGGAGACTGGAGTAAGGGGAGCAGGAAACTCTGTTCTTGGTTGCGTATGTACAAGCTGGTAAGTACTTTTTATACTACAAGAAGTTCACCGTTGCCAGTGACTAACCATTGCCAAAGTGCGGTAAACTAGAAAATTTTATAGGGGTAGCTCCAACAGTTTCAGATCCCTACCAACTATTTAAGACCCTTAGTGACGGCAGGTGGCAGATCGCAATGCTAAACCATCAAACCATCACCCTTCTGTCTGTCCAAAATGCTTAGCAATGTCAGGCGCCAAATTGAGGTGCTAAGCAATGTCAGATGCCAAGGTCAAACACCAAGCTGTCCGTCAGTTTTTGATAGATCATCAATCTTCTCGCTAAGTGCTGTTGTCAGTGACTGATGCCATCTGTCAGTTGTCATTCTTGCTGCTGTCAGCACTATCATTGATTGGACCTGCTTCTTGCCATGTGCAGCCATCAAATATTGTCAAAAATTGGTTAATTAGCACGTGCTAAGGTATCCTGAGCCTGTGCCGTGTTGCCGTAGCCTGCCGTTGATGCGCTGATCCTGTATGGGGTCCTATCACCACGTTCACTGCCACTTCAGATGACACGGTACTGAACTTCTTCCCAGAGCTAGACTACATGGAGGTACTTGCTAAATTCGAGATGTACGCTTGCCTCAAAAATTGGGGTACTTCTCGCTATCTTCAAATGCTTGCAACAGAGCTAACAATAATTGTAGGTGTCACAAAGCTAGATACACTGTCTTTTATGCGCGCTGAGTATACCAACCTCATTTTAGAGGGATTGCGTGAATATATAATGACCTGTTTATTACTGATCAGGTCTGATGGTCCTACAGGTGCAATTCTCGTAAATAAAGGGGTGAAAATGAACTATATAAACTATGAGACGGTGATTGTTGAGAAGTACCATGTCCACCTTGTTGGCTGGCCTGCAAGGATAGAATTTGGCAGCTCCTCCAAGATTTCGACTATGGACAATGTGCGGCTTTTACGCTCTGCCCTCAAAGATGGCGTCTGCAAGTGGATGTTCCTCACAGCAGAGGAATGGAGGAAGCATGATCAGAAACTCACTGATGCATATAGCCAAGAGACAGGGTAGGGCATCACAATGGTACATGTCATACGTTGTACGGGAGCCCGCTTTGTGCTGTACCATACGTGTCCAGCGGAGTCCGCTACACTGGAGCGGAGCAGTCCCCACAGTGCCATAGAATACAGAGCCGTGGACGTGTCACAATGTGCTGTATGACACGGTCCAGTGGATCGATAAAAGGCGGGCACACACATGCGCATGCAGGCCCGGCGGATGCCAGCAGACACTAGCGGATGTCAATGTGCGTCAGCGGCCGCCGGCGGGCATCAGCACACGACACACAAGTGAAAACCTCCTCCATTGGCGGACTTCATGGCATGAATAAACCCTCCTCGAGGTTCCCAGGGGAAGAGCGTGGGTGTCTGCTGGGAGTGGCGTGTGAGGTAGTGTGGGGAGTGGAGAGGATGGCACTGGGGAGAAAGAGGGGGAAGGGCAGAAGAGGGTGCGTGAGTGTCCGCTGTCTGCTGGCATGCCAGCGGACGGTAGCGGATGGTAGCTGACGTCGGCATGTGAGCCAGCTGATGTCAGCGGTGCAACCAGTCCCAGTGGTTCAGTGGAATATTCATTTATTGATATTCAATATTGTGTACAGTGGTGGGTTCTACTCCCCCTACTCCACCTTAATGGGGTCTAATGGTGACAATGGAATATTGAGAGGCGGGTTGGACTCCTGCTAGTGACAAATATTTTAATAGGGCCTGTAAGCCCTAATAAAATATCCGTTCATCACTCGCTAGCATCATCAAGTTGATCCGTTAAAAACGCTAGAAATTACTGAAGCGGATATGGGTTGGACGAAGTTGCGCATAGTCACGAGATCTGGAATGACCACATGCGCAAAGACGAGCAACCCATGCCACTGCAGAAATCTCTGGAGTTTTAAACGGATCACATTAATGATGCTAGCAGACATCAGCGGCCTGCTGCTCAAATATGCACTAGCAGGAGTCGAACCCACCTCTTGTGCACAATATGAAATATCAATTTATCAATATTCCATTGTACCACAGGCGCTTACTTAGAAGGGGTCAAACCTGCCTGTCAGTGGCCTATGGTAGTTGATCTAACCCACTCAATTTTCAGTATTGTGTGGAGTGGCAGGTTCAACTCCCCTAGTCCACCATAATGACATATAATGGTGTCTTTTTATACTGCTGCATTTTTGCACTAGATGTAAACTGTACTAATTTTTGGTAAGGATCTGTGGTCGAATGGAATATTGATACATTGATATTTCATATTGTGCACAAGAGCCGGGTTCGAATCCCACTAGTGCACATCATTATACATGACATAACTTTGTTTTACTAATTGTTATTTATGTCTATAATCTTTCTACTGCCCAATTTGAGGGTTCGAGTCCCCCTTGTGTAATCGTTGAAGAGTGTGTTGTTTTTTGCGTTCATGAGAGTGGCATAACGGAACAAAACAATGGGACGGTTAATCTTAGTGGACCTGAGTCCTGTCCAAACTAATTGAAATGTCTGTAGTAAAGTGCTGTAGCCTAGTACACAATACTAGAGTGATATTTATGTATAATCCACAGAATGTCCTGTGGTCTAGCAGAATATTGTCACTTTATGTTCCTTCTAGTGCACAACTGGAGGTAACAGATCAAACAGATTTATAATGGATTTGTCAGCGGCACAACAGGATGGATAATCTTGACGAAAAATAACCAACAGAAAAGCCAAGAATTATAGTAACTAAGGATTAAATTACTCGTCCGATGTGTATTCCTCCTCTTCATTAGATTCATGTAATGTGTCTGAATAGAACAAATCCTCATCAAGCAGGTAGTCTGCTGTCAAAAATGCAAAGTTGTCCGGTGTATATGGCCCTTGAGGTCTGGGAAGTGTGATGTCTTCATAGTTTGCTATCAGGCCTGACGATGAAGATGGTGAGGGTGACTCTGACATATCAACAGACACATCATCAGTACGACCAGCTTGATTGAAAGGGCCAATGGGCCTACATCGACCATGTTTTGCTCTAGCGCGAAATTCTTGTTCTGTTGAAATAAATTAACTATGATTACCAGTGCCAAATTATACTCACGTTGTTGATACAATTCGTTAATTCTTCTCTGATCCTCACGTCGAGTCATACGTGTCTCATATTCCTCCCACTCCTGGACATTGTTACCAGTCGGTAGGGTTGGAGAAGGAGATTGTTGGAAGGGGGAAGATGGGATTTGAAGAGCCGTTACATCAAAAAGCGGTGGAAGATTTTCTTTGTCATTGGCTGCCATGCCTCCATCCGTCTCTTCTGCTGTCACAAGAAATAGCAGCGGAAGGTTTTCTTCGTCCTCGGTCACCATACGTCCGCCGCTCCGGACTTCCGTTTGTCCGCCGTCACCGGCTGCCATGGTCTCCATCGCTGTTAGTCCTTCTGCTCCTTCACCAACAATGAATAGAGGTGGCAAAGAATCGTTGTCCATCTCCTCTTCCGCAGGAATGAACAAAGGGGGCAAATCATTGTCTTTGGTCTCCTCTTCCGCAGGAATGAACAAAGGAGGCAAAGAATCCTCTTCCATCTCCTCTTGCGCAGGAATGAACAAAGGTGGCAAAGATTTGTCTTCCGTCTCCTCTTCCGCAGGAATGAACAAAGGAGAGATACCCTCTAAGTCAGGGTCACTAATGGATGGATTAGGGATATCCACCTGGTTGTCGTCAGTTTCCTCCAGCTCCCTGAATGTCCCACGGACATGAGCTGCTGGGGCGGAAGGAAGTTGGGATGCCGGTTGAACCACAATGCAAGAGTTTTCCATTGTAGGGCCATACACCAGTCCAGGTTTACTCTGACTGTAGAGGTGGTGGAATGGATGTTGTGCACTCAAGGGTTCGATATGTGTCAAGGATGGCCATTGGGGAGAGTCGACATCAGGGAGAGTGGTAGGATGGGCCATGGAGAGGCAGTCTTGAGGATCAGGCTGCTCACCATCAATACTGTTGGTATGGGACTCGATGCCTGTCAATTGGCCCATCCGAGCAGGATCCACAGACTTGGCAATGGAACTGACAACGGAAGCAGCAACAGACTTGCTGCCAGCAAACAGGCGGATCATATCGTTGGCCGTTGGCACATGTTCCGTCCTATCCAGCGACTGCCACTTGTCTAGGGCTAGAAGCGTCTGCTGGTGGCCCCTGGTGGATCTGCTACCTGCAAACACATGGAGCAAATCGTCTGATGCTGGGACGGATACCAATCCATCGGATGGCAATGTCATGGGCGGCCGGCGGTTGCATGCCAAGAAGCTTTCAAGAGAGTGGAAGCCTTGCTGATGTACGAGAAGGCAATGCTCCAGCGTTTCATTGCTTAAGACCTGAACATCCTCTCGGCCAATGTGGTTCCACCAATCACAGCCATACAGATTCCTGATAAGACCTTGACGGCCATCAACAAACTCCAGGATCTCTGTGGGCAAAGTTTGCTGATTTTGGAGAGGGAAAAATCGGCCCATGCTTTTGATAATGTCTGGGACATTGCAGACCACATTATTTAGTGATGCAGCCCCCAGATATGACAATACAAAGTTCTATGGCACACAGTCAGATCCTAATATATTTACACATTTTGAAGTTATCTTACCAACTTCTTGTCTAGATGCTGGATAATCCATGCCTCTTCCACTTCAAGACTTGGTGGAAGATTGCCAAATATGGAAAGTGCTGCAATGAGGCGTGACTCAATGTAGTCAACAACCTCTTGCAAATTTTCTAGTACAGTAGCTTGGGACAAGACATTGTGTGGTACAGAGGTAGACGCCATTGCACTCTTGCTTGTAGAAGCGGATACTGCTATGTATCAGATTTTTGTGCCTTGTAAACAAAAGTGATTTTCAACAATTCCATTGCACGTGACTGTCACAAATCCGTTCCAATCATCCGCTGATGGCAGCAAGCTGCATCCATCAGTTCAATCTGTCTCTGCATCCATCACATCAATCCGTCTCTGCATCCACCATTTTCACAGCGGATCTCTTGCAGTTTGGGGGGGAATAAAATCAGGAAGCACCCGCCTAAATTTATCAATTGCCATCGAGGCCAATTCTTGCCACATGGCCACCTTTTTGTGGGCATATGACTGGAGACCTCTTTTCTTCACTGACATACCACACTTCGACCAAATATCTGCCTGGTTGAAGAAATACTGAACTGTCCACTCCATTTCACTCGTGACAAGCTGACATTCCTCTGTCCATCTGTTGCGTTGTGCTCTAGCACGTAGATAATGAACACGATTAACTGAAGAGATATGTTCACAAACAGATGTAATGATAACGGAAATGTTAACAAGAGGACT
Source organism: Macrolepiota albuminosa (assembly GCA_027475525.1). Classification (NCBI taxonomy): domain Eukaryota; kingdom Fungi; phylum Basidiomycota; class Agaricomycetes; order Agaricales; family Agaricaceae; genus Macrolepiota; species Macrolepiota albuminosa. The sequence continues at coordinate 1,175,452 of JAMWFC010000060.1, read as the reverse complement.
CACATTCAGAAATAGTTGCAGATTCATTTTCTGCATCAGAATTAGAGTGCCATATCCAGGATACCTTGATCCTTGATGAACCAGGAATGTGTCACGACCCCTTCCCTCCGGACCCACCCTGGGACACCCCCGGAACACCATCCAGGACCCTCCCTCCAACCCCACAGGACACACCCCGCCATCACGACTACCGACACCGCCATCACGTTGATGACGCCCAAAGTTTGGTCAGTAACAAATGTAGCTAAAGTGTTACCTAACCAAGAGTGTGCGTTGGGCGCGCTATAAGTGTGTTGAGGAGTCCCGGGCAGGTCCCAGAGAACGCGTCTGTGAAAAAGGGTAAAAGTCGGTAACGGGGTCGGCAAGTGGTAAGCGCTAAGGTAAAGCGCCTAAGGAAATGCGGTAAGTGAACACGGCAAGGGTGAGCGGCAAGAGCACGATAAGCTTAGCGAGGTTCTAAGCGTCGATAATGCCTGCCGTAGTTGCAAGGCGCGAGTATGTCGAGTGTTGGCGAACGTCTGTAACTACCGATGAGTTTTGACGTTGCCGACCGTAGCGTAAATGAGCTCTTGAGCGTAAGGGAGACTGAAGTAAGGGGGAAACTGTGGTCTATTCGTCTGCTGTCCGTATGTACAAGTCGGTAAGTAATATATATACTACAAGGAGTTCACCGTCGCCAGTGACCAACCATCGCCAAAGTGCGGTAAACTGGAAAATTTCATAGGGGTAGCTCCAACGGTTTCAGATCCCTACCGTCCATTCAAGACCCTTGGCGCCACCAGGCGGCAGATCGCGGTGCTAAATCATCAATCCATCACCCTTCTGTCTGTCAGAAGACCTAAGCGACGTTGGGCGCCAAATCGAGACGGTAAGCGGTGTCAGACGCCAAGGTCAAACGCCAAGCTGTCCGTCAGTTTTTGATAGATCATCAAGCTTCTCGCTAAGCGCTGTCGTCAGTGACTGATGCCATCTGTCAGTTGTCATTCTGTCTGCCGATCGGCGCTATCACTGATTGGATCTGCTTCTTGCCGTGCGCGGCCGTCAGAAATGGCTTAAAATGGGTAGAATGCGTGCGCTAAGTTCGGAACGAGTGCGGCAAGGTTTCCGGAGCCGGTGCCGAGCCTGCCGTTGATGCGCCTAACCTGTATGGGGTCCTATCATCTCCCCCCAACTGAAAAATTGACTGTCCTCAGTCACCAAATAAGGCTACCGTTACCGTTTTTGTGACAAGTGGCCCGTGCGTTCTTGAGATTTGGTTTATAGTCCTGGCGCATGAGTGTGGACTTCGTTTCTCCTCCCCATCTTTTCCTGGCGCTCAATTAAATAAAATGTCTTTCCGCATTCCAACTCCGCCACCTGTTCCCTCCCGTGAGGCTCAAGACGCCGCCTCGGCCTATATCGAAAAGGCGAACAATTTTCTTAAGCGGATCGAAGGCGTTGGCGCGGACGCGCCAGTAAATTTGGTGGTTGCCGTCATGAAGCTGTACGAGCGGTGGCTGGAGGTGCGCGTTCTTGGCGTGGGATGGGATCGCGAAATCGAGGTTCGGGAATGGTGCCGGTCGCGGTACCTGGATCATCGTGGCGCAGAGTGGCTAGCGCCCTATGCTCGATTTGTAAGTAGCTTCTAGTTCTTGCCGTGTCGCTAGCTGATTGGGTTCCTAGGCGCCTCCTCCTGTCCCCACCATTGAGGACGAGTTGGAGGATATCCTTTCGGGTGCCTTGCCGATGACGGTAAGCGCGCCTGCGCCTGAGTAAGTATTCCTAACCCATTCTTTTGACTTAGCTTTGGTCTGACTTGTCGCCCCATAGCAAACAGGAGGTGTTGGCGCCTCTGGCGCGCATGCAAGTGGCCGAGGAACTGGCGACGCGGCAAGAGGAAGTGTCTCAGGATGCCCGGGAGATCACCAGGGCTCTGGAGGAGCGGGAGCGGGTCAGGGAGTTGGCGGAGGAGATGGAGGGAGTGGCTGCGGGGAAGGCGCCTGCCGTTGAGAGGCAGGCGGTAGCAGAGGGATCCGGCAAGGTAGGTCGCGCCGGCAGCACCTTGAGCCCAGTGCTGCCGGCTAGCAAGTCGGGCTCGCCGAGGAAGCCGGCAGGTGCTTCCAAACGCAAGGTAAGTGCTGTTTTTGCTTGCCGTTGCCGACGGTCGCTAACGACATTTACAGAGTCGCAAGGCGGCTCCTCAATACGCGGTGAGTGGTACTCTTCTTTTTGGCCTGAAATCACTAAGTCATTGTAGGCGCCAACACAATCGAGCTTTGACGACAAGGAGCTCAAAGGACTTTTGTTGCCGCGTCGCGAGGAGGCAGTCCTGGATGAGGGGCAGGAGGCCGGGGTCGTAATGGAGGAAATGAAGGGGAAGAAGACCGTTTCCTTAGCGACACGGCAAGCATTCAAGGAGGCGCGGGGAGCGGTAAGTGACTCTTCTATCTTTTTGAGCTTTCTCTGACTTATAGCGCTAGTGTGACAAGTGCTGGGCGGATAACGACCCAGAAGGCTGCTGGTTCCCGACTGGGGCCCAGCCTTGCTATCGCTGTGGTGCCCTCAAGCGCGCTTGCACCATCGACGGGGCCAAAAGTCGCGAGCGTGGCGGCGCGCCAGACGCACTTGTCGAGAAGACATTTTCGCGCGCAGTTTTGGTGAGGAGGGCCAGGGAGTTTGTGGAGGGCCAGAGGAAGAAGGTCGCTGCCGGTGGTATGGCAGTCGTTGGACGAGCCTCCTTGGCGTTGCCGACGCGCCAAGGAGATGGATCAGAAACAGTCGGCAACCGAGGCGCCGGCGAGCGCCAAGGGACTTTGGTCCCAGAAAAACGACAAGCCCCTTCCCCCAGCAAAGGGAAGGGCAAAGCCAAGCGACCTCGGGTAGTGTCGTCGCCTTCCCCCTCGCCAACCCCTCAAGACATCGAAATGGCCGATCTCGAAAAGGCCTTGGCGGCGAGTCGCCTGCCTCCTCGCGATTCTGAGGCAGGCCCAAGTGGCCTTCTGTCGCCTATTCATTTGGCGGCGAGGTCCCTTGGTGAGGAGCAGGAGGTAGGAGAACGGGAAGCGGTTGGCGACTCGGCGCCTCAAGAGGAGCGGGAAGACGCTCCTGCAGACGTCGAGATGGGGGAGGAGAAGGCAGAGGGGGCGGCAATGGGAGGGGATGAGGATGCTGAAGGGGAGGTGGATGAAACCTTGGCGACGCAGCGCCAAGGCGACGAGGAGGTGGTAGCGGGAGAGGGCGAGGAAGCGGCAGGAGTCGCCAGGGAGGAGCCTGAGTGGCGCTGGCTACCTCCCTACAGTAGCGTGGCCCCTTGGGAGGTTTCAGACCCGGAGGACGTTGCCGGTCTGGAGCCTAGGCGCCCCGTAATCGCCAGGATCAATCCTGCTTGGACGCCTCAACCGCAGCCAACGGTCACAGGCGACGCCTTCAACTGGCTGGGACAAGACCTCGTGTACCCGGTAGTGGCGCTTAACCCGCGGGAGATGCTGGAGCGGTTTTCGAGGAGGGCGGCAACGATGGAGGCGGCAATGGGGCGAGAACGGGAGCGAGTCCGAGGGCAGCTCATGGCGCTGAGGTTGCGCTATGCCAACCTTGGTCGTAGCCTTAGCGTCCTTCGCGACTACCAGGCAGATTGCCAAGCCGCCATCGATTGGCAGGCCGCCAATAACATCTTGCCGGGCGACCTGCTTCCTCTTCGCGACTCTTCGCTGCCGATTTCCGACGACTCCCTGCCGATGGACGATGAGAGCGATTAAACGAACCTTAGCGTAGATAGGTCGTTTACTGTACAGTTTTTTTTTTTTTTTGATACCGCCTCTATATATATTGCCATTTCCCTGCCGCGTGAAAGAATAAGTCCAATAATCTGAGTTAGCGTAGCGGCAGAGAGCAGAGAAAGTAAAGCAGGCAGCAAGTATTCTGAAGTAGGTTTTAGCAAAAGGAGTTGTAGGTGAGGGACTTAGACAAATTTTTGAGAAAAGGGAAACGCTCAGTAAATCATCATAGCGAAAAACCCTTGGCGAGAGTTGCGCAAGGCGCTAAGTGTTGGCGACACGCTAGCGCTGCGACTTGACTATGTAAAGAAATGTCTGTTGAATATAGTATAGTAAGTCACGGCAAGAAAGATAAGTAAGGTAAGTAATAGAAAAATAGGAGCTTATCAGTACTGTCTTTTCTAATCATTTTCTTCCTCTTCAACTAGAGTCGGTAAGTCATCATCGTCCAATAATTCTGTTTCTTCAAGTTCCCTAAGCTTGGCGGTGTCGATATCTAGCGCTTCAAGCGGCAAGTCGATTTGTTCCCTGGCGAGATACGGTAATAGGCGAAAAGCGGCAACAGGTCGATGTAGTACTGAACCATCTAATTCACAGAGCACGTAAGCGCCTCCACGGTTACGAGAGATAACTACCAAAGGTCCTAGATAGCGAGGGCGCATTTTCTTGTTGTATGATGTTTCGATTTTGGAGTTGCGCATAAGCACTAGCGCACCCCTCGGGAAGTTGTAATCTTTGATAGTGGCGCTATGCTCGGTTTCGAATCGCAGGGCTGCTTGGCGACGGGCGCTAAAGACTACCTCGTGAAGTCGCTCCAAATCTTCTTTCCTTCGTTGGAGGTCAATAGCTCGTCTGGCGATAAGGTCGGTAGTCGCTAAGATACTATTAGGTGCTGGCTGAAGATAGGTCGCTTCTATAATGTCGGCAGGGAGTAAAGGATGGGTGCCAGTAGCCGCGTAGTAGGGAGAACAACCCATGCGCTTACGAATGGTAACTCTTTCCGACCAAAATACTGAGTAGGTCGCTTCACTCCAACGAGACTCGTCGCCTTCGACAGCCTTGAAGAGTGCTTGCCGAACGTCAAAGTGTGGTCTCTCTACCAGGCCATTGGCGCGCTTGTTGTAGCCAGATACTCGAATGTGGTGAATGTTGTATTTCTTGGCGAGGTATGTTAGCGCTTTGATAATTGGCGCACCATTATCCGTGACGATTTCTCTTAGCGCTCCCCAACGGCAAATGACGTCCTCAAATAGCCACTTGGCGACCGCGTCGGTATTTTCTCTCTGAAGCATTCGAAATTCAGGCCAGTGGATTAGCGAGCAACGACCTTGAATGATGTACTTGTTGCGACCAGATTTAGGCATATGCATGGTGTCGACGTAGATTTTGCTGAAGAGGGGAGCTGGCGTTGCAACGGTTGGCGGTATGAGTACTTGGCGTGTCTGTTGAATTTGGCAAAGGTGGCAAGTCCTAATGTACCAGGCGATGTCGGCACTAGCGTGTGGCCACCAAAAGCGTTCTAGCAGAGAAGCTCGGGTAGCGTACAGACCTCTATGTCCTAGCTCGTCATGCATAGCGCGCAAGACTCGTAAGCGACCTTCTGGCTTGATGATCAGCTTGTGGGCGCCATCTCGATTTCGTCGCCAAAGTTGGTTGTCGGTAAAGAAGAAATGGGTAGCATAGCGGATAAAGGTAGCGTATTTTTCGTCGGTAAGGTCTGGGGGTCGCTTAAGGTCTTGTATCCATTGCTCGACTACCAACAAGCGACTATCTTCCGCCTTTGCCTTGGCGGATCGGGGAACGGCATCGTAGGTCAGGTTTCTGCTGTCTTCTCTTAGCGACTGGGGTTCCTGTACGACTTTTACTGGAGGCAAGTCTTGTCCAAGGATGCTTGCCGTGTAGAATGTGAGGGGTGCGCTAAAGGTCTCGGGGCGGTAAGGGACAATGGGATGCAAAAATATGCTGGTAGGCTGTTGCCGTCGTAGTAGGGGAATCGGTTGTTGTATGAGGTGCACGAAACCATGTAGTCGGTCGACCCAGTCCTCGAAATCGCTATCAGCCTGAGGGTCCACTACCGGGTCGCCAGGCTGCCGTGGTCGCCTAGAAAGTCCATCTGGGCCGTGGAAAGAGCTCTTGACGTGTACCAACTCAAAGTGAAACATGAGGATGGCGACTACCCACCGGTTCATGCTAGCGGATGGCTGGATGTCGGGATTCTGCAGCATGCCTTTGATGTACCTAGCGTCGACCTCAACAATAAGGTTGCGCACGCCAATCAAATACATCTTTAGCGACCGGAAGGCTTTGAAGAGCCCATAGAGTTCTAGCTTAGGCTGGCTGTAGCGAGACTCTCTGTCGTTTAGCGTGATAGACCCAAAGCGGTTGTAGCGTCGCTGTTTCCGATTGTCGCTAAGGCATTGGCACAGGAAGTAGCCAACGGCAATGTATGAGGTATCCACCGCCAAGATAACCGGGTCGGCAGAAGTATAGTCGATTGGAACTAGGGGCTTGGCGTCTTGTAGGGCTTTTACTAAGTCGCGTTGGGCAGTGACCTGGTCTGGCCCAAATTCGAAGGGCTCGTTGGCGCGGGTGAGTCGGTTAAGGGCATGTGCGCGATGGGCAAAGTTCTTGACGAATATCCTGAGAACGCCAACGGTACCGAGAAAGGCGCGAACTTCAGATAAGTCGCGGCAAGGGCCCCAGCGCTCCAAGAGTGCTAAGCGAGATTCGTCGGGAACGCGACCGTCGGGAGTGCAGATGTGACCAAGTATTTTGAACCTTGGCGCGCAAAGGAGGAGTTTGTGACCGCTAAACGTACCACCGCTATACTTCATACGTTGGAGCACTCGATTGAGCAGCTGGAAAAAGTCCCATAGCGCTAAGCGAATATTGGAGTTGTCGGGATGGGTCGCCGGTAAGCCGTTTACGAGTCGCCAGTCTTTGGGGCCTTTGACGCCAACGTCGTCGATGAAGCTAAGGACGTTATGCGGTATCTCGGATTGGAGGATGAAAGTGATGTCGTCATGGAATATGGGGACTGAGTTTGTCCAGCCCATCGGTAAGGTGACTAGGCGCAAGGCGCCAAACGGAGTTTGAAAAGTAGTGAGGTCGCGGGAAGAAGGGTGAATCAAGCGCTCATCGTAGCCAACGTAAAGATCAAGGGTGGCGCCACAGATACGCCCGGCAAAGGACTCGGCAAAGTGGTCAGGGAAAGGCGGTACGCCAGAGTGTCGTATGGTGACTCTATTCAGCGGTTCAAGACTGTGAACTATGCGTAGATTGCCGTTCTTTTTGAGGACGCAAAACCAACGGGAGCGGTAAGAACTATTAGAGGGCTCGTAGACGCCAGCCTGTATCTTAGTCCTAATAATCTGGCAGACCTCGGCTTCGATTCCAGGCGGTAACGGTCGGTTGTGCTCAGTCCACGGCACGTGGGGGATGGTCGGGATGACGACAGGCGGGAAGAAATCTGTACGTAGACTGCCGCGTTCGGAGTCCTCCCAAGCAAAGGCTTTGTCTTGCTTAGCGACAAGATCGGTAAGGACGTTCAACTCATCTTTGGTCAAAAATCCTGTGTCGTGCTCCTTGGCGAACTGCTGTTGGCGTTCCTTGGTAAAACGTCCTGTGGGCTGAAAGGGTGGCGGATTCGGTGATAAGGCCGGCATGTCGGCAAGAGGGTCGCCAATGATCTGGCGCTCGATTCTGAAAGTCTCGGGAGAGTGCGTAGCGATGGGTTTTGTTTTAAGCGCAACTGGCTTATATTTCTTTTTAACTTGAACCCCTTTCCTTTTGGGAGCGTTAGCCTGGTTATAAACAGAGGTGGAAAGGGGAACTGTAGCCTGGGGTGCGGCAAGTCCAAGAACGGCAGGAGACGAGGCTCCGGGAAGGGTAGTGAGATACGTATCGGTAGACGCAATATTTTGAAATGATTCAGAAGCGGTAAGGTACAAGTAGGCTAGAGCTGAGTCGGTAATATCTGGGTTTTTCTGAGAAAGCTCAGCGTCGGTAACGGTAGAGGAAAGCAAAACTTCTTCGTCAAGATAAGCGGTAGATATAATATTTACAAGACCAGTTGAATGGTCATATTCCAGCGTTAGCGCTACATCTCCGTGATCGTCGCCAATCACCTCCTCGATGGTCTGTGAAAACACCGGTGGGGAGGCTCGTTGGCGTGTTGGTCGGTAAACTCCGGGGGCTTAGCGCGGGCGCCTTTTCGTTGTCCCCTAGGGAACGTTGGCACCGTTCGTCGGATTCCGGAGTTGGGGTCGCTAATTGTGAGGGTCGTTTCCTCGTCGGTAACTGTCTTGACGACTGATCGCGCCAAGACGTCAAAAGGTCTGCCGAGTAATAAGTCGTATGCTGGGGAGCGTAAAATGTGTATCTGGAGGTAAAAGGTAATGTCGCCAAGGGTGCACGGCACATTCTTGGCGAGGCCGAGGGATCTGTCTACCGTACCGTTAGCGCTCTGCATGTTTAGTATCACCGTAGGGTCGTAAATGAGGCCTAGATCATTAGCGACTTCTGCTGCCATAGAAATAATCTGAGACCCGCTATCCACGATTGCCTCTACTTCGTGCTTGTTGTCTACGGTTAGCGCTACCGAGCGGATAGCGTGTGATTCTTGGGCGACGGTAAGGATTGCCGGGTCTTCGCCGTGGTCGACTGACCTAAGGTAGGTCTCCACTGGGTCCACAGAGGTGGCGTTAGCGATGGGGTCGGCAAGAGAGTCTTCAGTGTCGGGAGGGTCGATGGTAACAGAGAAACCAGGAAGCGCGTCATCGAGTTCGTCAACCTCGGCAACAGCTGTCGCCAAGGGTCGTCGGGGAGTGACTGCCGTCTTGACTTGGTTGCGGACGTCGGGAGCAATACTACAAAGCTCTTCTACTGATAAGGTAACATTGGTTTTCATGATGCGGTTAAAGACGTGGTTGGATTTCTCGATATCGAATATTGGCGCAGTAGGTCGGTAGCCACCCTCAGGACGTTTCTCGGGAGCGGCAAAGTTTCGTTGTGCGGGAGCATGATAACGATCGGGAATCCCTGAATAGGGATGGAGAGGCGGCAAAGGCGGTTCGGGAGCGGTAGCGGACGACGATGGTTCTGGAGCAGGAGCAGGGGCAGTGGCAGGAGGTGCGGCAGGAGCAGGTGCCGGTAACTTGCTAGCGGGAGGCATCGGCTTGTATCCTTTAAGAGGTTGTTTAGGCTGCTTAACTTCAACCCCATCAAAGACCTGGTTCTTTAGCGAATCTAATTCCTGCTGCAGCTTGGCGATACGCTCTTCCCGCGAAAAAGTAGGGTGGTCGCCAACGCTGTCGAAATGTAGGACCTCGTGAATCATCTGCTGTTGGGTCGCCTGTTCGGGGTCGGGGTTAGCGTTGCCAGATAGCGTGCCGGTAACGATTTGTCCTGGGTTGCGCCTATGCCATTCATCTACCCGCTCCTGGAAGGACTTCTTGTCTGGGTAGTTGGGGATGGTGGCGCCAGTGGTGAGGACTATCTTGCCGTCGATAGCTCGTCGAATTCTACCTTGGCGAATGTAATTCTCGAGGGTAGCGCAGCGTCCTCTAGTCATGGTGTGGCCAATTTCCCCACAGAAGTGGCAAGGGCCCGAATGTAATTCTCGAGGGTAGCGCAGCGTCCTCTAGTCATGGTGTGGCCAATTTCCCCACAGAAGTGGCAAGGGCCAGGTGCGGGTACGTTAGCGGGTCGGTTAGCAGTCAGGTTGGTGGTAATCATAGTTTCGATACGTGTCATCGCGGAAGCGACAGCGGCGGTAATAGCAGCATTGAGCTCCTCTTTCTTAACGAAGTCGGCAACAGGAGGCGGGATGGGAATGATACCGTTAGTTCGCTCAGGGGGTGGGCTCATCCTAGCGCGTTGCAGTCCAACGCCAGTGTCCGTTCCCTTAAGAACCCATTTACCGGCTTCAAAGACGTCGGCAACGTTATAGGGCTCGTCTGGGTGATGAGCCTGGTGAACTATCTCTAGGCGACGAGCAATACGAGTCCAAAGCGAAGTCGGGATGCCTTGCTGGAAAAGGCGACGCTCCTCGTTAATATAGAGCTTGCCGTTCTGCAGAAGCCACCTAGCGATCTTCTGGAACTCGCGGTAATACGTGGAGAATGCGCCAAGCGACGATGTGCCACTGTCGAAAGATTCCTGAACTAGTTTCTGTAACTCGTTTACCGTGTATCGGGTAGCCTCCTCAGCGCCAGGGTACAGCTGGATTACTGCCGTCTTCCAGTCCTCATACGAAGCGCCTTGGGCGGGAGCTGTCGGCGTGGCGGGAACGAGCGCTGCAAACTCGGAAAGACCAGTCCAAGTCTCTGCCGTGTCGTACGATACGTATCTTGCCGCGTACTCCTTCATCTGCGTGTGGTCGGTAATGTTACAGTCTCTGAATAAATACTCCAACTCCTTGAAATACTGGGAGAGCTCCCGTGGCTTGGTCTCGTCCCATTTCGGTGCCGAGAAGTGGTTGCGTGGCGGCATGCGCTGAACTTGTTGTTCCATAGCGACTGTGTTGGCGAGTTCGGTTAGCGGTAGTGGGGAAGGAGTTCTAGAAATTGGCGACGGGGTAAGAGAAATGAGTTGTGAAAGAGGCGTTAGCGGAGTAATGGGAGTGATTGACTGTGGTACGGCAAAGGGCGACGCTAAGGGGTCGTCGGCACTATAATCGAGGGAGTGCGGGAAGAGATCAGGAAAAGCGTCTACAGTGGCGTTCTGTAGTTCCTGGGCTAGAGAGAGACCCGGTAAGGCACCAGGTGGTTGTGGAGTTGATGGGTGGGAAGGAGCAATGCCTTCTGCCGACTGGTCTAGCAGGCGGCGCCTACGCTGGAGACGGGTTTCTGGCGGAATTCTGCCCTAGAGATCCCTCGCGGTGGGCTCCAATTTGATGACGCCCAAAGTTTGGTCAGTAACAAATGTAGCTAAAGTGTTACCTAACCAAGAGTGTGCGTTGGGCGCGCTATAAGTGTGTTGAGGAGTCCCGGGCAGGTCCCAGAGAACGCGTCTGTGAAAAAGGGTAAAAGTCGGTAACGGGGTCGGCAAGTGGTAAGCGCTAAGGTAAAGCGCCTAAGGAAATGCGGTAAGTGAACACGGCAAGGGTGAGCGGCAAGAGCACGATAAGCTTAGCGAGGTTCTAAGCGTCGATAATGCCTGCCGTAGTTGCAAGGCGCGAGTATGTCGAGTGTTGGCGAACGTCTGTAACTACCGATGAGTTTTGACGTTGCCGACCGTAGCGTAAATGAGCTCTTGAGCGTAAGGGAGACTGAAGTAAGGGGGAAACTGTGGTCTATTCGTCTGCTGTCCGTATGTACAAGTCGGTAAGTAATATATATACTACAAGGAGTTCACCGTCGCCAGTGACCAACCATCGCCAAAGTGCGGTAAACTGGAAAATTTCATAGGGGTAGCTCCAACGGTTTCAGATCCCTACCGTCCATTCAAGACCCTTGGCGCCACCAGGCGGCAGATCGCGGTGCTAAATCATCAATCCATCACCCTTCTGTCTGTCAGAAGACCTAAGCGACGTTGGGCGCCAAATCGAGACGGTAAGCGGTGTCAGACGCCAAGGTCAAACGCCAAGCTGTCCGTCAGTTTTTGATAGATCATCAAGCTTCTCGCTAAGCGCTGTCGTCAGTGACTGATGCCATCTGTCAGTTGTCATTCTGTCTGCCGATCGGCGCTATCACTGATTGGATCTGCTTCTTGCCGTGCGCGGCCGTCAGAAATGGCTTAAAATGGGTAGAACGCGTGCGCTAAGTTCGGAACGAGTGCGGCAAGGTTTCCGGAGCCGGTGCCGAGCCTGCCGTTGATGCGCCTAACCTGTATGGGGTCCTATCAACGTGCATCAAGGACCGCCATCAGCCGCCACCAGCCCCGATCAATGATAGGATCACGCGCATCATGCATCATGGCTCCCTCTGCGCCAATTGATCGTGCGCCCCACATGCGCGATCCCGGTATACAGTCCCTGCCCGCTACTCAATGACCCCCGGAACCCTTCCCAGACACCCCGGAACCCTGAGACCTGGTCCCGTAGTACTTATAGCATAGTTCCCCATTGTATTCGTTAGTCTTGATATTACATTGCATTACTTGGATTGTTGCGTGCCCTCTATTTGACTGGTACGCATTGACTGGCCTGCTTGACTGGCACGCTTGGATAATCGCGTGCTCTAAGACTGGTACGCACTTCGCAACTTTAACTTACTAACTTGGTCTTGTCTTAGACCCTCCGGTTCACGACTCGACCCCCACCCAAACTCCCCAGTTATCCACCACCCAAAACCCCCGGACTAAGTCCCCTCTCCCGGGATTCCCCTGTCCACATCTTGAACCCCGGAGTCCTAGCCCCAGAGTTCCAGACACCTGAGTATCCGTGGGTCAAGTCCGCATTGTAAGGGCGATTGCTTTCCCGGAAAGCCCCCGACTCAGCAGAACCTGACAGAATGTTGGGATCTCGTATAGCTGTGCTTGCATTCAAATCCGCTTTCTGTAGAACTGGATACTTTCTCTGAATGCTGGGGTCTGATCCCAGTCGCAGCAGAGCACTGTGGCATCGTGCATAGGCACAAGCCTTCACCAGGATTGAGGCCTGGATTCTTTGAAGAGATGTGTGAGCTCGAGTTTTCACATTCTTGCTTGGGGCGACCTGGACGACGTGAGAATATAGGAATGATTTCTCTGCAATGAATTCCCGAAGGGCTTGCAGGAGCCTTTCAATTTGAATCAAGCGTAGATTGCGCTCTATCATTGTTAATAGTAAGACATTACCCATGATCATAGATGGGAAGGAGATTTCAAAATCTTCTGGAACAACTACATCCGTTGGTTCAAGGTTATCCACCAGCGGTACCAGCGGATCCGCTGGTTGTCCATCTTCCGCCATTTCATTGTCGTCAAAGGCTCCGGGAACTTCATCCGGTTCCAGGGGGGCAGTCCGCCTTCCACCAGCAATGAACCCGCTCCTGTCCTGAGAAGCAGCAAGGACATTGAGTCGAACCCTTAATATTTCTCTTTCCGCCTCGACCTTTTGCCGATCATCATTGCTTGCATGCCGATTCAAATGGCGAACCTGGTCCTGAATTGCAATTCTGAGCTTCCAATTAGTGAAATAGTTTGGGCCATCAGCAATACACCTTACTGCTGCTCCTCAATGTCAAGGGCAAGTTGAATCCAGAAGGAATGAATATCCGTCGCTGCAACATCCGTTGAGTGGTTTCCACTGTCTGCTGCCATTCGGTCTTCACTTGCACTATTGAAGGTCATTGTACGAGCTTTCAGAATATCCATTGCTTTATGGTTTCCCTCCTCTCTGAGCCTTTCTGCCTTAGCTATTCCGGCTTCCCAGCTTGTTAGTAAATCCGTTGATATTCCGACGGATCGCTCGGTGAAATATTGAACGGCTGCATCTCTCATCTCAACAGCAGTCCTGTACTTTCGACATAGGAATGGAACCATGTCAAGCAGCTTCTTCCAGTTTGAGTCACACATGTGATCATCAAGGATTTCTGCCCGATATGCCAAGGTAGCCGTACGGGCCATCTGTGAGACTTCATTTAGTGTAGACCAGAGACTTTCAATTATCTCCCCAGCCAAATGACCGGCCCCAGGAATGAAGGACAGGGCAAAGCAGAAAAAACAATCCTCCTTATGCCCATGGACATGAAGAAGTCCTATTGCAAAGTCCACGAGTAGATTATCTGGCAGGCCTTCTCCGGCCTCGGCAAGCCGTTCAGAAAATTTGACACACCACTGGCATGCTATGTCATATACCAGTAGGAGACGCTGAATCCCATCCATGTTGGTCGTCTTAACTGCCCATGTGATGGAAAAGTCTGTGTAAACCTGGCCTTCACCACGGGTCAAGTTTGTTACACTATTAGGAGCAAAGCAGCCATGCCGTGTACATGCCGTTGCAACAATACCAGTAATGTCGCATGACTTGTTCATCATCAGGGCCTTTTCAATAGCTTTGAATATGTTTTCACAAGCGGCTCCCTAGACAGATGGAGGTCCAGCGGACGGCCGACGGACAGGATTGAATTGATGAGCGGACGGCGGACAGGTAGAGTTAAAGAATGTCACTCACCGTTGGCTGTTCCTTTGCACGCTTGAGATAGTGGGTGAGCTCATCCCTCCTGGCCATGATACTACCGCCTTCTGAATGCCATATATCATGAGCAGAATTAGAATGTTGGATGTGATCCACCTTGAAGTTGCCGTCCATCATTAAAAAATGATTGAACTTCCACCAGACGGGATCTTCTTCCCAGTTGGATGGAAGATTGACTCCTGGTTGGGGACAAGTTGGACAGAATATTGCAAGTTCACCATGGTCCAGTGCCATGGGATGCCTTGATTCATCATGGCCGAAGCCTGCCCACTTCAACTTCTTCAGCCACCGCCATGAACGAGAAAGTCGTCATAGCTCGCGGTAAAGGTTATCCACCTCACCAGAAGATGCAATCGGGGAAGTTATTCTTGCAATTTTCTGCCAGTACTGGTAGGCGGATGCTTTGCACTCTAGATTCATCAGACGGAAGTCGTCCAGCACAGCCGTTGTAAAATATGTTTGTGTCCGATCAAATGTACTGGGGACCAGCTGCGAGCAGATGGTATCCTCCACCAAGACATCCATCCCAGAACACTCACATGAAATGACAGTGATGTAGTGTACTCCAGTTGTGTGAACAATCCGTTGTATTGGATTCCCAAAGCAATCATATCTGTCCATACAGAACCTGTTCGTGGCTGGCCGATCTTCTGGAATATCTTCTATTGGCACATTATTCTCTGGGTCCTGTTGCTCTTCCTCTTCCATGATTTGATCAAGGCTGGCATCCTGAAGTCTGCTCAGGAAATCTGAAGTCATGGATGGATGCGCTGCCGGATGTCCTGGATTGCTATCTGCTGATGGAAGTTCAACATCCAGTTGATATTCAAGTCATAGAAACTCTTGCTTCTGAATGTCCTTTTTCCGCTCGTGGTTCTCAAGAGCCCTGACCCTGACCTTCCCTTGATGACAGTTTGCATGCAATGAATTGTGTTGGATATAGAAATACCCTCCAGTATCCGACATATTCATTGGTTGGAAATACCTACCATTCCATACTTCAGGTCAGTAAAATGGGTTGGAGTCATGTGTGCAGCAGAAATATCTGCAACAGAATATTCTTGACCCAATGCACTCACGGCATCACCATCATGCAAGGTAATGGTCAGGACAAGCAAGGCAATCAGTAACGTCATCCATTGATTCACGACCAAGCAATCCATTGAGCAACTGTGGAACATGGTTAATGAAGTCGTTAAGATAATCTGCCTGTGTCTATGTATGAACTTGAATAATTTGCTCTCAATAATAGCATACATTCAAATCACCTTTACATGCCTTATGGATATGGGCATTGTATCATCTACATCATCTACCGTTGGATTATTGTCCAAGTGTGCAAAGTTATCATCATCTGCAAATGCCGCAGGTGGTGCACCAGTTACAATGGGAGTGGGACCCAGTGGTAGCCATTGTGTTATGAGGACTGGCAACCCTCGTGTGTTCTGAGTGAGTCATGTCCTTTCCTCAGCAAACAGGATGAGGTCCCTTTGTCTGATGACTGTTGTTTTTGGTCGCTTGCGTTTCTTTAGAGAGTTCAGGTTCATGATCAAAATATCTATGGCCAGGACCTAGCCATTGTACCAGATATCTAATGAGACCGCTCATCAATATCAGCAATATGCCCCAATTTGGACAGGCCAGATACCAGGGGACAGCAGACCATATCTGTCAAAGACAAACAGAATCTGTTTGTCATCAACGGACACTGAACAGAAAATCTATATTTTATCATGTAATCCTTCGGTTGAGAACTGTGTGGTTGCAGAAAATTATATTGTCTACAAACATGTCTGCCCTCCTGCAACCACCTGAACCAATATTTTCACCAAAGAAAAGATGAGTGGAACCAATATTTACAGCAGAAGAAAGATCTATCTTTGAACCATACAAGGAACTCTACCGCTCCTCAACTACTCCTCAAGCTCAGACTGCTGTCTTGAAGGATAAAATCCTAACAGATATTTTCAACTACTGGGCCACTAAGGGGACAGAGCCAAAGACAGGGGAAGAGTGGGCAGAGAGAATCAAAGTAGGTACAGCAACTCATTGCAAAGAACTAGACATCATTTGCTTGAATAGAAGGTTGTCCAGTATATCAAGAATTGCTGGCGCACTTATTACTAGCATAAAGATCCAAAGGTGCTCCTGAAAACTTCACTGCAAGATGTTGTCCGGCAGACAATGGCAAAGGAGATAAACAAGGAGATCCAGAACTTGTTGAGGGGTAAGGATCACAATGCCTCGGGATTGGATGCATTTGCACAATATAATGTGGCTGTCAAAAATGTTATGCATCAACTCACACTGCAGGAGGAAAGTCGTTTACGGAAGATGGCGGCAGAATGGAGCGAAAAAGGAAATCCGCCAGAAATTCAGCGCAAGTTGGTACTGCTTCCGTCCCCCATCCGTCCTCTATTCGTTGTACATCTGTCCACTTGATTCCGCTTTCTAATCGTTGTCTCTCCAGGAAGGCCCGAAAGCACGGTTTGAAGCGTGTGGATGATGCAGATGTGCTTCGATTTAGAGAGATGGGCATGTTGAGTTGGACTGTTGTTGGTTGATATGCAGATGAAGGCATGACTATTAGAATGTATGTGGTGCCATCATTCTTTAAACAATTTTGACACCAATTATAGTCATGACAATATGTCATACTTGACCCATGCTAACCGACCTACCTTTCAAGACTCCTTTCCTGACCTTGTTAGTGACCTCAACAAGAAGATGATGGATTACATGTCTGCTCTTCTTGGTAGAGACATGCCGTCCAACATGCAATCACCCCATGATTTGACTCCTCCTATCCTTACACGCCATGACCTCATCCTTGATCTGGATAGGGATGGATTCCCAATATTACCAGCAGATCCAGGACCAAATATATTTCAAACTCGGGCAGAATTGGAAATGCTTGTCCGGGACTATCTAAATACTCATTACAGTGAATCCTAGTTTTCTCCACCTTTGCTCATCATCTGATCACCCCATCAGAAATTGTGTCTGGTTACCGTTATGAATCTGCTCCTTACAAGGCAGTGAGGACCAATGATCAGCAATTCATACATTCAAGGTATCTTCCAGAGGGTCTGATATTCCAAGATCCTTATAATCTTGGTCGGCCTGAGCTATTGCGTCTGCTGAACTTCTGGAGAGACCGTCAAGGACAGTATGGATCTGGTGACACCTTCCGCTGGACGGTTTATCTCAACCATCACAAGCAGCCAGTAGCTGCCGAGTACGGCACCCAAGCTGATCATGAAAAAAATGTGGCAGCAGCAGCAGCACATAAGGCTACATGCAAAAATGGAGGAAAAAATCAGAAACAGAGGCCAACACCATCAGCGGTAGTCGATGGCAACAGTAGGACCATTGCTAATGATGGAGCCGCTGATGCCAGATCTGCTTTAGTCACCAGATCTGCGGTAGTCAATGGCAACAGTAGGACCATTGCTAATGATGGAGCTGCTGATGGTGGATCTGCTTTAGTCACTGGATCTGCAGCCAACTTGGAGTGGCAACTAGGGCCTACACTTCCCCTGTCACCTAGCATACCACACACACCACTGCCTGACTTACAGGAGGAACCTCCTGTCTTGCGCTCACTACACTTCCCCTGTCACCTAGCATACCACACACACCACTGCCTGACTTACAGGAGGAACCTCCTGTCTTGCGCTCACCGCACACTCCCCAGCCTCAGCGCCACAACAGATCCACGGTTCACATCAAATCCCGACCAAATGTATCAGCTTCTGCTCACAACGAGTCCGCTCTCAACAAATCTGTTTATGATGGATGTGGTGATGATACAGCAGTGGTAGATGCCACTACCATCCACCTCTTACAACAAAGAGGATGGAGCCATCCAGACCCTCCAATTAATGGCCCTAGTGATGGTTCCCCTAGATATAGAGTGTCAAGAAGGGTGCTCGACATTCTTCAAGATGAGGACAATGACCAATTTGAAGGTGAGGGAAGGCTGGCATTACAAAACCAAAAGAAGCGCAAGGCATTGCCTAACCAATTGTCAACAAATTTCAAGTGACCCCGCAAGTTTCAAGCACAAATGCTACGAGAAGATGCAGCTCAATACATTGATATGTCTACACTAGCAAAAAGGAGTAGCAGCCGCACTAAGGTCATTTGACCAGTCTGCCGTCATTGATGTGGAGAAGGGGGAAATGTTACATTACATTTTTGTAAACTATAGTGTTACACAAATGTAGCAATGTCTGCAATGTCTATTGTAATGAAAAAAAAATATTGTACAATAACAAACCGTCCATCTTAAACCGTCCATCTTCACTTGTCTTCTGTTGCCTTCCGTTTCTCAGTAAGCCGACTGGATAATTGGGTCTGTTGCATTGGCAGCTGACTACTTCAGGAGTTGCTGCGAGCCCATCCCCTTGGGCCAGGGAGAGGGTCCTTGGCAGGGACTGGTGGAGGGACAGAAGATGTTTGAGGGGGTGACGGAGATGTTTGTGCGGGAGATGTCCCTGAGGATATTTGTTGAAGCAGGGACAGAGCAACAGTGAGAGCGGATAAGTCAGCAGCGTGATGGGATTGGTCAGTGGCGAGGGCAGAGGTGTCATCAGTGGGAACAGATATGTCAGCAGTGGCAGGGGATTGGTCAGCAATGGGGTCAGAAGTGGTTTCTTCCTCTTCAATGATGGATCCAAGTCCACTGTGCCCTGTTGGATGCACTGCCACATCATCCTGAGCTGATAGACTGGAGGGATGGGTGGAGATGTGAAGTCGACTCTGCAAAGTGTTAACCATACCCCGAATATGGCAGATCTGCTCCTCTGTCTGACAGATCCGTCCGTTGTGGGATGCAAGCGTCTGACCCGCATGAGAAACATTGGTTTGCAGTGTTTCCATGCAGCCACCAAGCATGTCGACCTGAGTCTGGTAGCAATGGAAGAAGTCCTCAATACACGGTAACTAGCTTGCCTTAGCTGTGACAAATCTGTCCCGCACCTGCTCCCCAACACTCTGCAATGCTTCCTGGAACCCATTCTCCATCCTGTCCAAATGGCTCTCCACCCCTGCCATTACACCAGCCACAATGTCCTCACTGTGACTAGACTCCATTGCCCGCTCCTTGCCCTTTCCCTTGACTGGAAGAGGATCTGCTGGGCAGTTGGAGGTCGACAGTTGGGATGGATAGACGAACAGTTTTGATGGTCCCGTGATTGGACTGGCTGGTTCATCTGCTAACTATTGGTTAGCTATTTGAGCAGGAAAAGAGTTTCATACCATCATCACTCTCAATAATCGTCACTGACTTCTTTCTCAGTGGTTTTTTCCCCTTTCCCTTGTTGCTGGGCTTGACGGTTTTCTTGACAATTGTCAGGCTGCATGTTTGTTTGCAAATGAGCCAGCAGGGATTGCATGCGGTGCCACCCTTTGTCCTGACACACTGTAGCCGCTTACTTGCACAATATTGGCAAGGGGGGTTGATGTGCTGACCCTCGCGACGAGGTGCTGTCCTCAGATACCTGCCCAACAGCATCCCTCCAGTAATTTCCCCCTTTGGTATCCTGCCCTCTTGTTCTTCCTCTTCCTCTTCCTCTTCATCCTTGTCCTCATCCTTGTCCTCCTGCTCCTTCTGTCAATGATAGGTACCAGGAGGACCTCTTCCTCTTCCTCTTCATCCTTGTCCTCATCCTTGTCCTCCTGCTCCTTCTGTCAATGATAGGTACCAGGAGGAGGTTGACCAATATAGGTCACCCGTTTTGGCTTCTTGGGATTTGGCAACGGACCAAACAAATCTCCTGCCACTGGAGGACTCGGTCATTTTCTCTTCTTCAGAATTGGTGATGGACCAGACAAATCTCCTGCTGCCAGCCTATGACCTATCCGGTCTTCTTGTGCTAGTGCCGTCAACGGACCAGCCTCAGTCAATGGATCAGGTTGTTCTTTGCCCCCACTTGGTTCTTCCCCCCTTCCGCTTCTCTGGGTCTATTTCTTCACAGCGTCCTTCAACCGCCTAGTCATATCCTTGTCAGAAAGCTTGCTCTGGAGTAGTGGGATAACTTCGTTGATGAAACTTCTCCTGGCATCAAGGAGGAGTTTCTTGTCATCCTTGACGTCCCTAACCTTGAACCACATGTCAATCTACAGGAAGTGCTTGTATCTTACCAGGTCCTTCAACACCAATGGATAATATTCCACTAGACCATCAAAGCTTAATGTACACAGCTATAGTCTAAATAGATATCATGTCACCCTGTTTAAATTAGGAATTCCACTAGACCATCAAAGCTTAATGTACACAGCTATAGTCTAAATAGATATCATGTCACCCTGTTTAAATTAGGACATTATGACTTTGTTTATTATACTGTGTAGTAAATAACAATTAGCT
The DNA here is from genome assembly GCA_027475525.1 of Macrolepiota albuminosa. Lineage (NCBI taxonomy): Eukaryota > Fungi > Basidiomycota > Agaricomycetes > Agaricales > Agaricaceae > Macrolepiota > Macrolepiota albuminosa. Next base: position 1,155,207 of record JAMWFC010000060.1, on the reverse strand, counting down.
AAGCGAGTCAAAAATTCTAAACAGTTTGACGTAAATGCACTAGTAGGAATCAAACCCGTCTACTGCAAGACATAATAAAGACCAATAGATAATATTCCACTAGACCACCGATGCTTACTGTACATTGCTATGATGTAAATAAACATCAGTCTATTCTTCTGTGTGTGGTCAAAAATATTTGAGTTCGATGTCAATGCACTAGGGGGAGTCGAACCCACCTAATGCAAGATACAAGGAATACCAATGGGAAATATTCCACTACACCACAGATGCTTCATGTATAATGCTATGGTGTAAATCAATATCAGTCTAATATTCCGCTACAAACCATGGTTTTCCTCTTTCCTGTATACTTCTATGGTGTAAATAAATATCAGTCTAATATTGTCAATTCAATACAGATGCACCAGTTGCAGTAAAATCTCTATCTGTTCAAATTCTGTATGGGTCCATTTGTGCACTACATGAACACCATCCTGACTTGTAGTAAGCACCTGTGGTACAATGGAATATTCATCAATTGATATTTCATATTGTGTACATGAACACCATCCTGACTTGTAGTAAGCACCTGTGGTACAATGGAATATTCATCAATTGATATTTCATATTGTGTACAAGAGGTGGGTTCGACTCCCACTAGTTCACATTATATAATAGCAGCAGGCCGCTGACGTCCGCTAGTGTCATAAATTTGATCCATTGAAAACTCCAGAGATTTCTGCAGTGGCATAAGATGGACAAGTTCACGCATGTGGTCATTCCAGTGCTCATGACCAGTTGATAATACACTGTGGCTGGCTACCTTTGTGCTAGTCTTTGTAATAAAGGTAGTCAGCCCTGGTGTATCGTCACTTGTCATGTGAACTGGAATGATCTCCTGTGTCAACTCCTCCATCCTATTCTGCTTCAGTAATTGCTAGAGTTTTGGTCAGATCCACTACCACAGGCGCATACTACAGGTCAGTACGATGTATATATAGAGCAAAAATGCACCCATATAAAAACACATCATTAGTCCCCGTTAAGGTGGAGTAGGGGGAGTAGAACCCACTGCTGTACACAATATTGAATATCAATAAATGAATATTCCACTGGGACTGGTTGCACCACTGACGTCAGCTACTGTCCGCTACCGTCTGCTGGCATGCCAGCAGACAGCGGACACTCATGCACCCTCTTCCTCCCCAGTGCCATCCTCTCCACTCCCCACACTACCTCACATGCCATCCCCGTCCACCACATGCACCCCGCTTCCCTCCTCCCCCCTGACCTGACGTCTGCTGGCGTACCAGCATCCACCCATGCTCCTCCCCTTCCTCCTTCCCCCTCTTTCTCCCCATCCCCATCCCTCTTCCGCCACCCCCCACACTCTCCGAGATGCCACTCCATGCGGTGGACACCTACGCACCCCATTTTCTTCTCTCCCACCCTGATGCCGAATGATGCCGGGGGTTGCTGACAGATTCCCGTGGATGCCAACAGATACCAGTGGATATCCGGCAGATGCTGATGGATGCACGATGGATGCCAACGGATGCCGACGAACTCCGATGGATGCCAGCTGATGGCTGCTGATGCCAACACCCCTTTCAAGCCACGAAAACTCTTTTGGAAGGTATGCCACCCCCCTTCCACCTCAAAAAATCCATACAGGAACCTGCCCCTTTCAAGCCACGAAAACTCTTTTGGAAGGTATGCCACCCCCCTTCCACCTCAAAAAATCCATACAGGAACCTGCGAAAACATAGGTGGGTGTCCATTCATTGTGTTATCTGACCTTTGAATCTATCCATTAGTAACGGACCTGTGGTGCAATGGTTAAATGTGTGTTCCGTTGCTGGAGGCTTTCCCAAGGCCGGGGGTTCGATTCCCCCCCACAGGCATACGGCGGGCAAGACGAAGTTACTTTTTTCCTTGGTCCAACCAGACTCCGTGGACCTGCGTAGGCCTCTGTGGATGTCCGCTGGTGCCCTGCGCAGGCTTGCGTGGGCCCACATGAGTTTGAGTCTGTCAATGTACATCTGCGTGGATGTCTGCTGGTGGCTTGCATAGGCCTGCGTAGGTTTGCAGGGCCCTTTTGTGGACGTACACTGGCGTCAGGGGTGGGAAAAGGAGGGAAGGGGAGACATGCGCCGCTGACACACATTGATGTCCACTAGTGTGCACTGGCATCCGCCGGGCCTGCATGCGCATGTATGTGCCCGCCTTTTATTGATCCACTGGACCATGTCATACAGCACATTGTGACACGTCCGCGGCTCTGTATTCTATGGCACTGTGGGGACTGCTCCGCTCCAGTATAGCAGACTCCGCTGGACATGTATGATACAGCACAAAGCAAGCTCCCATACAACATATGACACATACTGTTGTGATGTCTCTATGTGCTATACCATGATGCATGGCATGTTCTCTTCAAAGGAGAAGGCACTGACGGAGCACCTGGAGATGGTGTAGGAGGGTCAGACTGAGGAAGAAAGGTAGAAAAGCCAGATGGAGTTGAAGAGGAAGGAGGGAATCTTGCCTCTTTAGAACAAGGAGCCAGCAACATAAAGGGGATGATAGCATGTGCAAGTGCAGTGTTGCAGACCTCTGTGGGTGATATAGTCTGGCAGTGGAAGCCACAAGAGCCTCTTTTGAAGAACAAGAGTTAGCGGACTAAGAGATAGCTAGAGGGACTAACCATGCTTCCAGTCTCATACAACAGGCACCTTGAAGATGTTGTGCTATCTGATATGGGAGACTATGGTACTCATTGACTTCACTCAAAAAGATGTGTTAAAATGAGCTTACTGCATTCTGACTTGCATTAGGCTCTATTAGCCACTCCTCAGATGTAGCCAGAAGAATCTAATAGCACTTAATTAGTGTAAGAAAGTTGCTGTTCTGATGGGGGAAGCCTCCATTAGGTAGCAGCACTAAAAAGAGCTCAATACAGTCTAAAACTGCTAGGCAATGGGAGGAAGAGGAGTTCTCAATAAGGGAGATAGGTACTGACATGGTGTGATACTGACTACACACAGTAGCCAGAAACCATAAATATACCCCCAGCTACTTGCAGGGTCAAAGAGACTTAGAAATTCTAACATATGCACAATCATCATGAAGGGGGGGCAACATCAGCTATACATTTCCTATTCTATGACAACGAAATCAATTATCTAAAATCTGTCAGTTCTGTGGCATTACAAAGAAGATGGGATCACCTCACATAAGTGACATGGGAGACAGACATGCATCAAGAACCAGGCAAAAGAAGTGGCCTGCAAGGAGGCCTCCATCCTTCAGAGGGACCATAAAAAAGGCAACCACCAGTAGACAAGTGGGGAGCCTAGCAGAATGGCATGGTTAGCTAAGAAGGGAGGAAAGAGGTAATGAAGTGATGAACCAAAAGTGGCTCTCCTCCAGCAGCAGCTCAAGATGCTCTGTTGTCTCCTTGGGCAAGATTTGCTTTATTTGGTGACTATTAGAAGAGAAGGGGGCAAAAAAGGCAATAACACATCTAAAAGATGAGACTTCAGTGCTTCTCCATACCAAAACGGATCAGCAGCATGTCATTGTTCCAAATTTCACAAGCCATGTGCAGCACCTGACAGCAATGACCTAACTCAACAACCTTATCAGCCAGTCCTGGCATGCTGCCAACTGGGTAGTGGTGAAAGAAAGAGGTAGCGTGCTCCAGAAAGGTTGGGGGATCAATCATGACATGAACTCGATCACAGCGGGGGGTCCACACCATGCCAGTTGGGCTTTCCATCATGAAGACTGATGAGATTCAGTTGATGCATAGGCAATTTATAGGACACAGGCAGTGTTTCAACTAGCAACAGCATGGGAGGACACTTCTCAAGGGGCTTGGATCCTGATGAGGGCACAAGCCAATAGAATATGCTTGACTCATTTTTAGACCACACAAAGAGGAAGTTGACATTTGAGATCTAGCACTTATACCTACTATCACCAAATAGCCACAAGCAATCAGTGGCATTCTATTTCTTTATATATTAAACTTCTTGCATGAATCCACTTATTATTTACGGACAATACCCAGTTCTTTCTAGGCTGGCATGGTATTAGCTATTGGGCTGCACTGGCACAGAAGTTTTTGTGCTATGATGATTTACTGAGTGTTTCCCCTTTTTCTTATTTTATTTATCTTTTGATTACTTACAAACTGACAATTTTGGAACAAAGGAAGGGGAGCATTTATTTCAGTACAAGCTACATCAAAAATACATATCAAAATTAACAAAGTCCAGAAAGTTCAGAGCACTACAGGCTGGTGACTATGCATCATACATGGGAAAGGCAGGATCATCCAAAAGAAGCAAGTCTCTGTCCTGGATGTAGTTACTTGCTTGCCACTCAAGCACATCAGTAATGTCATCATAAAGGCTGAACAAAAGAGTCTCATGACACGCTAAGGTATTGATATGAGGGCACAGGATAGCCAAGTCCTGACTAATGGTCTTGGTAACCTTATCATTGTGACAGAATTGGCAACAAAGTTCCTCAGCAGGATGTAGAGGGATCATGGGATAGGAGAACTCTTCTCTAAGCCAAGGAAAGGCATTGCCAGTAACACACATGATGGGAGCAGGAGTCCAGAAGAGATCAAACGTAACGGAGTTAGCAAGAAAGATGTAAACAAGAAAAAGAACGACATATATGAACAGTAATGGGAGCCTGATGTGTCTAGTCATAGTGCTCATTGCCAGGAGACATAGCCCTAGCTGAAGAAATGTAGATGCTATAAGAGAGAAGGTATCTCCAGCAATGATGCTCACTTTGAGGCATGAGAGTCTCTTCAGACATTGGCGCTGCAGAGGTCTCGCAAGTACTGGGAAGAGTGGTAGGACTATGAGGGGGAGTTGTGGAGGGAGTAATGAGGATCACAGGTGAGTCGCTAACCACAGCAGGACCTGGAGAAGGGCTAGTGCCTTCAATGGACATAGAGACATCCTAGTGACTCACAGTTCTGTGCTGGAATTGTGCTGACGAGGGTTAGTGATGAGTAGAGGAGTAATTTAAAGAAGAATGGCACATACTGCCAAGAGCTTATCAATGTTGGAAAGGACAGGCTTGGGGGCATTTCATCATCATCCTCTCCCTCAGTGTCTCTCTCAGTATCCTCTTTTTCATTAGAGGACAGCTTGGCAGTAGACAAAACAATGGGGGTGCAGGCACTAACTCATGGTGCTTACTAGGATTCTTACTAGAAGACACAGCAACAGGCTTGCACTTCAGCAAAGCAGGATGGTGAGGAGAGTGTGCAGAGAGAGCAGTGACTGTGGTACCATTCTGAGTGGTAGGAAGTGCTAGGCTGGCTTCACTAATGATGATAGGTTGGTGGGTGGCCACCAGTTCACATTGTTGCCATATAAAGACCCTGGCGTTGCAAACCAACACAGCATGCTCATAATTCTTTTGCATACTGGCATCTTTACCTTGCTCATGAGTATGAATATCATCAAAGGTGCAGCCACATCTTAATGCATCACATCAGTAGCAGAGGAGAAGCAGTAGGAAACCAGCAGCCCTCCAGATCATTCTCCAACCAACATTTATCACACTAAGATCAGAGTTAGCAATGTCACTAAAGCATGGAAAATAAGGACTTACCACACCAACTCTGGTTCAAAATGCATGACGTTCCTGAGGAGCCACAGTAATCTTCTTTTTAGTGCTAAGGACTTGAACACTGGCAGGTAGTCCGGTATCAACAACAGTAGTATCATGGGTGAAGGTGCAGCAGGTTGCAAAGTTCTGCATCTGTAAACATAGTCTGATCAGGCACCTAATGACATCAGAGATTAGGTGCTAGGGCTTGGCAACATGAGATGAACACTTATGACATATAAGGAAATCCCACAAGCAGGAAGATGGACCTTAAAACAAGGTTAGCCAAGGACCTAGGAGAGAAAATCAATGGCATACCATGTGTTTGGAAGAACTAGGTTGAGCAACAGGAGGGCATTCCATAACAATGGCAAAGTTACATGGCAAAAAGAGCAGAACAGGCAGGGGCAGTAGGGGCTGACAGAGCATGGGGGAAACTGGCAACAGTAGGCAATGTATGGGTTGACTATGCAGGATCAATATCATCAGCATGTAAGGAGAAAAGAAGACTTACATTGCTAATCTTGGTGCTATCCAGTAATGTGTCAATCTCATTAGATAACAAGGGAGCCTAGTATGGGCACTGAATCTTAGCACCACAAAACCAAAATCAAACTTAAAACTTATAAACAAATCTACAAATGGATGCAACTGATCAGCACCTTTATATTTGCAGTACTGAGCCATGCACTACTCATGAACTTCAATGCCTCAGGCTCAGAAACTGTCAGAGCCACATACTACCAACTATAGAGACAGTTTGTGGTGCATCTGTGGGGTCAGCAGACTTAGCATGGTCAAATAAATACAAAGCCTTAGCAAGGAAGTTGGAAAGGACAGAAGGAGCAAAACTAGATATTGGGAAAGAGATGGGACAAAAACACAAGTAGAAAGAGATGTCTAGAACAATTTTTATAAGGCGCTGGCAGCACCACACAGATCGTAGCATAGTCAAATTAATGACAGTGTTTGACTGAGGACAGTCAATTTTTCAGTTGGAGGGAAATGATAAGCTTCTACTTGGGCTGAGCACATCAAGGGACATTATGGGCTTACCAACATTTGACAGACTGAAGACTCTAGTGGCCTTTTAAGACTCGGAATATCTCTGACTTTGGCATCCTGTTGCAAGCCTTGCTTATCAGCTTCATCCAACAATTTGCAGTCCTTCAGCACATGCTATCTGTTGATTTCAAGGATTTAGAAGACCTAGGATCCATAGCACTAGCATGATGGTGGAGAGATAACTCTGACTAAACCCTGATTACTTCTAGAAGGGGTTAGCATTAGGCACTGCTATTTGATGAGGCATTTCAATCAGAAATCTAAAGAATCAATGATGATGGCACAGGATATACTCAAGCCCAACATTTTGACTTATCAGAAATTGATACAATGTTTAGTGCTAATATTAGCACTCATAGCATTTGTCAAGGATTTTCTGACTATATCCTGGAGTGGCCTGGCCAATCAGAATTTATATTAAAAGTGAGCAGACTTATACAGTTCTAAGTCAATTTAGAGTCACTGTGTCCCATGGGCTAGAATGCTGTTGGTCACCATTATCCATGTGCTGTTAGTTGCCATTGACAGGTTACCATTAGCTGAGACCATGAGGAGAGGCGCTAATTGGTAGCACTGCAAATGGACTTATCTTGGACATGCAGTAGTATATAGTATAAAAGATAGCTACTACACATGTATATAATATCATAATCCTTTGAGCACCCAGTTACACTTAGCATTCAAATCACACTAGTTTGACCTAACTTTGTCTATCTCATCTTCATTGTTTATGGTGCCACCTACAGGCACAATATACTGTGCTATTTGTCTTCATTTCTATATCTTTGCCTAAACTACAGCGCTTACAGTTTGCTAGGTAGCATCCAAGGTGCTATCATCTAGTGTGTCATTCTATCACATTTACTCAAGCACACTGGAACTGTATCAGAACTCCTCACAACTATGCATACCAGATGCTGAAGATGGCATTGTACTGCATATACGTTCAGCACACCCAACCATAGTTGGCATCATCAATGTGCTAGAACTATAAGAGATTTCAGCAGACACACAGACTACCAGTCAGAAAACAGTAATAGTAGCTATTTTTGATGACTGAAGACAGTTAATTTTGCACTTGAGGGGAGATGATAGGACCCCACACAGGCTAGGTGCATTAATGGCAGGCTCAGCATCAGCTCTGGACATCTTGCCACACCTATTCTGAACTTGGTGCACACAATTTATCCATTTTAAGTCATTCCCAACAGCCATGCATGGCAACCAATGTACCCAATTAGTGATAGCACTGACGGCAGCCAGAATGACAAGTAACAGCTGGCATCACACTGTCAGCAAGCATTGACAGATGGCATTATTTAGAAAGCACAAGGTATCGCTAGCTGGCAGCAGCGTTTATAAGTTGGAATGATGGTATTTCCCCATGACTGAGATATGATGCTGTACCAGCAGTCAGAGACACAACATGCACCAGAAGTCAAAATAAACATTTAATCATAAAGCTGAAAACTGTAAGCCTCCTGGTAGCAGTCTCAACAAATTATATCTCCAAAAACACCCCAATAAATACACAGACAGTACAGAACAAAGGGCAGGGACCAGCTCAAGCTATCAACTCAACAATAGTCCAATCACTGTTATGGGAAGAGGAAGCATGGAAGCTGGCAGAGGTGACAAAATGAGATCCAATTGTGATGATCTAGATCAAGATCTGATCTGACAATGTCCGATTTGACATGACTAAAAGGAGAAAGAGAAATAAGCATGGAGGGACATCAAAAGAGATGAATGGAATGGTGGCACATGCATTAAATGGAGGAAGGAAGAGATAAATAGAATGCTGGCACTGAAACATGCATTGAATAGAGGAAGGAAGAGATGAATGGAATGGTGGCACTGAAACATGCATCACCAAAATGGAAAATGGAACAACAAATTAGGTCAGGAATGCTGGGAGGTCAAGAGCAAAAGTCATGTGATCTGGTGGTCTGTGCACTGGAAAATTAGTATAAATAGTTCAAGTAGAGTAGAGAATAACCAGGCAATTGATAGGCAAAGGCTTGATGGTTCCCAGGGAGTGAATCACTTAGGCTGGAGTTTGTTGAGATACCTTTGCATTGCAGGATCTTTGATATTCTGTGAAGCAATCAATACATCAACTTTATCATCAAGCATCAGTGTAGATTAGAGGCAACTTTCTAAGACTTCAAGAAAGCCCCAGAACTATCAGTACTACTTGCAACTACATACTACACGACACTTACTCCTATCTACCTCTTCTTATCCTTTAGGTGCACTTTGTCATTAGTGCATCTTCCTTGCCACCCATTCTTACTGACTATTGTTACCAACTTTCACCAAATCTCATTGTTCAACTCATCTTCTAACTTGTTCTCTGGGAACTTCCTGGGACTCCCTCAACCCTTAGCATGCACAAACATATTTTATACAGGTCAGTAGCCATAAACTGTATCTGCTACTGATCTACTTTTGGGCATCATCAATGCTGTCATCAAAGACTATAATAATGCAAGTATACTCAAAACTGTTAATATGAAGGCAACACCAGCACCTTGTCCTGAGAATTTAGATATTGGAGCTCCTCTCCCACATAGAGACATCACAATGGTACGTGTCATACGTTGTACGGGAGCCTGCTTTGTGCCGTACTATACGTGTCCAGCGGAGTCCGCTACACTGGAGCGGAGCAGTCCCCACAGTGCCGTAGAATACAGAGCTGCGGACGTGTCACAATGTGCTGTATGACATGGTCCAGTGGATCGATAAAAGGCGGGCACATACATGCGCATGCAGGCCCGGCAGATGCCAGTGGACACTAGCGGACGTCAATGTGCATCAGCGGCCGCCGGTGGGCATCAGCACACGAGTGAAAACCTCCTCCATTGGCGGACTTCATGGCATGAATAAACCCTCCTTGAGGTTCCCCAGGGCATCAGCACACGAGTGAAAACCTCCTCCATTGGCGGACTTCATGGCATGAATAAACCCTCCTTGAGGTTCCCCATTTCCCTCCCCTCTCCATTCCTCCCCGCAATAACTCGAGGCTGCGCATCTCCCCTTCCATCCTTTTCCTACCCCCGACACCAGCATACGTCCACAAAAGGGCCCTGAAAATCTACGCAGGCCTACGCAAGCCACCAGCGGACATCCACGCAGACGTACATCGACGGACTCAAACCTATGCGGGCCCTCCCAGGCCTGCGCAGGACACCAGTGGACATGCACAGAGGCCTACGCAGGTCCACGGAGTCTGGTTGGACCAAGGAAAAAAGTAACTTCGTCTTGCCCGCCGTATGCCTGTGGGGGGGAATCGAACCCCCGGCCTTGGGAAAGCCTCCAGCAACGGAACACACATTTAACCATTGCACCACAGGTCCGTTACTAACGGATAGATTCAAAGGTCAGATAACACAATGAATGGACGCCCACCTACGTTTCCGCAGGTTCCCATATGAATTTTTTGAGGTGGAAGGGGGGTGGCATACCTCCCAAAAGAGTTTTTGTGGCCTGAAAGGGGCGTTGGCATCAGCAGCCATCAGCTGGCCATCAGCTGGCCATCAGCTGGCATCCGTCGGAGTTCATCGGCAGCCGTCGTGACCTGCTGGCATCCATCGGCATCCGTTGGCATCTACCAAATATCTGCTGGTATCCGTCGGAATCCACGGGAATCTGTTGGCAACCCCCGGCATCGTCCGGCATCAGGGCGGGAGAGAAGGAAACGGGGTGCGTGGGTGTCCGCCGCATGGGGTGGCGTCTCGGAGAGCGTGGGGGGTGGCGGAAGAGGGATGGGGGTGGGGAGAAAGAGGGGGAAGGAGGAAGGGGAGGAGCGTGGGTGTCCGCTGGTATGCCAGCGGACGTAGCAGACGTCGGACGTCAGGTCAGGGGGGAGGAGGGAAGCGGGGTGCATGTGGTGGATGGGGGTGGCCAGCGGACGTAGCAGACGTCGGACGTCAGGTCAGGGGGGAGGAGGGAAGCGGGGTGCATGTGGTGGATGGGGGTGGCGTGTGAGGTAGTGTGGGGAGTGGAGAGGATGGCACTGGGGAGAAAGAGGGGGAAGGGTGGAAGAGGGTGCGTGAGTGTCCGCTGTCCGCTGGCATGCCAGCAGACGGTAGCGGACGGTAGCTGACGTTGGCATGTGAGCCAGCTGATGTCAGCGGTGCAACCAGTCCCAGTGGTTCAGTGGAATATTCATTTATTGACATTCAATATTGTGTACAGTGGTGGGTTCTACTCCTACTTCACCTTAACAGGGACTAATGCTGTGTTTTTATATGGGTGCATTTTTGCTCCACATATACATCGCACTGACCTGGAGTATGCACCTGTGGTAGTGGATCTGACCAAAACTCTAGGAATTACTGAAACAAGAAAGGATGGGGGAGTTGACACATGAAATCATTCCAGTTCACATGACAAGTGACGATACACTAGGGCTGACTACCTTTTTTACAAAGAGGAGTTGACACATGAAATCATTCCAGTTCACATGACAAGTGACGATACACTAGGGCTGACTACCTTTTTTACAAAGACCAGCACAAAGGTAGCCTGCCACAGTGTATTATCAACTGGTCATGAGCACTGGAATGACCACATGCGTCAACTCGTCCATCTTATCCCGCTGCAGAAATCTCTGGAGTTTTCAACGGATCAAATTCATGATGCTAGCAGACGTCAGTGGCCTGCTGCTATTATATAATGTGAACTATTGGGAGTCAAACCCACTTCTTGTGCACAATATGAAATATCAATTGATGAATATTCCATTGTACCACAGGCGCTTGCTACAAGTCAGGACGGTGTTCATGTAGTGCACAAACAGACCCATACAGAATTTGAACAGATAGAGATTTTACTGCAACTGGTGCATCTGTATTGAATTGACAATATTAGACTGATATTTATTTACACCATAGAAGTATACAGGAAAGAGGAAAACCATGGTTTGTAGCGGAATATTGGACTGATATTGATTTACACCATAGCATTATACATGAAGCGTCTGTGGTGTAGTGGAATATTTCTCATTGGTATTCCTTGTATCTTGCATTAGGTGGGTTCGACTCCTCCTAGTGCATTGAGATCGAACTCAAATATTTTTGACCACACACAGAAGAATAGACTGATGTTTATTTACATCATAGCAATGTAAAGTAAGCATCGGTGGTCTAGTGGAATATTATCCATTGGTCTTTATTATGTCTTGCAGTAGACGGGTTCGATTCCTACTAGTGCATTTTCGTCTCACTGTTTTTAGCTAATTGTTATTTACTACACCATATGATAAACAAAGCAAGGTCCTCATTTAAACATAGTGACATCATTTTTGCACTAGATGTAAACTGTACTAATTTTTGGTAAGGATCTGTGGTCGAATGGAATTTAAACATAGTGACATCATTTTTGCACTAGATGTAAACTGTACTAATTTTTGGTAAGGATCTGTGGTCGAATGGAATATTGATACATTGATATTTCATATTGTGTACAAGAGGCGGGTTCGAATCCCACTAGTGCACATCATTATACATGACATAACTTTGTTTTACTAATTGTTATTTACGTCTTTCTACTGCCCAATTCGAGGGTTCAAGTCCTCCTTGTGTAATTGTTGAAGAGTGTGTTGTTTTTTGCGTTCATGAGAGTGGCATAACGGAACAAAACAATGGGACGGTTAATCTTAGTGGACCTGAGTCCTGTCCAAACTAATTGAAATGTCTGTAGTAAAGTGCTGTAGCCTAGTACACAATACTAGAGTGATATTTATGTATAATCCACAGAATGTCCTGTGGTCTAGCAGAATATTGTCACTTTATGTTCCTTCTAGTGCACAACTGGAGGTAACGGATCAAACGGAATTATAATGGATTTGTCAGCGGCACAACAGGACAGATAATCTTGACGAAAAATAACCAACGGAAAAGCCAAGAATTATAGTAACTAAGGATTAAATTACTCGTCCGATGTGTATTCCTCCTCTTCATTAGATTCATGTAATGTGTCTGAATAGAACAAATCCTCATCAAGCAGGTAGTCTGCTGTCAAAAATGCAAAGTCGTCCGGTGTATATGGCCCTTGAGGTCTGGGAAGTGTGATGTCTTCATAGTTTGCTATCAGGCCTGACGATGAAGATGGTGAGGGTGACTCTGACATATCAACAGACACATCATCAGTACGACCAGCTTGATTGAAAGGGCCAATGGGCCTACATCGACCATGTTTTGCTCTAGCGCAAAATTCTTGTTCTGTTGAAATAAATTAACTATGATTACCAGTGCCAAATTATACTCACGTTGTTGATACAATTCGTTAATTCTTCTCTGATCCTCACGTCGAGTCATACGTGTCTCATATTCCTCCCACTCCTGGACATTGTTACCAGTCGGTAGGGTTGGAGAAGGAGATTGTTGGAAGGGGGAAGACGGGATTTGAAGAGCCGTTACATCAAAAAGTGGTGGAAGATTTTCTTTGTCATTGGCTGCCATGCCTCCATCCGTCTCTTCTGCCGTCACAAGAAATAGTCAAAAAGTGGTGGAAGATTTTCTTTGTCATTGGCTGCCATGCCTCCATCCGTCTCTTCTGCCGTCACAAGAAATAGTGGCAGAAGGTTTTCTTCGTCCTCGGTCGCCATACGTCTGCCGCTCCGGACTTCCGTTTGTCCGCCATCACCGGCCACCACGGTCTCCATCGCTATTAGTCCTTCTGCTCCTTCACCAACAATGAATAGAGGTGGCAAAGAATCGTCATCCATCTCCTCTTTCGCAGGAATGAACAAAGGGGGCAAATCATTGTCTTTCGTCTCCTCTTCCGCAGGAATGAACAAAGGAGGCAAAGAATCCTCTTCCATCTCCTCTTGCGCAGGAATGAACAAAGGTGGCAAAGATTCGTCTTCCGTCTCCTCTTCCGCAGGAATGAACAAAGGCGGCAAAGATTCGTCTTCCATCTCCTCTTCCGCAGGAATGAGTCTTCCGTCTCCTCTTCCGCAGGAATGAACAAAGGCGGCAAAGATTCGTCTTCCATCTCCTCTTCCGCAGGAATGAACAAAGGAGGGATACCCTCTAAGTCAGGCTCACTAATGGATGGATTAGGAATATCCACCTGGTCGTCGTCAGTTTCCCCCAGCTCCCTGAATGTCCCACGGACATGAGCTGCTGGGGCGGAAGGAAGTTGGGATGCCGGTTGAACCACAACGTGAGAGTTTTCCATTGTAGGGCCATACACCAGTCCAGGTTTACTCTGACTGTAGAGGTGGTGGAATGGATGTTGTGCGCTCGAGGGTTCGATATGTGTCAGGGATGGCCATTGGGGAGAGTCGACATCAGGGAGAGTGGTAGGATGGGCCATGGAGAGGCAGTCTTGAGGATCAGGCTGCTCACCATCAATATTGTTGGTATGGGACTCGATGCCTGTCAATTGGCCCGTCCGAGCAGGATCCACGGACCTGGCAACGGAACTGACAACGGAAGCAGCAACAGACTTGCTGCCAGCAAACAGGCGGATCATATCGTTGGCCATTGGCACATGTTCCGTCCTATCCAGCAACCGCCACTTGTCTAGGGCTAGAAGCGTCCGCTGGTGGCCTCTGGTGGATCCGCTACCTGCAAACACATGGAGCAAAATCGTCTGATGCTGGGACGGATACCAATCCATCGGATGGCAATGTCATGGGCGGCCGGCGGTTGCATGCCAAGAAGCTTTCAAGAGAGTGGAAGCCTTGCTGATGTACGAGAAGGCAATGCTCCAGCGTTTCATTGCTTAAGACCTGAACATCCTCTCGGCCAATGTGGTTCCACCAATCACAGCCATACAGATTCCTGATAAGACCTTGACGGCCATCAACAAACTCCAGGATCTCTGTGGGCAAAGTTTGCTGATTTTGGAGAGGGAAAAATCGGCTCATGCTTTTGATAATGTCTGGGACATTGCAGACCACATTATTTAGTGATGCAGCCCCCAGATATGACAATACAAAGTTCTATGGCACACAGTCAGATCCTAATATATTTACACATTTTGAAGTTATCTTACCAACTTCTTGTCTAGATGCTGGATAATCCATGCCTCTTCCACTTCAAGACTTGGTGGAAGATTGCCAAATATGGAAAGTGCTGCAATGAGGCGTGACTCAATGTAGTCAACAACCTCTTGCAAATTTTCTAGTACAGTAGCTTGGGACAAGACATTGTGTGGTACAGAGGTAGACGCCATTGCACTCTTGCTTGTAGAAGCGGATACTGCTATGTATCAGATTTTTGTGCCTTGTAAACAAAAGTGATTTTCAACAATTCCATTGCACGTGACTGTCACAAATCCGTTCCAATCATCCGCTGATGGCAGCAAGCTGCATCCATCAGTTCAATCTGTCTCTGCATCCGTCACATCAATCCGTCTCTGCATCCGTCACATCAATCCGTCTCTGCATCCACCATTTTCACAGCGGATCTCTTGCAGTTTGGGGGGGAATAAAATCAGGAAGCACCCGCCTAAATTTATCAATTGCCATCGAGGCCAATTCTTGCCACATGGCCACCTTTTTGTGGGCATATGACTGGAGACCTCTTTTCTTCACTGACATACCACACTTCGACCAAATATCTGCCTGGTTGAAGAAATACTGAACTGTCCACTCCATTTCACTCGTGACAAGCTGACATTCCTCTGTCCATCTGTTGCGTTGTGCTCTAGCATGTAGATAATGAACACGATTAACTGAAGAGATATGTTCACGAACAGATGTAATGATAACGGAAATGTTAACAAGAGGACTCACATTCAGAAATAGTTGCAGATTCATTTTCTGCATCAGAATTAGAGTGCCATATCCAAGATACCTTGATCCTTGATGAACCAGGAATGTTGGGATCTCATATAGCTGTGCTTGCATTCAAATCCGCTTTCTGTAGAACTGGATACTTTCTCTGAATGCTGGGGTCCGATCCCAGTCGCAGCAGAGCACTGCGGCATTGTGCATAGGCATGAGCCTTCACCAGGATTGAGGCCTGGATTCTTTGAAGAGATGCGCGAGCTCGAGCTTTCACATTCTTGCTTGGGGTGACCTGGACGACATGAGAATATAGGAATGATTTCTCTGCAATGAATTCCTGAAGGGCTTGCAGGAGCCTTTCAATTTGAATCAGACGACATGAGAATATAGGAATGATTTCTCTGCAATGAATTCCTGAAGGGCTTGCAGGAGCCTTTCAATTTGAATCAAGCACAGATAGAATATAGGAATGATTTCTCTGCAATGAATTCCTGAAGGGCTTGCAGGAGCCTTTCAATTTGAATCAAGCACAGATTGCGCTCTATCATTGTTAATGGTGAGACATTACCCGAAGGGCTTGCAGGAGCCTTTCAATTTGAATCAAGCACAGATTGCGCTCTATCATTGTTAATGGTGAGACATTACCCATGATCATAGATGGGAAGGAGATTTCAAAATCTTCTGGAACAACTACATCCGTTGGTTCAAGGTTATCCGCCGGCGGTACCAGCGGATCCGCTGGTTGTCCATCTTCCGCCATTTCATTGTCGTCAAAGGCTCCGGGAACTTCATCCGGTTCCAGGGGGGCAGTCCGCCTTCCACCAGCAATGAACCCGCTCCTGTCCTGAGAAGCAGCAAGGACATTGAGTCGAACCCTTAATATTTCTCTTTCCGCCTCGACCTTTTGCCAATCATCATTGCTTGCATGCCGATTCAAACGGCGAATCTGGTCCTGAATTGCAATTCTGAGCATCCAATTAGTGAAATAGTTTGGGCCATCAGCAATACACCTTACTGCTGCTCCTCAATGTCAAGGGCAAGTTGAATCCAGAAGGAATGAATATCCGTCGCTGCAACATCCATTGAGTGGTTTCCACTGTCTGCTGCCATTCGGTCTTCACTTGCACTATTGAAGGTCATTGTACGAGCTTTCAGAATATCCATTGCTTTACGGTTTCCCTCCTCTCCGAGCCTTTCTGCCTTAGCTATTCCGGCTTCCCAGCTTGTTAGTAAATCCGTTGATATTTCGACGGATCGCTCGGTGAAATATTGAAGTAAATAACAATTAGCTAAGCAGGTCAAAAATTGCAGAGGTCATAATGTTTATTGCACTAAGCAGGAGTCGAACCCACCTATTGCAACATACAATGAACATCAATGGATAACATTCTACTAGACCATCGATGCTTACTGTACACTGCTATAGTCTAAATAGATATCATGTCACTCTGTTTAAATTAGGACCTTACTTTGTTTATTATACTGTGTAGTAAATAACAATTAGCTAAGCAGGTCAAAAAAGGCAAACATCTTAATGTTCATTGCACTAAGCAGGAGTCGAACCCACCTACTGCAACACACAATAAACACCAATGGATAATATTCCACTAGACCATCAAAGCTTAATGTACACAGCTATAGTCTAAATAGATATCATGTCACGCTGTTTAAATTAGGACGTTACTTTGTTTATCATACTGTGTAGTAAATAACAATTAGCTAAGCAGGTCAAAAATTCTAAACAGTGAGACGAAAATGCACTAGTAGGAATCGAACCCGTCTACTGCAAGACATAATAATGACCAATGGATAATATTCCACTAGACCACCGATGCTTACTTTACATTGCTGACGCTTCATGTATAATGCACAAACCATGGTTTTCCTCTTTCCTGTATACTTCTATGGTGTAAATAAATATCAGTCTAATATTGTCAATTCAATACAGATGCACCAGTTGCAGTAAAATCTCTATCCGTTCAAATTCTGTATGGGTCCGTTTGTGCACTACATGAACACCGTCCTGACTTGTAGCAAGCGCCTGTGGTACAATGGAATATTCATCAATTGATATTTCATATTGTGCACAAGAAGTGGGTTCGACTCCCAATAGTTCACATTATATAATAGCAGCAGGCCGCTGACGTCTGCTAGCGTCATGAATTTGATCCGTTGAAAACTCCAGAGATTTCTGCAGTGGCATAAGATGGACGAGTTCGCGCATGTGTTCATTTCAGTGCTCATGACAAGTTGATAATGCACTGTGGCTGACTACCTCTGTGCTGATCTTTGTAAAAAAAGTAGTCAGCCCTGGTGTATCGTCACTTGTCATGAGCACTGGAATGATCTCATGTGTCAACTCCTCCATCCTATCCCGCTTCAGTAATTGCTAGAGTTTTGGTCAGATCCACTACCACAGGTGCATACTACAGGCCAGTACAATGTATATGTAGAGCAAAAATGCACCCATATAAAAACACAGCATTAGTCCCTGTTAAGGTGAAGTAGGAGTAGAACCCACCACTGTACACAATATTGAATATCAATAAATGAATATTCCACTGAACCACTGGGACTGGTTGCACCGCTGACATCAGCTGGCTCACATGCCGACGTCAGCTACCGTCCGCTACCGTCCGCTGGCATGCCAGCGGACAGCGGACACTCACGCACCCTCTTCTGCCCTTCCCCCTCTTTCTCCCCAGTGCCATCCTCTCCACTCCCCACACTACCTCACACGCCACCCCTGTCCACCACATGCACCCCGCTTCCCTCCTCCCCCCTGACCTGACGTCCGCTGGCGTACCAGCGGACACCCACGCTCCTCCCCTTCCCCCTTCCCCCTCTTTCTCCCCACCCCCATCCCTCTTTCCGCTGGCGTACCAGCGGACACCCACGCTCCTCCCCTTCCCCCTTCCCCCTCTTTCTCCCCACCCCCATCCCTCTTCCGCCACCCCCCACGCTCTCCGAGACGCCACCCCATGCGGCGGACACCCATGCACCCCATTTCCTTCTCTCCCACCCTGATGCCGGACGATGCCGGGGGTTGCCAACAGATTCCCGTGGATTCCGACGGATACCAGCGGATGCCGACGGATGCCAGCGGGTCACGACGGCTGCCGACGAACTCCGACGGATGCCAGCTGATGGCTGCTGATGCCAACTGCCGACGGATGCCAGCGGGTCACGACGGCTGCCGACGAACTCCGACGGATGCCAGCTGATGGCTGCTGATGCCAACACCCCTTTCAGGCCACGAAAACTCTTTTGGGAGGTATGCCACCCCCCTTCCACCTCAAAAAATCCATACGGGAACCTGCAGAAACGTAGGTGGGCGTCTGTTCATTGTGTTATCCGACCTTTGAATCTATCCGTTAGTAACGGACCTGTGGTGCAACGGTTAAATGTGTGTTCCGTTGCTGGAGGCTTTTCCAAGGCTGGCCCACAGGCATACGGCAGGCAAGATGAAGTTACTTTTTTCCTTGGTCCAACCAGACTCCGTGGACCTGCGTAGGCCTCTGTGAATGTCCGCTGGTGTCCTGCGCAGGCCTGGGAGGGCCTGCGTAGGTTTGAGTCCGTCGACGTACGTCTGTGTGGATGTCCGCTGGTGGCTTGCATAGGCCTGCGTAGATTTTCAGGGCCCTTTTGTGGACGTATGCTGGTGTCGGGGGTAGGAAAAGGATGGAAGGGGAGATGCGCAGCCTCGAGTTATTGCGGGGAGGAATGGAGAGGGGAGGGAAATGGGGAACCTCAAGGAGGGTTTATTCATGCCATGAAGTCCGCCAATGGAGGAGGTTTTCACTCATGTGCTGATGCCCGCCGGTGGCCGCTGATGCACATTGACATCCGCTAGTGTCCGCTGGCATCCGCCGGGCCTGCATGCGCATGTGTGTGCCCGCCTTTTATCGATCCACTGGACCGTGTCATACAGCACATTGTGACACGTCCGCGGCTCTGTATTCTATGGCACTGTGGGGACTGCTCCGCTCCAGTGTAGCGGACTCCGCTGGACACGTATGGTACGGCACAAAGCGGGCTCCCGTACAACGTATGACACGTACCGTTGTGATGCCCTACCCTGCCTCTCCATCTGACATATTTCTATACTAAAAATGAAATACATCAACTAGTGGAGAGCAAAGCCCTATGTGCTTTGCTGACTCCCTTACCTCTGATTCTCCTTTGTGAAATCATTATGAGTTGCATTCAGATCAAAAGGCAAGCCAAAGAAGAATATCAGGCCTCTAAAGAGAGGAAGGAAGAGATTAATGGATCCATGCATTCCAAAATTACGGGAAAGTATGGTGATGCTTGACTCTGTTGAGCACTCTCTGGAAAAGTCAAGAGATATATTGATCCTGACTGTTTACCTCCTTAATATCCAAAACTATCTTCCTTCCCCTCTCCATTTCTTCACTAATAACAACATAGATTTAGTTAACAATTTACCTCAACTTGTTTACACCAAAGTGGTGCACCTTTTTGATCCTGATAATAATTTGACAGAGAAGATTTTCCTTCTTGATATGTCTAAAATAATTGCAGCATGGGGCAATGACAATAATCACACTTGTCTTAGTCCTCTTCAATTCTTGGAGGCTTCAAAGAACTTATTAGAAGCACTCAGACTTCTGAGCAAAGCTTCAGTACTGGTGGACTCGATTGGCCCCTCTACTTCTGACTCAAACAACCATGCAATAGAGTATGAGAAACATCTCAATTTCTTTAAGCAGGTTAAGAATTTTGAGAACTCTTACTCTCTGGTACAAGTTCAAAAGGGAAGCTTGGTTTGACATTCTTATGTCCACTGTAGTCTTTAACTGGAACAAGTATGCTTCTCATGTGGATGTAATCCTCCAATCACACCAGGCCTTGATTAAAGATCAAAGAAGAATTTCCAATACTAAAGTCCCAAGAACAACTTATGCTTTGGATCTTACCTCATTGCATTCATACCCTAAGTCTGCTCCAATTCTTTTTTGGAAGTCCTCTCCAGCATGCCTTCTTTGTGCTCAGGCACACCAGTTCACATTATCTAGCCAATATTGTCTTCTTTGATGACAACAAACTCCTCTTCACCTTAACCTCAACAGGACCTGTAACAATTGGCACAGCAGTGATGCCCTCCATATCTGCTCCTTATATAGAGAAGATCATCTTGCCTTTTCACAATCAGGCTCATGCTTGCACATTGATGACGCCCAAAGTTTGGTCAGTAACAAATGTAGAAATAGTGTTACCATGCCAAAAACTTGCGTTGGGCACACTAATAGTGATAAGAGGAGTCCCAGGCAGGTCCCAGAGAATGCACCTATTAAAATAGGGTAAAGTCAGAAAGGGGTCGGCAAGTGTTAAGCGCTAAGGTAAAAGCACCTATGGAAGAAGCGGTAAGTGAACACAGCAAGTAAGTGGCAAGAACATGGTAAGCTTAGCGAAGTCTAAGCAACATTAATGCCTGCCGTAGCTGCAAGGTGTGAGTATGACGTTGGCTAGCAATAGTCTGCAATGGCTGATGACTTCAATGTTGCTGACCATAAATGAGATTTGAGTCGTAAGGGAGACTGGAGAAAGGTGGAACAGGAAATTCTGTTCTGATTGGTCCTATGTACAAAGTTGGTAAGCACTTTTATACTACAACAAGGTCATCGTCGCCAAGTACTAATAATGCCAAAGTGCAGTGAACTTGGAAAATTTTATGGGGTGGCTCCAACAGTTTCAGATCCCTACCGTCCATTCAAGATGCTTAGTGATGCCAGGCGGCAGATCACAATGCTAAACCATCAATCCATCAACCTTTTGTCTGCCTAAAATGCTAAGTGCTGTCATCAGTGACTAATGCCATCTGTCAGTTGTCATTCTGTCTGCTGTCGGCGCTATCATTGATTGGATCTGCTTCTTGCCATGCACGGCTGTCAAATATTGCCAAAATTAGTTAATTAGCGTGCGCTAAGGTATCCCAAGCCAGTGCCGTGTTGCTGTAGCCTGCCATTGATGCACTGATCCTGTATGGGGTCCTATCAATGTTGCTAATGGCTGATTCATTATCTGATCCTCAGAGGTGTCTCACACTACAGATACTTGATTATCAGGATTTCTACCCTTCTATACATCACTAATTTCCTATTCTTTCCATTTCACCTCAAGATGAGGAATTATTCACAAGAGTTGTGCATCCTTACAGCATCAAAGCATTTCATAAACTTCTTCTAAAACATGATCTTTTGTCTTTTTATCCTTATCTTATTCAAAATCTTTCCAATAGTTTTCCATTGGGCATGCTCCTAAAACTAGCAGTCAGTTGTGATACTGAATCATTCTTCAGTCAACACATTTCCACAAGTAATTGAAGATTATCTCACTATTGAGATTGCTCTTGACCATATGTCAGGTCCTTTCTCCCTCCTACACATTAAATGTATCATGAGGAGACCCATATACTCTCCTCCACTAATTGTCTCTGAACAAGCCAAAGGGTCTGATCTACTGCCAAAATTCAAAGTCTGTTGGCATCTCTCCAAGAATGATTCCTTTTCAGGTATGTTCTCAGTTAACAGTTTCATAAACAAAGAAGATTCCTCAACTTGTTTTGATATGGCTCATTTGGTTGCAGAGCAGTTTGGCCCTATTTTCTAATTAAATTCTCACTTTAATTTCAAACTGATTGTCTTATAAATGTCCTACATTCCTCTGTTTGTCATTAGATTGCAGTAGTGCCTGCAGGCACTCAAGCCTGCTGCTTTGACATAAAATTGTTTTACTGCACTTGTCCCATATTGCCAGAACACAAACCATTTCTGATAGTGAATTTCAAAGATGGTTTCTATATTGACTATGCACATCTTTTTGGCATGAGACCAGCCAGCAGTAATTTAGAACAAATTGCAAATGCCCTGATTGACATCTGATCAGCCAAAGTAGGCATTGATGGCATGTTTTTCAAGTTCAAAGATGACATTAATTGTCTTTGTTTTCCAAATTTGAGAGGCCATTTTTATCAAGATGGTTCCTATTATGCACATAATAGGAACTCCATCCTGAATCTTGTAGCCTCACTGAATATGCCATGGTATCCAGAGAAGTCAGACACCAAATTTCTATTTAAATTCTCTTTTATCAGTTTTACATGGGACATTATACTAAAACAAGTCCTATTACCTGATATCAAGCAATGTAAATACTTAGATCGGGTCATCTTTATAAAAAACAACTACAAAACCCTCTATAAAGCCTTTCATCTCAGGGATATTCAATTTCTGCATGGTGCCCTCATTTACATGTGTTTTGTGTTCTTAGATGGATCATCTTGACTTTCTGTATTTTCAAATTTCATGTCCTCCTCTGGCAGAAACAACTTTGTCAAATGTCACCTATCAAACTCTTTTATCCACACATTAAAATGGTGGAAAGCCAGGCTCAAAGACATAGCTGCTTACCACCAACTTTTTCTTCTACTACCCCTAGAGAATCTCAGTATTTTTGTTGATGTGTCAACATCCTGGGACATTGATATTGGTTGGGAATCACAGCACACATAGAGGACACATGACCAACCACAAGTGCACCACAGAGAAAAGTAAGGGAAGAAAAAATAGAACTATACAGTTCCAAGGATACAGATTGGAAATAGAGATAGTGGCACCTCAGTTGTTCATTACCTGACTGAGGTGTGTATTAAGTTATCTTACAATACAATATCATATCAACTAACTCATATATTAGTCTTGTGTCAAACAGGTAGCTAGGCACACAATACAGTCATTTATTACCTGACTGAGTCTTGTGTTAAACAATTAATATTCTCATAACAGATTTCCATTACATGATGAAGTTGAAAAATGACTGGAAATCTCCCAGATGGGATATATATTGGCTGGAATCAATTGCCATTGAGATACTGTTTTATTTTCTCTATTAGCTATATTTCAGCAATAGGCAATAAATTTTTTGTTTTTAACATTTTTATTCTGATTAAAAATTGTCTCCAGACATATTCTAATTTACTCTGACAATTCAGAAGCCATTGGCACTCATGACAAAGGCAGGAGCCATTATTTTTACATCAATCTGAGTATTTAATGTGCATATTCAATTCTTGATGAATGCATGATTGTTTCTGTATTCTGTTATATTTCCTCTGATCAAAACCTAGCCAATGCACTCTCATGTAGAGAGCTAGTACCAACAAAATCTACTTTCTTACTCTGAGCTATTAATTTGCCCCACAATATATCTAACATCTTTCATATTATCTGATAATATAAATCTAGTGTCACCAGACACTGTCAGGGGACTAGCTTCCAATAAAGCTGGGTTAAACATGGGCATGCTGAAATTTGAGGAAATTTGAAATCAGATTTATTGGCAGGAGAGCATGTGCAAATAACATGCTCCATGTGCAGGAGCAGTTGCGGTTGGTAAGCAGTGAATACTCACCTGGGCTCAGCTCAACCTTGGCCATGCCTACCCAACTGAGCTTAGCCTTTAGAAGCCAAAATTGGAAAATAAATTGATGTTAAAGTGTTAATTAAATACATATGAAATACAAAGACATTGAAATAATATTAAATACTTTTCTTTATTGTTGCTTTTTCCCCTCCTTTTTTTTAATACAAATGAAATATAAAAGTTGCTGTTAAGACATAGAAAATGAGACCAGACCAATTATTTTCTAAAATGTAGGAAAGGTTGTTTTTGTGCATAAATTGATGGCAGGAATTTTCTCAAGCAGACATAACTGTGTTTGGAATAATTATATCTAGTTGTCTTCAATAGATCAAAGCACACAGTGAAGTCCAACCACCACATTTCATGACAATATGAGGTGGAATGCTGTTGCATAACAACTTGATAGAGCTTCCAATGTAATAGCTATGTCCTTGGACAGTATCCACAGTTTTTGAGGCATATAACTCTGAAAATAAAGATTAGAAAATCATTTGTCTGAGAAAAGAGAGGATAATCATGATTTGTAAAAGAAAGGAAATTACTTTTTGTGAGAAACAAGAGATCAAATGGTAGAGACCCATCTTGAAAACTGAATAGAGGAAAACCATTGGATAAAAAATTGAAAGATAGATGATTGGTCAATGCTCAAATTGGACAGAATATGTCATTGTGCTCAACAAGACTGCAGTTGACTCCAGTGTCCCAAGTTGTTTTTGACCAGAGAATATAAAATATGATAACCTGGCAGTTATGTACTCATGTGATTCAAAAGTTGCAATCAAATGTAACATTGCAAGATGGATCAAATTTTGACTTTGAAATTGGTAGGAGTTCTCCAAGATGTTGATAGCCTCAGAAGGCAGTTAAAACTACAGCCCAGATGGTGTAACTCTTAGATGAGTTGAAGTTGAGAGTATTGTGTAAGATTTGCAGATGATCTAATAAAATGAGTTTGTGAAGAGGACATTTGAAAGGCAGACTGTGAGTGGCTGCAGATCACTGGAAATATTTATATGTACTTATCAATTTTGAAACAATCTTGAACATTTATCAATGTTGTATCACAACTCAGATTAATCAGATCCCATGACTACATACATTCAAGTTGTTTACTGGATATGTTGGAGCACACTTTGGGAGGACCTTTGCAGCCTGTCCTGGCTCCAACACATGTATGTATAACACAACATAATATACTTTACAATGCCACCTATCTAAAACTCCAATAATATGAATTTC
The DNA here is from genome assembly GCA_027475525.1 of Macrolepiota albuminosa. NCBI lineage: Eukaryota > Fungi > Basidiomycota > Agaricomycetes > Agaricales > Agaricaceae > Macrolepiota > Macrolepiota albuminosa. Next base: position 1,130,090 of record JAMWFC010000060.1, on the reverse strand, counting down.
AACAATCTAAAGAAGAGGGTGTCTACTTTTTTTTTTTTTCTTTTTTAAGCAATTAATTTGATTTGATTTAATTTGATTTCTTTTTTTTTTTTCAAGGAGAAAAAATTAATATGCAGTGTTAGCACACCTTGCCGTGTCTGTTTTCCAGCATGATGCTATGGCATAAATAATAATTGGATTTTTCCTAATATAACATTGGAAAGCTTTGGATAACCAATGGCCTGAAGCTTGTATAAGATTGTTGAAGGAATTAACATCTGACTACAAAGACTTACTTCAACTTGTGATCATTTATGATTCATTTATGACATACATCCTACTTTACTATACATTTTTCTTTTCTCTTGTTGCGTCATAAAACTTCTACAAAATTCAAAATATTTCACTTTCAAGTATAAAAGCATACAGATACCTGAAGTTCAAATTGTTTTCAACTTCAAACTTCAGGTGAGCTACTTAAAAATATTTACTTACTTGTACTAATAGTCTTCAACTTTGAACTTCAGATTATATTGTACTATATATGTAAATATACATTCCTGCGATATGCTGCAATAAGTTATGAGCCTCAATGTCAGCAAATTGACTTCCAATACTCTACAGTTTGTGAAGTTTAATAGAAATAACTATCACACTTGGTCTGATAATATAAAGGCTGCATTACAAACAAATCACTTTGAAGTATCATTAGCAGATGTGATAAATGCCTATTAAAACTGCCTGATCAGTTCCTAGACACAGTGACCACCTCTCATCCAAATCCTACTGATGATGGTTCAGCACCAACTGTCAAGGAGGAGGAGGAGGTCCAAGAGTCTTATGACACAATCTTATTCAAGCCCTACCTCATAGAGAAACAAGCTAAAAAATATAAGGAATGGTTGAGCAAAAACAATGCAGCTATTGGTTTAATCCATAGTGCCATCAAATATATGCAGTGGGATTCCATCATCAACCTCCAGACTGCAAAAGCTATCTGGAATCATCTTCACAAGAGCTATGTCAACCAACAAAGTAGTGTAAATGTACACTACTATTACCAACAACTATATGCAAAGAAATGGGATGGTTGCTCCTCTATGATGAGTTATATAGTTTTTACCTTGGCATTTAATGCCACATCATGGATGCTGGTTATAAAGTCAACAATAATACTGTCATCAGTGCCATACTACTCTCCTTGCCCAATGCTATGGCCTGGGAAGTTATGAAGCAAAACTTGTTATATCAAGGAAATACTCTCACCATCAAAAATATGTCTGTAGAACTCATATCCATTTATGACTGTGTATCACAAAAAGATAATGCTTCAAATAAGCAACTTGCTTTTATATCCAAGCCTGATAATACATCAAATGGGAGTAAGGGATGCTAAAAGCTCAAAGAAAAGGCTCAAGCCCAAGCATGAACCAAAGGCCAAGGACATATGTCACAATTGTGGTGAAAAAGGTCACTGGAGTCCCAAGTGCCCCAAACCCAGAAAACTTAGGCAGGTGGAGAATGCAAACATGTCTATTGACTGTTCTATGTCACTGGGCAGAGAAGTGAGAAAGGTTCTTATGGCCACAACCAATAGTATGCCTTCTGGATTGCTCCTTGACAGTGCCGCTTCCTGCCACATGATCATGGATAAAGGCTACTTCTACAAAATGCAAGATATTGAGAACCAATATATTTCAGTTGAGGGACATAATTGCCTCACTGTCACTGGTATAGGATCCATTGTCTTCCAAACTTATATCATTGATGGTATGAATGATGTACAATTTGACAATGTTCTATATGTGCCTGGCCTTGGTGCAAATCTCATTAGCCTTAGGTTATTACAACAAGCTAGTGCCATACTTAGCAGATTTTCTTATGGTATAAGCCTGGCCTGGGGCAACAAGGAGTTCATGCGAGCCAGACTCATGGACAATCATAGGACTTTATATTGGATCAAATGTATGAACATGAGTCTCAATAACAATCAAGTCGCCTATATTGCAAGTGAGCCCATGATGCGTTTATAGCACCGATGTCTAGAACATCTTAGTCCTAGAACCATTAATAATATAGTCAGCAAAAATCTCATCATTGGTCTGAAAATTAAGCTACCTTGCAAATTTGACCATCTATGCAGTGGATGTATCCAAGGAAAATTGACATGGCCCCTCTTGTCCAAAGCAAGTGTCAAAACTTACGTCAAAAATGAGTTATTGGTCATGGACATTGTCAGACCTATGAATGTGCCTACCTGGGACAGCAAAAGATATGCCCTCGTAATTGTCAAAGTAAGTCAATGTTTGTCCAACAGTTCCCTTCTGGAGAAAAAAGAAGAAACCGCTGATGAAGTGTGAGGCACTGATGCTCAACTTAAATGACAATCTGGATGACTTGTCAAAATAATTCAAACAAACAATAGTACAGAATTTGTAAACTCTACCATCAAGAAGTTCTGTAAAATGAACAGCATTGTGCACAAAACCATGAATCTGTACAGGCCAGAACAAAATGGTATAGCGGAATGAATGATTGCCATCCTTATGGAAATGATGCAAAGCATGCTGCATGCAGCAAACATAGACCTACAATATTGGGGCAAGGTGTTTATGTAAACCACATACATTTGCTCAATTACACCAAGTTCTGCCCTGAATGGGAAGATACCATTCACCAAAAGGAGCAACTCCCATGAAAAACCAGATTATTCTCACCTACATGTTTTTGGATCATTTGCATGGGTGCATGTCCTAAAAGAGGTAAGACATGGAAAACTTGAATCCCATGCCATGAGAGTCTGCATGTTGGGGTGGTGGACTGGTGAAACTAAAGATTACAGGTTAGAGGACCTCAAGAATGGAAAATTGATTACTTCTTGTAATGTACAATTTCATGAAGATGACATCCTGAGTGAGCTTGTGCAGGTCAAGCATGATTTGATCAAAACCAAGTCAGAAGTAACACCAGATTTTATTGAAACTGCAACGTACCCTGAGGACAACACGCCTCGACAAGTACATATACCTGCACAACCCTCCAATCTCAGTCAGTTGACTGAGGGTGATGACACCTATGCAAGCACATCTGAAGGAAGTATCAGTAATGACAAACCCCAATGTAGGATGGATACCAGGCCTGTTACTCCAGAACAGGTTCTCTCTGATCCCAAAACTCCTGGAGCGCTGAGAAAAAAGGCAAGATGGAAAAGCTTGCCCAGACAACAGCTTCCCATGCAATCTTGATGTATTCCCATCAGATATCAACAGAATGATGGTAAGGAAGCTGATGCTCACATTGCTTACATGGCTGTATCAGGACCATCCATATGCGAGGCCATGTCCATGTCAGATGTGGATAAATAGAAACAAGCCATACAAGATAAATACAACCAACTGGTCAAAAAGGGAGTCTTCATGGAAACAGATCACTTATCTCTGAATAAGAGGGCCATGGAAAGTAAAGTTGTGCTCAAAGAAAAACTCAATGGACAAGGCAATTGAATCAAGTTTAAGGCTCAAATTGTGGCCCAAGATTTCTCACAAGTTCCTGAAATAGATTGTCACAATATGTTTTTGTTTGTCATGAAATTTACCATGCTACATGTTTTTCTGACTATAGCAGCCATCCTCAATCTCAAAATACATCAGATCAATGTAGTCGGAGCATATCTTGAGGCTGACTTGGACAAGGAAATCTATATAAAAGCATCTGAAAACCTTGAAAATGCAAAGTATTGAAGACTATGCAAGACTATATATGGCCTTAAACAAGCCAGTTGGAAATGGAAGGAACAACTTCATGATGTGCTCATGTGCCTAGGATTTAAACAGTTGCAAGCTGACAACTGTCTCTACATCCTCAGATCATAGGGCAAAATTGTATTGATTATTCTCGTGTATGTTGATGATATGGCAGTTGCAGGAAAAGACCTCGATTGTATTACTGCATTCAAGGTGAACATGAGCGACCAATTTGAAACAACTGATCTTGGTGAGATTCACTATATGCTTGGACTCCAGATCAGCCATGATAGAGACAACCATACCATTCAACTTGATCAATCAGCATATATTGATTCCATCCTGAACTGCTTTGGCATGACCACTTGTCATGAGATGGCAATGCCACTTGCTACTAATCATAATCTATCTTCACTTCAATCATCCAAGACTGCTGAAGAAGGTGACTTGTATATTAAATATGCTAACAGTATAAACTACCTGTCAATGGTCAGCTTACTCTTGTATACAACTCAAACTCGACCAGACATTCAATTTGCCATTAGCCTGGTAGCTCAGTTTGCCAACAATCTGGGAATACCTCACTTAACCACCTGCAAACAGATCTTGTGGTATCTGAAGAGCATAAAATATTATGGGTTAGTATTAGGGGGGTTCTCAAATGACAAAATAAATCTCGTAGGATGGAGCAATGCAAATTGAGCACAGGATTACTTCGATCAAAAATCCATCAGCAGATGTTGTTACAATATCAATGGAAGTGTTGTCTCCTGGTCCTCTAAAAAGCAACTTGGTGTTGCTACTTCCACCATCAAAGCTGAGTATATAGCCTCAGCTATGAGGGAGGCTATTTGGTTATGAAACCTGCTAAATGATCTCAATTTTGGACAAGTAGGTGTGACTACCATATACACTAATAGTGCTGGAAGTATTGCACTCTCTAACAACCCTGTTGGTCACTCTTGTGCCAAGCACATCAACATACATTATCATTTTATATGTGACCAAATCAAAAGAGGCAATATAAAAATACAATACATCTCGACACACGACATGATAGCCAATACATTAATTAAAGCCTTACTTTACAAAACGTTTGTCAAATATCGAAACAAACTTCAAGTTTTGTCTCCTCCATCGCTGTCTAGTGGAAGTGTCGAAGGAAATGACGTCTGACTATGAAGACTTACTTCAACTCGTGATCATTTATGATTCATTCATGACATATGTCCTACTTTACTATTCTTTTTTCTTTTTTCTTGTTGCATCATAAAACTTCTACAAAATTTGAAATGTTTCACTTTCAAGTATAAAAGCATACAGATACCTGAAGTTCAAATTGTCTCCGACTTTGAACTTCAGGTAAGCTACTTAAAAATATTTACTTACTTGTACTAATGGTCTCCGACTTCGAACTTCAGATTATATTGTACTATATACATGAATATATGTTCCTGCGATATGCTGCAACAAAGATGCAGGGCTACATCTGCCTCAGCAAGAAAAGTGGTGCTGTCAGCCCTCATAGATTGTCCTACTATCAACGATGGAAAGAGATGACAAAAAACAACTAGTTTGGATGCTCTCCTGTGCTTGTCAGCCACAATTCACATCTCAACAGAAATTTCACAGCATAGTTTTGGAGGTAAATTGCGAACCACTTATACAGATTTGTAGAGTGGTTTGTCTTCAGAATAACAACTCTGTTGCCCTCAAAGAGTGCATTGGACTTTTGAGCTGGCAACAGGAATTCATAATGATCATCAAAAATCTTAGCTAATAAATATTTTATAACTTTCCAGCCATTTCTGAGGTGTATGCTATCTGGTTGGCACAGCTTGCCAAAGCGAAGGAGGCTGTAGAATCCAGTAAGCATAAGTGTGACAAAAAAAGAGGTTATCATGGTCTTCAATGCCTGCCATGGACTGTATTGCAAACAGCAGGTGATGGTGGGATAATGGTAGCTTTTTTTTGATAGGGTTTGACTTCATGTGCAGGCAGCCTGTTAGCATGTTTCTGACTAAGCTCAAATTACAGATTTCATGAATCTGAGAATAATAAACTTCAAGTTGGTTGCATATTCCTGCTAGATACATGCAGACCAATCTTGGTTCAATGTGATGGGACATGTACACAATATAAAATGATAGGGTGTCTTGCATAGACTTGATATCTATGTCCTGCAGTCGGACAAAGTTTAAATAAAAATTCAGTGCAGAGCAATAGGAAGAGAAGCTGCTAGCAGGGAATGAGAGGATGAGAGGTGGGGTGGAAGGTAGGGGGTGAGGAAAGTGTTCATAGTTCATGATCATAATCAGGTACATTTCTCAATATCAAGAAGTAATTAACAAGCATGAAAAAAAAAAGACAAAAAAAAAACAAGACAAGACACAAGACACAAAAAATCCCCAAATACACAGGTCCTTCATTCACTTTATACATTTTATACCCACATCTCCAATCCAAGGGTCATTTGACACAAACAACAGGGTCCGGGTTCTCACAACGAAGAAAAAATCCAAAGGAATGTGATGCGGTAGTGCTATGTGTTTGTGGGGGGGCCCAGTTGTAGGTCAAAAAGCCAGGAGATTCCCCGCCCCACCCCAACATCTGGGTTGGGAGTGCTGGGTGTGCGGGTGCAGGGGTAGGGGTGTGGGAGCATTCTCATGATGCAAGGGGAGAGAAGTTTAATAAAAGAAGAATTCTGCATGATGTGGAGGGCAACTAGGTTAAAGTTCGAGTTGATTGGGTTTGAGAGGGCGTACACTGGAATGGGGGGCTGGGGTAGTAGACCATGCCCTGTGCAGGATGGAACATCATGTATGCGGGCTGCAGCGCAGCAGTGGCATCAGGCTCCTGTGGTGGAGGAAAGGGCAGGTACGGATAAGCACCCTGGGGTGGCAGGTAGCCTGTAAAAGTCGGGGGAAAGGACTGGTCAGCAGGCTTGGGCTGCTCAGATGCCATGGAACCTGTGCCATGGTGTGGTTAGAAAAGGAAATTGGGTGGACGCTGCAGACAAAAAGCTCACTCCAATTGAAACAATCTCGTTGCTGCTCAGAGTTGGTGGCAGAACTGGACAAACAGCTACACATGTAAACTATCCAAACCTTACCACCCCACCTGGCCCATGTGTGCATACCAACTCTCTCTCCACGTCCCCACATCCTCCCTCACAGCCCCTCTGCGTCCATCCATCCCCTCCCCTGCCCAGTTCCACCTCTTTTGTCTCTGCCCCGACTCTCTGACAGACTCCGCTCCTACTGACCCAACTTTATTTCCCATCAAATGTCCCGACTAGGCAAAGGTCAACTGACACTCATGCTTCTCATTCCCCTGCCACCATGTCTCCAACAGAAACAAAATGCGCTAATTTGACTGTTCATAACACCTGTGGCTACCACATGTTGGGCCTTGTTAGGCATGGAATATATATGGTAATTCACGCCTAAGTCGGCGGGTTTTTATTGCTTTTATACTTCCTCCAATAATTCACCACTAATGTATCACTCAGGTGACTGGCAATTGCTACCGGTGGTGCCGAAGCCATCAGGCACATTGTCAACAGCATCATTGATCATTGATGTATGACTGACATTGCATCACATATGTTGGGACTACTCAGAGATCATGCCGACGACTGATCCTGCTCTTTGCTCGCTGTTCCGCACAATGAGCTCACTCCTCTGCTTAAAATTTATGGAAAAATGTCAGAAAAATTTTGAATGATATTTGTTTACTCTCCCAATCCAATTTCACTCCATATGAATTATACATGACATGAAACAATTATTTCTAATTTCAACACATGATTAAATAGGTTTAGATAGTTAAAGTGTGCATAGCACGCAAGAAGAAAAATTCAACATGTAATTGATGATAGAAAATGTCATAAAAAGAGCTATTTGAAGGCGTGAATTATGCAGCAAATTAGTTTCATCTTGAAGACGGAAGACAGCATTCATGGAGAGATTCAGCTGCCTGCACGATTGGAAGAAAGACCAACAATACCTCTGTCACTAAAAAATGGTGGCATTGGTGTCCATAACATCTAGTCATCATCCTCGTTGCCGCTGAAGCCATCATCAGCCAGTGAGTTGTCTTCTTCATCGTCATCGTTTATGAATTCAGTGTTCTTATATGCAGGGCCTGGCAGGAGTTGTGACGCCTTCTTTTTCTTAGACCATGGCCCTAAACCCTTTGTTCTGGGCTTGCCTTTGTCTGAATGTAACTTCCGCTTCTTTCTGATTACAATCTCTTGCACATAGAGACATCACAACAGTACGTGTCATACGTTGTACAGGAGCCCGCTTTGTGCCGTACCATACGTGTCCAGTGGAGTCCGCTACACTGGAGCAGAGCAGTCCCCACAGTGCCATAGAATACAGAGCTGCGGACGTGTCACAATGTGCTGTATGACACAGTCCAGTGGATCGATAAAAGGCGGGCACACACATGCGCACGCAGGCCCGGCGGATGCCAGCGGACACTAGCAGACATCAATGTGTGTCAGTGGCTGCCGGCGGGCATCAGCACATGAGTGAAAACCTCCTCCATTGGCGGACTTCATGGCATGAATAAACCCTCCTCAAGGTTCCCCACTTCCCTCCCCTCTCTATTCCTCCCCGCAATAACTCGAGGCTGCGCGTCTCCCCTTCCATCCTTTTCCCACCCCCGACGCCAGTGTACGTCCACGAAAGGGCCCTGAAAATCTACGCAGGCCTACGCAAGCCACCAGCGGACATCCACGCAGACGTACGTCGACGGACTCAAACCTATGCGGGCCCTCCCAGGCCTGCGCAGGACACCAGTGGACATGCACAGAGGCCTACGCAGGTCCACGGAGTCTGGTTGGACCAAGGAAAAAAGTAACTTCGTCTTGCCCGCCGTATGCCTGTGGGGGGGAATCGAACCCCCGGCCTTGGGAAAGCCTCCAGCAATGGAACACACATTTAACCGTTGCACCACAGGTCCGTTACTAACGGATAGATTCCGGCCTTGGGAAAGCCTCCAGCAATGGAACACACATTTAACCGTTGCACCACAGGTCCGTTACTAACGGATAGATTCAAAGGTTGGATAACACAATGAACGGATGCCCACCTACGTTTCCGCAGGTTCCCATATGGATTTTTTGAGGTGGAAGGGGGGTGGCATACCTCCCAAAAGAGTTTTCGTGGCCTGAAAGGGGTGTTGGCATCAGCAGCCATCAGCTGGCCATCAGCTGGCATCCGTCAGAGTTCGTCGGCAGCCGTCGTGACCCGCTGGCATCCGTCATGCATCTGTCGGCATCTGCCGGATATCTGCTGGTATCTGTCGGCAACCCCCAGCATCATCCAGCATCAGGGCAGGAGAGAAGGAAACGGGGTGCGTGGGTGTCTGCCACATGGGGTGGCGTCTCGGAGAGCATGGGGGGTGGCAGAAGAGGGATGGGGGTGGGGGGAAGGGGAGGAGCGTGGATGTCCGCTGGTATGCCAGCAGACGTAGCAGACATCGGACATCAGGTCAGGGGGGAGGAGAGAAGCAGGGTGCATGTGGTGGACGGGGGTGGTGTGTGAGGTAGTGTGGGGAGTGGAGAGGATGGCACTGGAGAGAAAGAGGGGGAAGGGCAGAAGAGGGTGCGTGAGTGTCCGCTGTCCGCTGGCATGCCAGCGGACGGTAGCGGATGGTAGCTGACGTCGGCATGTGGAAGAGGGTGCGTGAGTGTCCGCTGTCCGCTGGCATGCCAGCGGACGGTAGCGGACGGTAGCTGACGTCGGCATGTGAGCCAGCTGATGTCAGCGGTGCAACCAGTCCCAGTGGTTCAGTGGAATATTCATTTATTGATATTCAATATTGTGTACAGTGGTGGGTTCTACTCCTACTTCACCTTAACAGGGACTAATGCTGTGTTTTTATATGGGTGCATTTTTGCTCTACATATATATCGTACTGACCTGGAGTATGCGCCTGTGGTAGTGGATCTGACCAAAACTCTAGCAATTACTGAAGCAGGATAGGATGGAGGAGTTGACGCATGAGATCATTCCAGTTCACATGACAGGTGACGATACACTAGGGCTGACTACCTTTTTTACAAAAACCGGCACAAAGGTAGCCTGCCACAGTGTATTATCAACTGGTCATGAGCACTGGAATGACCACATACGCGAACTCGTCCATCTTATGCCACTGCAGAAATCTCTGGAGTTTTCAACAGATCAAATTCATGATGCTAGCGGATGTCAGCGGCCTGCTGCTATTATATAATGTGAACTAGTGGGAGTCGAACCCACTTCTTGTGCACAATATGAAATATCAATTGATGAATATTCCATTGTACCACAGGCGCTTGCTACAAGTCAGGACGGTGTTCATGTAGTGCACAAACGGACCCATACAGAATTTGAACGGATAGAGATTTTACTGCAACTGGTGCATCTGTATTGAATTGACAATATTAGACTGATATTTATTTACACCATAGAAGTATACAGGATTTTGACCACACACAGAAGAATAGACTGATGTTTATTTACATCATATCAATGTAAAGTAAGCATTGGTGGTCTAGTGGAATATTATCCATTGGTCTTTATTATGTCTTGCAGTAGACGGGTTCGATTCCTACTAGTGCATTTTCGTCTCACTGTTTAGAATTTTTGACCTGCTTAGCTAATTGTTATTTACTACACAGTATGATAAACAAAGTAACATCCTAATTTAAACAGCGTGACATGATATCTATTTAGACTATAGCTGTGTAAATTAAGTTTTGATGGTCTAGTGGAATATTATCCATTGGTGTTTATTGTGTGTTGCAGTAGGTGGGTTCGACTCCTGCTTAGTGCAATGAACATTAAGATGTTTGCCTTTTTTGACCTGCTTAGCTAATTGTTATTTACTACACAGTATAATAAACAAAGTAAGGTCCTAATTTAAACAGAGTGACATGATATCTATTTAGACTATAGCAGTGTACAGTAAGCATCGATGGTCTAGTAGAATATTATCCATTGATGTTCATTGTATGTTGCAGTAGGTGGGTTCAACTCCTGCTTAGTGCAATAAACATTAGGACCTCTGCAATTTTTGACCTGCTTAGCTAATTGTTATTTACTAAACTGTAAGATAAACAAAGTAAGGTTTTGTCAAGCAATAAATCAAACTTCTTTTGTAATTTAAACAGGGTCACATGATATCTATTTTCAGAACTTGCTTCGTGTAAAGTTCTCGTCCGTTTCTTTAATCCTCCATCCGCCATGTCTAACGAAGAACTCCACCAATGGGTCGTTGACGCGGATGTTCAAGTATTATACCTTGCTCTCAGAGGAGACCTGCGACAACTCAAAGCACAGCAGAAGGACCTGGTAAGATACAAGCACTCCTGCCTAATAGACATGCACTAATAGTCGTCCTGTAGATTGACATGTGATTCAAGGTTAGGGATGTCAAGGATGACAAGAAACTCCTCCTTGATGCCAGGAGAAGTTTCATCAACAAAGTTATCCCGCTACTCCAGAGCAAGCTTTCTGACGAGGATATGACCAGGCGGTTGAAGGACGCTGCGAAAAAATGGACCCAGAGCCGCTACTCCAGAGCAAGCTTTCTGACGAGGATATGACCAGGCGGTTGAAGGACGCTGCGAAAAAATGGACCCAGAGAAGCGGAAGGAGGGAGGAACCAAGTGGGGGTGAAGAACGACCTGATCCGTCAACCAAGGCCGGTCCATCGACGGCACCGGCACGAGAAGACCGGATAGGTCATAGGCCGGCAGCAGGAGATTCGTCTGGTTCGTCACCAATTCTGAAGAAGAGAAAATGACCGAGTCCTCCAGCGGCAGGAGATTTGTTTGGTCCGTTGCCAAATCCCAAGAAGCCAAAACGGGTGACCTATATTGGTCAACCTCCTCCTGGTACCTATCGTCGACAGGTCCGTTGCCAAATCCCAAGAAGCCAAAACGGGTGACCTATATTGGTCAACCTCCTCCTGGTACCTATCGTCGACAGAAGGAGCAGGAGGACGAGGATGAGGACGAGGATGAAGAGGAAGAGGAAGAGGAAGAACAAGAGGGCAGGATACCAAAGGGGGAAATTACTGGAGGGATGCTGTTGGGCAGGTATCTGAGGACAGCACCTCGTCACGAGGGTCAGCACATCAACCCCCCTTGCCAATATTGCGCAAGTAAGCGGCTACAGTGTGTCAGGACAAAGGGCGGCACCGCATGTGATCCCTGCCGGCTCATTTGCAAACGAACATGCAGCCTGACGATTGTCAAGAAAACCGTCAAGCCCAGCAACAAGGGAAAGGGGAAAAAACCACTGAGAAAGAAGTCAGTGACGATTATTGAGAGTGATGACGGTATGAAACTCTTTTCCTGCTCAAATAGCTAACCAATAGTTAGCAGATGAACCAGCCAGTCCAATCATGGGACCATCAAAACCGTCCATCCATCCATCCTAACTGTCGACCTTCAACCGCCCAGCAGATCCTCTTCCAGTCAAGGGAAAGGGCAAGGAGCAGGCAATGGAGTCTAGTCACAGTGAAGACATTGTGGCTGGTGTAATGGCAGGGGTGGAGAGCCGTTTGTGCAGGATGGAGAATGGGTTCCAGGAAGCATTGCAGAATGTTGGGGAGCAGGTGTGGGACAGATTTGTCACAGCTGAGGTGAGCTAGTTACCGTGTATTGAGGACTTCTTCCGTTGCTACCAGACTCAGGTCGACATGCTTGGTGGCTGCATGGAAACACTGCAAACCAATGTTTCTCTTGCGGGTGAGACACTTGAAGACCATGCCAGACGGATCCGTCACACAAAAGAGCAGATCCGCAATATTTGGGGTGTGGTTGACACTTTGCAGAATCAACTTCACATCTCTACCCGTCCCTCCAGTCCGTCAGCTTAGGATGATGTGGCAGTGCATCCAACAGGGCACAGTGGACTTGGACCCATCGTTGAAGAGGAAGAAACCACTCCTGACCCCATCGCTGACCAATCCCCTGCCACTGCTGACATATCCGTTCCCACTGGTGACACCTCTGCCCTCGCCACTGACCAATCCCATCACGCCGCTGACTTATCTGCTCTCACCATCGCTCCGTCCCTGCTTCAACAAACATCCTCAGGGACAACTCCCGCACAAACATCTCCGTCACCCCCTCAACCATCTTCCGTCCCTCCGCCAGTCCCTGCCAAGGACCCTCTCCCTGGCCCAAGGGAATGGGCTTGCAGCAACTCCCGAAGTAGTCAGCCGCCGATGCAATGGACCCAATCATCCAGTCAGCTTACTGAGAGACAGAAGGCAACAGAAGAGAAGAGAAGGATGGACGATTGCATATTTTTTTTTTCGCTATGACAGACATTCGTACATTCTTGTAACCCTATAGTTTACAAAAATGTAATATAACATTCCCCCCTTCCCCACATCAATGATGGCGGACTGGTCGAATGACCTTAGTGCGGCTGCTACTCCTTTTGGCTGGTGTAGACATATCAATGTATCGAGCTGCATCTTCCTGTAGCATTTGTGCTTGAGACTTGCGGGGTCGCTTGGAATTTGTTGACAATTGGTTAGGCAATGCCTTGCGCTTCTTTTGGTTTTGTAATGCCGGCCTTCCCTCACCTTCAAATTGGTCATTGTCCTCATCTTGAAGAATGTCGAGCACCCTTCTTGACACTCTATATCTAGGGGAACCATCACTAGGGCCATTAATTGGAGGGTCTGGATGGCTCCATCCTCTTTGTTGTAAGAGGTGGATGGTAGTGGCATCTACCACTGCTGTATCATCAACACATCCGTCATGAACGGATTCGTCGAGAGCGGACTCGTCATGAGCAGAAGCTGATACATTTGGTCAGGATTCATTGTGAACCGTGGATCTGTTGTGGCGCTGAGGCTGGGGAGTGTGCGGTGAGCGCAAGACAGGAGGTTCCTCCTGTAATTGTGAACCGTGGATCTGTTGTGGCGCTGAGGCTGGGGAGTGTGCGGTGAGCGCAAGACAGGAGGTTCCTCCTGTAAGTCAGGCAGTGGTGTGTGTGGTACGCTAGGTGACAGGGGAAGTGTAGGCCCCCATTGCCACTCCAAGTTGGCTGCAGATCCGGTGACTAAAGCAGATCCACCATCAGCGGCTCCATCATTAGCAATGGTCCTACTGTTGCCATCGACTACCGCAGATCCGCCATCAGTGGCTCCATCATTAGCAATGGTCCTACTGTTGCCATCGTCCTACTGTTGCCATCGACTACCGCAGATCCGCCATCAGTGGCTCCATCATTAGCAATGGTCCTACTGTTGCCATCGACTACCGCTGATGGTGTTGGCCTCTGTTTCCAATTTTTCCCTCCATTTTTACGTGTAGCCTTACGTGCTGCTGCTGCTGCCGCATTTTTTTCACAATCAGCTTGGGTGCCGTACTCGGCAGCTACTGGCTGCTTGTGACGGTTGAGATAAACCGTCCAGCGGAAGGTGTCACTGGATCCATACTGTCTTTGACGGTCTCTCCAGAAGTTCAGCAGATGCAATAGCTCAGGCCGACCAAGATTATGAGGATCTTGAAATATCAGACCCTCTGGAAGATACCTTGAATGTATGAATTGCTGATCATTGGTCCTCACTGCCTTGTAAGGAGCAGATTTATAACGGTAACCAGACGCAATTTCTGGGGGTGATCAGATGATGAGCAAAGATGGAGAAAACTAGGATTCACTGTAATGAGTATTTAGATAGTCCCGGACAAGCATTGTGATCAGATGATGAGCAAAGATGGAGAAAACTAGGATTCACTGTAATGAGTATTTAGATAGTCCCGGACAAGCATTTCCAATTCTGCCCGAGTTTGAAATATATTTGGTCCTGGATCTGCTGGTAATATTGGGAATCCATCCCTATCCAGATCAAGGATGAGGTCATGGCGTGTAAGGATAGGAGGAGTCAAATCATGGGGTGATTGCATGTTGGACGGCATGTCTCTACCAAGAAGAGCAGACATGTAATCCATCATCTTCTTGTTGAGGTCACTAACAAGGTCAGGAAAGGAGTCTTGAAAGGTAGGTCGGTTAGCATGGGTCAAGTATGACATATTGTCATGACTATAATTGGTGTCAAAATTGTTTAAAGAATGATGGCACCACATACATTCTAATAGTCATGCCTTCATCTGCATATCAACCAACAACAGTCCAACTCAACATGCCCATCTCTCTAAATCGAAGCACATCTGCATCATCCACACGCTTCAAACCGTGCTTTCGGGCCTTCCTGGAGAGACAACGATTAGAAAGCGGAATCAAGTGGACAGATGTACAACAAATAGAGGACGGATGGGGGACGGAAGGAGTACCAACTTGCGCTGAATTTCTGGCAGATTTCCTTTTTCGCTCCATTCAATAGAGGACGGATGGGGGACGGAAGCAGTACCAACTTGCGCTGAATTTCTGGCGGATTTCCTTTTTCGCTCCATTCTGCCGCCATCTTCCGTAAACGACTTTCCTCCTGCAGTGTGAGTTGATGCATAACATTTTTGACAGCCACATTATATTGTGCAAATGCATCCAATCCCGAGGCATTGTGATCCTTACCCCTCAACAAGTTCTGGATCTCCTTGTTTATCTCCTTTGCCATTGTCTGCCGGACAACATCTCGCAGTGAAGCTTACCCCTCAACAAGTTCTGGATCTCCTTGTTTATCTCCTTTGCCATTGTCTGCCGGACAACATCTCGCAGTGAAGTTTTCAGGAGCACCTTTGGATCTTTATGCTAGTAATAAGTGCGCCAGCAATTCTTGATATACTGGACAACCTTCTATTCAAGCAAATGATGTCTAGTTCTTTGCAATGAGTTGCTGTACCTACTTTGATTCTCTCTGCCCACTCTTCCCCTGTCTTTGGCTCTGTCCCCTTAGTGGCCCAGTAGTTGAAAATATCTGTTAGGATTTTATCCTTCAAGACAGCAGTCTGAGCTTGAGGAGTAGTTGAGGAGCGGTAGAGTTCCTTGTATGGTTCAAAGATAGATCTTTCTTCTGCTGTAAATATTGGTTCCACTCATCTTTTCTTTGGTGAAAATATTGGTTCAGGTGGTTGCAGGAGGGCAGACATGTTTGTAGACAATATAATTTTCTGCAACCACACAGTTCTCAACCGAAGGATTACATGATAAAATATAGATTTTCTGTTCAGTGTCCGTTGATGACAAACAGATTCTGTTTGTCTTTGACAGATATGGTCTGCTGTCCCCTGGTATCTGGCCTGTCCAAATTGGGGCATATTGCTGATATTGATGAGCGGTCTCATTAGATATCTGGTACAATGGCTAGGTCCTGGCCATAGATATTTTGATCATGAACCTGAACTCTCTAAAGAAACGCAAGCGACCAAAAACAACAGTCATCAGACAAAGGGACCTCATCCTGTTTGCTGAGGAAAGGACATGACTCACTCAGAACACACGAGGGTTGCCAGTCCTCATAACACAATGGCTACCACTGGGTCCCACTCCCATTGTAACTGGTGCACCACCTGCGGCATTTGCAGATGATGATAACTTTGCACACTTGGACAATAATCCAACGGTAGATGATGTAGATGATACAATGCCCATATCCATAAGGCATGTAAAGGTGATTTGAATGTATGCTATTATTGAGAGCGAATTATTCAAGTTCATACATAGACACAGGCAGATTATCTTAACGACTTCATTAACCATGTTCCACAGTTGCTCAATGGATTGCTTGGTCGTGAATCAATGGATGACGTTACTGATTGCCTTGCTTGTCCTGACCATTACCTTGCATGATGGTGATGCCGTGAGTGCATTGGGTCAAGAATATTCTGTTGCAGATATTTCTGCTGCACACATGACTCCAACCCATTTTACTGACCTGAAGTATGGAATGGTAGGTATTTCCAACCAATGAATATGTCGGATACTGGAGGGTATTTCTATATCCAACACAATTCATTGCATGCAAACTGTCATCAAGGAAAGGTCAGGGTCAGGGCTCTTGAGAACCACGAGCGGAAAAAGGACATTCAGAAGCAAGAGTTTCTATGACTTGAATATCAACTGGATGTTGAACTTCCATCAGCGGATAGCAATCCAGGACATCCGGCAGCACATCCATCCATGACTTCAGATTTCCTGAGCAGACTTCAGGATGCCAGCCTTGATCAAATCATGGAAGAGGAAGAGCAACAGGACCCAGAGAATAATGTGCCAATAGAAGATATTCCAGAAGATCGGCCAGCCACGAACAGGTTCTGTATGGACAGATATGATTGCTTTGGGAATCCAATACAACGGATTGTTCACACAACTGGAGTACACTACATCACTGTCATTTCATGTGAGTGTTCTGGGATGGATGTCTTGGTGGAGGATACCATCTGCTCGCAGCTGGTCCCCAGTACATTTGATCGGACACAAACATATTTTACAACGGCTGTGCTGGACGACTTCCGTCTGATGAATCTAGAGTGCAAAGCATCCGCCTACCAGTACTGGCAGAAAATTGCAAGAATAACTTCCCCGATTGCATCTTCTGGTGAGGTGGATAACCTTTACCGCGAGCTACGACGACTTTCTCGTTCATGGCGGTGGCTGAAGAAGTTGAAGTAGGCAGGCTTCGGCCATGATGAATCGAGGCATCCCATGGCACTGGACCATGGTGAACTTGCAATATTCTGTCCAACTTGTCCCCAACCAGGAGTCAATCTTCCATCCAACTGGGAAGAAGATCCCGTCTGGTGGAAGTTCAATCATTTTTTAATGATGGACGGCAACTTCAAGGTGGATCACATCCAACATTCTAATTCTGCTCATGATATATGGCATTCAGAAGGCGGTAGTATGATGGCCAGGAGGGATGAGCTCACCCACTATCTCAAGCGTGCAAAGGAACAGCCAACAGTGAGTGACATTCTTTAACTCTACCTGTCCGCCATCCACTTATCAATTCAATCCTGTCTGTCAGCCGTCTGCTGGACCTCCATCTGTCTAGAGAGCCGCTTGTGAAAACACATTCAAAGCTATTGAAAAGGCCCTGATGATGAACAAGTCATGCAACATTACTGGTATTGTTGCAACGGCATGTACACGGCATGGCTGCTTTGCTCCTAATAGTGTAACAAACTTGACCCGTGGTGAAGGCCAGGTTTACACAGACTTTTCCATCACATGGGCAGTTAAGACAACCAACATGGATGGGATTCAGCATCTCCTACTGGTATATGACATAGCATGCCAGTGGTGTGTCAAATTTTCTGAACAGCTTGCCAAGGCCAGAGAAGTCCTGCCAAATAATCTACTCATGGACTTTGCAATAGGACTTCTTCATGTCTATAGGCATAAGGAGGATTGTTTTTTTTTTACTTTGCCCCGTCCTTCATTCCTGGGACCGGTCATTTGGCTGGGGAGATAATTGAAAGTCTCTGGTCTACACTAAATAAAGTCTCACAGATGGCCCATATGGCTACCTTGGCACATTGGGCAGAAATCCTTGATGATCACATGTGTGACTCAAACTGGAAGAAGCTGCTTGACATGGTTCCATTCCTATGTCGAAAGTACAGGACTGCTGTTGAGATGAGAGATGCAGCTGTTCAATATTTCACCAAGCAATCCATCGGAATATCAATGGATTTACTAACAAGCTGGGAAGCTGGAATAGCTCAGGCAGAAAGGCTCAGAGAGGAGGGAAACCATAAAGCAATGGATATTCTGAAAGCTCGTACAATGACCTTCAATAGTGCAAGTGAAGACCGAATGGCAGCAGACAGTGGAAACCACTCAATGGATGTTGCAGCGACGGATATTCATTCCTTCTGGATTCAACTTGCCCTTGACATTGAGGAGCAGCAGTAAGGTGTATTGCTGATGGCCCAAACTATTTCACTAATTGGATGCTCAGAATTGCAATTCAGGACCAGATTCGCCGTTTGAATCGGCATGCAAGCAATGATGATTGGCAAAAGGTCGAGGCGGAAAGAGAAATATTAAGGGTTCGACTCAATGTCCTTGCTGCTTCTCAGGACAGGAGCGGGTTCATTGCTGGTGGAAGGCGGACTGCCCCCCTGGAACCGGATGAAGTTCCCGGAGCCTTTGACGACAATGAAATGGCGGAAGATGGACAACCAGCGGATCCGCTGGTACCGCTGGTGGATAACCTTGAACCAACGGATGTAGTTGTTCCAGAAGATTTTGAAATCTCCTTCCCATCTATGATCATGGGTAATGTCTCACTATTAACAATGATAGAGCGCAATCTACGCTTGATTCAAATTGAAAGGCTCCTGCAAGCCCTTCGGGAATTCATTGCAGAGAAATCATTCCTATATTCTCACGTCGTCCAGGTCGCCCCAAGCAAGAATGTGAAAACTCGAGCTCACACATCTCTTCAAAGAATCCAGGCCTCAATCCTGGTGAAGGCTTGTGCCTATGCACGATGCCTCAGTGCTCTGCTGCGACTGGGATCGGACCCCAGCATTCAGAGAAAGTATCCAGTTCTACAGAAAGCGGATTTGAATGCAAGCACAGCTATATGAGATCCCAACATTTCTGGTTCATCAAGGATCAAGGTATCTTGGATATGGCACTCTAATTCTGATGCAGAAAATGCATCTGCAACTATTTCTGAATGTGAGTCCTCTTGTTAATATTTCTATTATCATTACATCCATTCATGAACATATCTCTTCAGTTAATCATGTTCATTATCTGTGTGCTAGAGCACAACACAACAGATAGACAGAGGAATGTCAGCTTGTCATGAGTGAAATGGAGTGGACAGTTTGGTATTTCTTCAATCAGGCAGATATTTGGTCGAAGCATGGTATGTCAGTGAAAAAAAGAGGTCTCCAGTCATATGCCCACAAAAAGGTGGCCATGTAGCAAGAATTGGCCTCGATGGCAATTGATAAATTTAGGCGGGTGCTTCCTGATTTTATTCCCCCCCAAACTGCAAGAGATCCGCTGTGAAAATGGTGGATGCAGAGACGGATTGATGTGATGGATGCAGAGACGGATTGATGTGACGGATGCAGAGACAGATTGAACTGATGGATGCAGCTTGCTGCCATCAGCGGATGATTGGAATGGATTTGTGACAGTCACGTGCAATGGAATTGTTGAAATGAT
Organism: Macrolepiota albuminosa; assembly: GCA_027475525.1. Classification (NCBI taxonomy): domain Eukaryota; kingdom Fungi; phylum Basidiomycota; class Agaricomycetes; order Agaricales; family Agaricaceae; genus Macrolepiota; species Macrolepiota albuminosa. Next base: position 1,110,262 of record JAMWFC010000060.1, on the reverse strand, counting down.
GGATGCAGCTTGCTGCCATCAGCGGATGATTGGAATGGATTTGTGACAGTCACGTGCAATGGAATTGTTGAAAATCACTTTTGTTTACAAGGCACAAAAATCTGATACATAGCAGTATCCGCTTCTACAAGCAAGAGTGCAATGGCGTCTACCTCTGTACCACACAATGTCTTGTCCCAAGCTACTGTACTAGAAAATTTGCAAGAGGTTGTTGACTACATTGAGTCACGCCTCATTGCAGCACTTTCCATATTTGGCAATCTTCCACCAAGTCTTGAAGTGGAAGAGGCATGGATTATCCAGCATCTAGACAAGAAGTTGGTAAGATAACTTCAAAATGTGTAAATATATTAGGATCTGACTGTGTGCCATAGAACTTTGTATTGTCATATCTGGGGGCTGCATCACTAAATAATGTGGTCTGCAATGTCCCAGACATTATCAAAAGCATGGGCCGATTTTTCCCTCTCCAAAATCAGCAAACTTTGCCCACAGAGATCCTGGAGTTTGTTGATAGCCATCAAGGTCTTATCAGGAATCTATATGGCTGTGATTGGTGGAACCACATTGGCCAAGAGGATGTTCAGGTCTTAAGCAATGAAACACTGGAGCATTGCCTTCTCGTACATCAGCAAGGCTTCCACTCTCTTGAAAGCTTCTTGGCATGCAACCACTGGCCACCCATGACATTGCCATCTGATGGATTGGTGTCTGTCCCAGCACTAGACGATTTGCTCTGTGTGTTTGCAGGTAGCGGATCCACCAGGAGCCACCAGCAGATACTTCTAGCCCTAGACAAGTGGCGGTCACTGGATAGGACAGAACATGTGCCAACGGCCAACGATATGATCTGCTTGCTTGCTGGCAGCAAGTTCGTTGCTGCTTCCATTGTCAGTTCCATTGCCAGGTCCGTGGATCCTGCTCAGACAGGCCAATTGACAGGCATTGAGTCCCATACCAACAGTATTGATGGTGAGCAGCCTGATCCTCAAGACTGCCTCTCCATGGCCCATCTTACCACTCTTCCTGATGTCAACTCTCCCCAATGGCCATCCTCGACACATATTGAACCCTCAAATGCACAACATCCATTCCACCACCTCTACAGTCAGAGTAAACCAGGACTGGTGTATGGCCCTACAATGGAAAACTCTTGCATTGTGGTTCAACCGGCATCCCAACTTCCTTCTGCCCCAGCAGCTCATGTCTGTGGGACATTCAGGGAGCTGGGGGAAACTGACAACGACCAGGTGGATATCCCTAATCCATCCATTAGTGACCCTGACTTAGAGGGTATCTCTCCTTTGTTCATTCCTGCGGAAGAGGAGACAGAAGACGAATCTTTGCCACCTTTGTTTATTCCTGCAGAAGAAGAGACAAAAGACGAATCTTTGCCACCTTTGTTCATTCCTGCGGAAGAGGAGATGGAAGAGGATTCTTTGCCTCCTTTGTTCATTCCTGTGGAAGAGGAGATGGATGACGATTCTTTGCCACCTCTATTCATTGTTGATGAAGGAGCAGAAGGACTAACAGTGATAGAGACCATGGCGGCCGGTGACAGCGGACAAATAGAAGTCCAGAGCGGTGGACATATGGCGACTGAGGACAAAGAAAACCTTTTGCCACTATTTCTTGTGATGGCAGAAGAGACGGATAGAGGCATGGCAGCCGATGACGAAGAAAATCTTCCACTGCTTTTTGATGTAACAGCTCTTCAAATCCCGTCTTCCCCCTTCCAACAATCTCCTTCTCCAACCCTACCTACTAGTAACAATGTCTGGGAGTGGGAGGAATATGAGACACGTATGACTCCCAACAATCTCCTTCTCCAACCCTACCTACTAGTAACAATGTCTGGGAGTGGGAGGAATATGAGACACGTATGACTCAACATGAGGATCAGAGAAGAATTAACGAATTGTATCAACAATGTGAGTATAATTTGGCACTGGTAATCATAGTTAATTTATTTCAACAGAACAAGAATTTTGCGCTAGAGCAAAACATGGTCAATGTAGGCCCATTGGCCCTTTCAATCAAGCTGGTCGTACTGATGATGTGTCTGTTGATATGTCAGAGTCACCCTCACCATCTTCATTGTCAGGCCTGATAGCAAAGTATGAAGACATCACACTTCCCAGACCTCAAGGGCCATATACACCGGACGACTTTGCATTTTTGACAGCAGACTACCTGCTTCATGAGGATTTGTTCTATTCAGACACATTACATGAATCTAATGAAGAGGAGGAATACACATCGGACGAGTAATTTAATCCTTAGTTACTATAATTCTTGGCTTTTCTGTTGGTTATTTTTTGTCAAGATTATCCGTCCTGTTGTGCCGCTGACGAATCCATTATAATTCTGTTTGATCCGTTACCTCCAGTTGTGCACTAGAAGGAACATAAAGTGACAATATTCTGCTAGACCACAGGACATTCTGTGGATTATACATAAATATCACTCTAGTATTGTGTACTAGGCTACAGCACTTTACTACAGACATTTCAATTAGTTTGGACAGGACTCAGGTCCACTAAGATTAACCGTCCCATTGTTTTGTTCCGTTATGCCACTCTCATGAACGCAAAAAACAACACACTCTTCAACAATTACACAAGGAGGACTTGAACCCTCGAATTGGGCAGTAGAAAGACGTAAATAACAATTAGTAAAACAAAGTTACGTCATGTCTAATGATGTGCACTAGTGGGATTTGAACCCGGCTCTTATGCACAATATGAAATATCAATGTATCAATATTCTATTTGACCACAGGTCCTTATCAAAAATCAGTACAGTTTACATCTAGTGCAAGAATGCAGCAGTATAAAAAGACAACATTATACGTCATTATGGTGGACTAGAGAAGTCTGGACTAGGGGAGTCGAACCTGCCACTCTACACAATACTGAAAATTGAGTGGGTCAGATCAACTACCACAGGCCACTGGCAGGCAGGTTTGACTCTCACTAGTGCACATTATAAAATAGCAGCAGGCCACTGACATCTGCTAGCATGAACACTGTCCTGACTTCTAAGTAAGCGCCTGTGGTACGATGGAATATTGATAAATTGATATTTCATATTGTGCACAAGAGGTGGGTTCGACTCCCGCTAGTGCATATTAGAGCAGCAGGCTGCTGATGTCTGCTAGCATCATTAATGTGATTCATTTAAAACTCCAGAGATTTCTGCAGTGGCATGGTTTGCTCGTCTTTGCACATGTGATCATTCCAGATCTCGTGACTATGTGTAAAGTCATCCAACCCATACCTGCTTCAGTAATTTCTAGCGTTTTGAACGGATCAACTTGATGATGCTAGTGAGTGATGAACGGATATTTTATTAGGGCTTACAGGCCCTATTAAAATATTTGTCACTAGCAGGAGTCCAACCCACCTCTCAATATTCCATTGTCACCATTAGACCCCATTAAGGTGGAGTAGGAGTAGAACCCACCACTGTACACAATATTGAATATCAATAAATGAATATTCCACTGAACCACTGGGACTGGTTGCACCGCTGACATCAGCTACCGTCCGCTACCATCTGCTGGCATGCCAGCAGACAGTGGACACTCATGCACCCTCTTCCGCCCTTCCCCCTCTTTCTCCCCAGTGCCATCCTCTCCACTCCCCACACTATCTCACACGCTATCCCCATCCACCACATGCACCCTGCTTCCCTCCTCCCCCCTGACCTGACGTCTGACGTCTGCTAACCCACCACTGTACACAATATTGAATATCAATAAATGAATATTCCACTGAACCACTGGGACTGGTTGCACCGCTGAAACCCACCACTGTACACAATATTGAATATCAATAAATGAATATTCCACTGAACCACTGGGACTGGTTGCACTGCTGACATCAGCTACCGTCCGCTACCGTCTGCTGGCATGCCAGCAGACAGTGGACACTCATGCACCCTCTTCCGCCCTTCCCCCTCTTTCTCCCCAGTGCCATCCTCTCCACTCCCCACACTATCTCACACGCCACCCCCATCCACCACATGCACCCTGCTTCCCTCCTCCCCCCTGACCTGATGTCCGACGTCTGCTAACCCACCACTGTACACAATATTGAATATCAATAAATGAATATTCCACTGAACCACTGGGACTGGTTGCACCGCTGAAACCCACCACTGTACACAATATTGAATATCAATAAATGAATATTCCACTGAACCACTGGGACTGGTTGCACCGCTGACATCAGCTACCGTCCGCTACCATCTGCTGGCATGCCAGCAGACAGTGGACACTCATGCACCCTCTTCCGCCCTTCCCCCTCTTTCTCCCCAGTGCCATCCTCTCCACTCCCCACACTATCTCACACGCTATCCCCATCCACCACATGCACCCTGCTTCCCTCCTCCCCCCTGACCTGACGTCTGACGTCTGCTAACCCACCACTGTACACAATATTGAATATCAATAAATGAATATTCCACTGAACCACTGGGACTGGTTGCACCGCTGACATCAGCTACCATCCGCTACCGTCTGCTGGCATGCCAGCGGACAGCGGACACTCATGCACCCTCTTCCACCCTTCTTGTCAGATTCCGCTGAGTCGGGGGCTTTTCGGGAAAGCGATTGCCCTTACAATGCGAACTTGACCCACAGATACTTGGGTGTCTGGAACTCCGGGGTTCAAGACGTGGACAGGGGAATCCCAGGAGAGAGGACTTAGTCCGGGGGCTTTGGGTGATAGGTAACTGGGGAGTTCAGGTGGAGGTCGAGTTGTGAACCGGAGGTTCTAAGACGAGACCAAGTTAGTGAGTTAAAGTCGCAAGGTGCATACCAGTCTTAGAGCACGCGATTATCCAAGTGTGCCAGTCAAGCGTGCCAGTCAATGCGTACCAGTCAAATAGAGGGCACACAACAATCCAAGTAAAGCAATGTATGTAATATCAAGACTAGCGAATACAACAGGGAACTATGCTATAAGTACTATGGGACCGGGTCTCGGGGTTCTGGAGTGTCTGGGATGGGTTCTGGGAATCATTGAGTAGCAGGCAGGGACTGTGTACCTGGATCACGCATGTGGGGCACACGATCAATTGGCGTGGAGGCAGCTGTGATGCGTGATGCGTGATGGCTGGTAGCGAGCTGCATGATCCGATCGTTGATCGGGGCTGGTGGTGGCTGATGGCGGTCCTTGATGCGCGTGATGGCGGTGTCGGTGGTCGTGATGGTGGGGCGTGTCCTGTGGGGTCGGAGGGAGGGTCCCGGGTGGTGTTCCAGGGGTGTCCCGGGGTGGATCCGGAGGGGAGGGGTCGTGACATCACCCTCCCCTCAGCGCCGAGACCCTCCGAGGTGCGCATAGCCGGGGGTTTGGACCGGGGTCCAATCGTGGGATCCAGCACCTGACTTGCCACGTATCAAAAAAAAAAAATTTTACCATCAAACTCAACCATGTCGCGTACGCCGACGCATTCTCTGACGCCCCCACAAACTAACGAGGTTGCGCCCCTCATGGCTTGGGAAGCCCGGGACGTGCGATACCGAGCTCACCTCGACCAGGAGCATGTGGCGGAGCTCGCCCAGCAACGTGAGTGTCTTCCCGCGTTGTCCGCCTATCTCACTAACCTTCCTATTTCAGAACAACTCAACCTTCCTGCCCCGGAGGCGGGTCCTAGTCAGCTCCCGGGGGTCCTTCAGGGTCAGGTACCGGTCGTCCCATGCCCACTTTTGCGTGGATGACTGTGCGTCCCCCCCGTCCCCCTCCCTCTCCTTGTCCTAGACTGGTCGCCCCTCATTTCTGTCGCTCCGGGATGGCGGTGGGGGCCATTTCTGAGGTCCCGGAGACCCAGCGCGTTGCGTGGGCCAGCGCGACGCAGGAGGCCTTCGAGGGGGTGCTGGTGAGGCCCCGGGGCCTGCCTCCCCATGCCTGGTGTATCAGCAATGGGCCGGTAAGTAGCTTTGTACCTCTGGTCCCGTGGCTAATCCTTCCTAGTGTCTTCACTGCACGCGTCGCTTAGTGACATGTTCGTTTGAGGTCCCGTCCGCCTCGTCCTGGTGCGATACTTCCATGTGTGAGGCCTGTTGCCTCAATCACGAGCAATGTTCCGTTTCGGCCCTCTGGAGGGCATATTGTGTTTTGCGGGAGCAGGGTTGGCCGTTGGGAGGGATCACTCAGAGGATGGGGGTGGAGGAGAGGGATTGGGTCGCAGGGGTGGTGGCGGTTCAGGAGGAGGTGCCGGGGGAGGCCCCTGGGGGTGAGGCGGGAGGACAGGGGGTTGTCCAGGTGGGTGGCCAGGGCTGGCCCGTGGTCTTGATCATGCGCTGGATGACCCGGTCTGGCGCCCCAGGGCGGGAGGAACGTGAGGGCGCCCTGACAAGGGGAAACGGCGGGCGTCGCCTAGCCCTTCCCTGGGGCCCTCCAAGAGGGCGCGCTTGCCCCTGGAGACCTCATCTCCGGTCTCTCTCCCGCACCTGTCTCCAGCAACATTCTCCCTCCTGTCCGGGGGACTCCAAGCTGACGAAGTCGGGGCCCAGCAGGAGCCGGAGCAGGGGGGCCATGGAGAGGGGGCAAGGGAGGAGGCGGCGGCTGGGCGGGACCTGGAGGAGGGTCGGGAGGCGATGATCCGGGACCTGGAGGAGGCCAGGGTCGCCCAGGGGGAAGCGGAGGCTGAGGGCGAGGCTCAGGCGGGGAGTGGGACTTCCGGGGGGTGAGAGGTTGGCGGAGGCTCTGCACCGGGACGTGGTGGTGGCCCGTAAAGTGAGTCTCCTTATCCTCAGGCTCAATTTCCCATTTACATTCCCAGGCTGGGCCTGAGAGCACGCTTGCTCTTGGACGGGGCGGCCGTAGCACTCACGGCGCTGCAGAAGGGGCAGCGCCCTGAGGTGATGACTCCCGGGGTAGAACGGGGCCTCGACTTGCTGGGGCGGGTGGTGTCGGCACATCGGCGGAGGAACATGCCCGCCCCCAGCTCCTGGTTTGAGAGAGTTCTGGACAAGGGTGAGTCACTCCCGTCCTGGGAGCAGTTGGCCAAGGAAGTATTGCGGGAGCACAGTCCAGAGGGGATGGGGGAGGAGTTTCGAGGCTGGCCCGGGGAGGGAGGGAGCGAGGGCCGGTAGTTTTTGTTTGTTCTCGTCTTGGCTCGTCTGTGAGTTTGTAAAATATTGTACTGGTAGTAAAATGTATATACTTGGTCTTCCAGGGCAAAGGGTGGTGTAAGGGGCGAAAGGAAGACTGAAAGGAGCGCCTTGCCCAGGTTCCGGGACACTACTATGAAAAGGTACTAAAAGAGAGTAAGATCTAGAAGGGAAAAGCAGGAAGTATACATGGGAGTTGAATCCCTACTGAGCCCAGAGGCGGGGGTTACACCCACTACTGCCGTCTGTGAGTCCTGTGCCCGGGAAAGTCGTTTCCCGAGTGCCATTGTTGGAAGTCCCAGAGTTTGTCGAGGGCGCCTTCGAGGTTTTGGCGCGGTTCCCAAGTGTCGTCTTCCGGGCCGTATCCCTTCCACCGTACGAGGAAGTGGGGTCGTCTACGAATATTCCGGGAGTCGAGGATGTCTTCAACCTCGTAGTGGTACTCGTCCTCGACCTCGACTGGGGGAGGGGGCTCGGGGCATCGTTCAGGGAAGGGATCCAGGAGGTGTTGTTCCAGGAGGTGGACATGGAATACCGGGTGCAGACCTTTTAGCCCTAGAGGAAGCTCGATCTTGTAGGCATAGGATGAGACCTTCTTCAATATTTTGAACGGGCCGAGGCGCTTGTGATCAAGTTTTGGGGAGGGCCAGTAGGTGCGGAGGTGGCGTCAATCTAACCATACCTTTGTCCTGGGGGCCCAATCGGGGGTGTCTTCCCGTTTCCGGTCGGCGTGTTTTGTGTAGGCCTGGTTTGTGGTGTCGATCTCTTCCTGGAGAAACTTGTGAAGGGACTGGAGATCCCGGGCGACCTCGTGGGCAGCGTGCGACAGGATGTCCCGGAGCGAGAGTGTCAGTCGAGGGTGGTATCCCTTGTTGGCAAAGAAGGGCGATACCCCGGTGGCGGAGTGCAGCGTGTTGTTGTAGGTGAACTTGGCCAGGGGGAGCTCGGCACGCCAGTCATCCTGCAAGTAGTTGACGTACAGTCGGAGGTACTGCTCGAGGGACTAATTGACCCTTTTGGTCTGACCGTCGGTTTCAGAGTGATAGGTGGTAGAGAGGTTAGTCTTTACTTCAAGGGCCTTATACAGGGAAGTCCAGAACTTGGACATGAAGAGCGGGCCACGGTCAGAGACGATGTCGTCCGGGAGTCCATGTTTGGCAAAGACGTGCTCGAGGAACAGCCGGGTGAAGTCCAGGGCAGTGTCCGTGGTGTGGCAGGGTAGGAAGATGCCCTGTTTGGTTAGCCTGCACACAACAACAAGAATGGCATCGAACCCTTCAGATTCCGGGAGTTCGACGATGTGGTCCAGGGATATGGAGGACCAGGGGCGTCGTCCGACTGGCAGGGGTTTCAGGAGTCCGTATGGTCGGTGTCGGGGAACCTTGGCCCGGAGGCAGGGTTCGCATGATTGAATGTAACGGGTCATGTCCTTCTTCAACCCTGGCCAAAAGTAAGTCCAGGAGATAAGCTGGAGGGTCTTACGTATTCCAGGTAACGGGTCATGTCCTTCTTCAACCCTGGCCAAAAGTAAGTCCAGGAGATAAGCTGGAGGGTCTTACGTATTCCAGGTTGTCTCCGGAGCTTGTGGTCGTGGTGTTGACAGAGAACGTCGTAGCGGAGTCAGGCATAATCCGGAACGTAGATGCGGCTGTCCCAGAGAAGGAGTTTTTTGTCGGGGGACAAGGAGAAGGCGGGGTCCCGGTCGGTTCCGTCGGGAGGGCTGCAGGGGTTGTGGTCAGTGAAGTACTTGTCTCGGGGGGCGTGGCAGATCTGGCTCAGGGTCCCTTCGTCGTTTAAGATCAGTACAGCATTCAAATGTTTGGGAGGGATCACCATGCGATGATTGAACGCATTACATTCCGCCTCGAACAACTTCTTGGGGTAGATGTCCGGTCGATGGGTGAGGGCATCGGGTTTAGCTCCAAGTCGTCCCGGGCGGTACTGGATCGTGAAGTCGTATTCCGAGAGGATCTCGGACCATTGGGCCTGCCGTCGACTAAGTTGCTTGGTTGTGGTGAAGTACTGCAGGTTGTTGTGATCCGAGTAGACCTGAATCCAGTGCCGGGCTCCCTCAAGGTAGGCTCGCCATTGTTTGAAGGCTTCAACGATAGCGAGGAGCTCCTTGTCGTAGATGTCGTAATTGAGCTCGGCGTCGATCATGGACCAGGTGTAGAAGGCAACTGGCTGGGGCTCCCCTCCGTCAGGTTCCATCTGCGAGAGAATCCCGGCGATGGCATAGTCGGAGGCGTCGCATTCCAGGATAATCGGGAGGGTCGGGTCGTAGTGCCGGAGTACAGGGGCGGTCGTGAAAGCCTCCTTGAGCAGGTTAAAGACACTCTGGCACTTACTGTCCCAGTTCCAGGCGACGTCCTTGCACGTGAGCCGGTTGAGGGGTTTCATGATACCGGAGTAGTTATCTATGAACCTCTGGTAGAAGTTAGCGAAACCCAAGAAGGATTGTACTTCCTTGACGTTCCGGGGCTGCGGCCAGTTGACAATGGCCTCGACCTTGTGGGGGTCCATGCGAACGCCATTCAGGGATACTATGACGCCAAGATACTGATACGACGCTGTACCAGCAGTCAGGGACACACCATGCACCAGAAGTCAAAATAAACATTTAAATATGGGCTGAAAACTGTAAGCCTCCTGGTAGCAGTCTCAACAAATAACCATCTCCGAAAACATCCCAACAAATACACAGAAAAGTACAGAACAACAGGCAGGAACCAGTTCAAACTATCAGCTCAACAATAGTCTAACCACTGTAATGGGGAGGGGAAGCATGGAAGCTGGCAGAGTGGACGGAATAGGATGGAATTGGGGAATTATTATTCTCATTCAATATTATAATTCCTCAATTTCATCATCAAATCAGTCAATGTTCGGCAATGGACGGAATAGGATGAAATTGGGAAATTATTATATTCATTCAATATTATAATTCTCAATTTCATCGTCAAATCAGTCAATGTTCGATTTGACAACAAGGAGGGGAAAAGGAAAGAAGTAGGGGATGCAGGGAGGCGCTAAAAGAGGAAAGAAGGATCTATGAAGGAGATCATGCTAAATGGAGCTCAAGCAAATGGGGAAGTGGCAATCTGAAACATCCGGAAGAATGGCGGAACAAGAAGTTGAATGGTGGAACGGGTGGCACTGAAACAGGCCTCCCAAAAGGGAAATTGGACTATCAAATACGTTCTGGAAGTTGGAGAGTTTCCGACAAAGAGTCATATGTAGATAGTGGTCTGTGCACCAGAAAAACAGTATAAATAGCCCAAGTTTAGTAGAGAATAGACAGGCAATTGATAGGCAAAGGCTTGGTGATTCCCAGGGAGTGAATCGCTTAGGCCAGAGTTTGTTAAGAAACCTCGACTTGTGGGAATATTATTATTCTCATTCAATATTATAATTCCTCAAAACCTCGGCGTTTTGCAAAATTATTAAACACATTCAAGATCATAATTATCTCTTTCACCGTCAAAATCAGTGTGAATTCAAGGTCATATTCTATACTAGCAAGCCCCAGAACTATCAAGTAATACTTCTACCAAGTACTACAATACTCAACCTCTTCCGTATGGAATGAACACTTCTTGGGCTTGGTGTGGAGGTTGTGCTCCCGGAGGCGTTCGAGGACTTGCCGGACATGTTTCTGGTGGTCTTCCAGTGAGTCGGAATAAATGAGGATGTCGTCCAGGTAGACGATCACAAAGACGTCGCTCATGTCATGGAAAATGTCGTTCATGAAGTATTGAAACGTGGCAGGGGAGTTAGTCATTCCGAAAGGCATCACAAGGTACTCAAACAGACCATACCACATGCGGAACGTGGTTTTCCACTCGTGTCCCGGGGCGATGCAGACATTGTTGTAGCCGGAGCGGAGGTTGATTTTCATGGCGGGTAGCGGTTCTTCTTGGTGATCTTATTGAGTCCCTGGTAGTTGACGCAGAGTTGGAGTGAGCCGTCCTTCTTCTTGGCGAATAGAACTGGGGCTCCGGCAGCGGAGGCGGAGGGTCGGATGAATCCCTTACTGAGCATTTCGTCGAGGTAGTCCTTGAGGGCCCGGAGTTCGACCTCCGACATGTTGTATACCTTGCCAAAAGGGGGGGTGGCTCCTTCCTCAAGGTCGATGGTGTGATCATAGGGGCGGTGAGGGGGGATCTCCTTGGCGTCTCCTTCGGAAAATACATCAGCGAACTCGTGATACTCTGGGGGAACTACTTCTCGGAGGATTTGTTCCTCGGTTTTCTTTTCCAGGGAAATAGTGTCCCCTCGTAGATATGTTGAGTGCGTTCAGGTTGATCGGGGTCACAGAGGCATTGGCCAGAGCGGGTGTGACACGTGTCTGAGACCAGCAGGGGTAGTTCGGCCCTTTGTACTTGTTCCGAGGAATGTTTGGGGGTTGATCAGGAGCCTTGTGGTCTCAGACAGGCATGGGGGGCGCGGCGGTCGTTCCGGGGGTGTTGGGCGTCGGGTCGCTTCCTAGGGCCCAGAGGTGCACGGCGGTCGAGGGGTGGTCTTTGGGTCCCGGGAAGGTCATGGTGAGTGTCCTCCAATGGATGTCGGGATTCATGTCGCGCAGCCAGGGTAGTCCCAGCACCATCGGGGTTGATTTGTGAAGTCACGTGACCAGGAAGTCAGAGGTGAACTCATAGTTGTTGTCTAGGGTCACGCGTCCTGAGTGAGACTTCTGGATGGGGCCGGAGGGGGAGGGGGTGCCATCGAGGCGTTGCAGGCAGAGGGGCTGGTCGAGGGAGTTGTGGGGGAGGTCAAGGGTGTCGCTGATGAAAACTCCGGTGGCTCCGCTGTCGATGAGGGCCGATATTGGTCCTGGGGCACCGTCCAGCCTGGCATTGATGACGAAGGATCGGGACGAGCAGGACTGGAGTCCGGGGGGTGGTGGGGGCCCGTCCTTTGGGGTAGGGTTCGGAGAGTGGGGGATGTCGTCGGGCGTCGGGTCCCGGGTCAGGCGAAGGGTAAGATGTTGCCAATCGATGTGGGGGTTGGTGTCTCAGAGCCACAGGAGCCCTAGGACCAGGGGTGCGGAAGGGTGGAGTTTGGTTATCAACATCTGGAGGGTGTGAGTCTGTCTGTTGGCGAAAGTAACGGGCATATGCACAAAGTGAGTGATGTCCCCCGCTGTAGAGGCGTCTCCATCAAAGAGACAGAGCTGTACTGGGACCGGGAGTTGCTGAGCGGGTTCTGGGGCAAAGGTAGACCATGCTTCGTCAATGAAGTTGTCGGTGGCGCCACTGTCAACGAGGGTGTCGAGGGGGGTTCCGGAGGGGGTGAGGCGGGTTTTGAGGAGATGAAGTTGTCGGTGGCGCCACTGTCAACGAGGGTGTCGAGGGGGGTTCCGGAGGGGGTGAGGCGGGTTTTGAGGAGGAGGGAGTGTGAAGAGTGGGAGGGTAGGTAAGCCGTGAGGATGTCCTGTATGAGTGCCATGGGCGGGTTTTGAGGAGGAGGGAGTGTGAAGAGTGGGAGGGTAGGTAAGCCGTGAGGATGTCCTGTATGAGTGCCATGGAGCGAAGATGTGAGACCGGGGTGGAGAAGACGTCAGGGTCGATTCTGCGATTTAGGGCGTCTTCTGGGTCTAAATCGCCGGGTTGTTTTCCAAATACTCGTAGGTGGTGTCCTTCCCTTTGAAGGTCCAGGTGGCGCGTCCCATAACCTGTCATTGGGGGCACTTGGGGATGAAATGGTCTTTCTCACCGCAGAGTATGCACACGCCTTTCCTCCTTCGCCATTCCTGCACATCCTTCGGGACTTCGATCCAGGGTCGTCCCTTCTTTTAAAGCCAGTTGGCTCAGAGGGCCTCCTCGTCCCGTTTGTCATCGAAGTCGGAGCCTTCAGGGTCTTCTGGGGGTTCCTCAGGGCTTGGCACGTCGCCCGGGTCATGGGCGGCCATGGTGGCGTTGAGTTGGGCCTGGGGGCAGGCGCCGCTGCCAGAGTTAGTATTGGGCGGGCCACAACTCACCAGGGGTCGGCCGCCAGGGAACGCGGGGGGACCGGGGTTTTGGACTTGGGGTTGGGGGCTTTGCCGGAGGGCCAAGGGGGTCCTCCCCTAGGGTTCCAGAGGGGTCAGGAGTTCGAGTACTCACTGCGGTCTTCCCAGTAGCGTTGGTCAATCTGCATGACGAGGGCCTTGTACCCGTCATAGGAGGGTTGTTTCGGGGCGAGTCGGAGGACGTCCTTGATGCGTTGCGGCAGGGCACGGCGGAAGGTGTACCGGAGGGCGCTGTAGTTCCAACCTGTCTTGTAAGCTTCCTTCTCAAAACGTACAATGAAGGTAGTGAAACATTCTTCCGAGCGCATCTGGAGGTTGAAGAGGTTGTCCTTGGCCTTGGCCACGGTATCGTAGATCCCAAACTTCCCAGAGAACTCGTCGACAAAGGCTTGCCAGCGGGCGAGTGCCAGGCTGTTGGGGTCGAACTGGATGAGGGCCGTGTAGTGGTCGAAGGCGATCCCCTGGAGGTATGAGGCGGCAAAGGCCACTCAGGAGCTGTCAACCTGAAACGTGAGTAGTTTTGCCTGAAACGTATTGAGACACTGAGTGAGGAATGTACGCCATTTCCAGAGGTCCCAGCCCGTGAATGCATCGGGTTTCTGAATGTCCAGACGTCCTTCGCAGGCGAGGGTGTCGCGAGCGTCGTCCGGTCTGGCAGTGTTGCGGGGGGGAGGGCCGGCATTGTAGTAGTAGTAGTAATGATTACCCCCCTCCTTGTGGAGGGAAAGCACTGAGGGCGGGACCCCACCTGCCCAGAGGGCCTCCTCCGGGTGGCTCACCTGGGGGTCCGTTGTCCCAGGGGGGTTTGTTCCTGCCGGGAGGAGGCCTGGGTCTCCACACAGGGGGTGGCGGAGGTGGGGGACCTGGGGGTCATCCTCGAGGCTCAGCTGGGGGTGGCAGAGGCGGTCGGGGAGGGTTCGGCGGTGTCGGGTCGGGCGGAGGGGGGTCAGGTGCTGGGTCAGGTGCGGGGTTGCGCAGGGGACGTTCAACCCAGGAGGGTCGTGCTTGTATCAGGGGTCGCAGGGGTTTCCGTAGGTCGAAGTGGGGTGGGGAGTCGTGGTGGAAATTGGGCTCTGGAGGGGCCGGGGCTGACGTAGGGGGCGGTACTGGGGTGGGCGCGGGTGCGGGACGTTGCTCGTTGTTGCCGCATATGAGCTCGTCGATGTAGCACAGCATGTCTTCCGTGCTAGTGGTGTCCGCGCAGGGTCTACCAGGGTTTGCTGGGGCTGGGGGTCATGCATTGTCTGTTTGCGGGAGGGGTTCCAGGGGTCTCTGGGGCTGTCCCCAGGTCTCGAAGGTGCTAGGAACTGAGTTAGCCCTACAGCGAGTTGACAAGCCTACCGTGCGGGCAGCAGGCTGATCGAATAGCCCTCCCATCGGGTTGAGGGACCGCAGTATGGCCGAGGCGTTTTGTCGCTCTTCCCGTTGTTGTTGCTCCAGAGTGGGGACTGCAGGGGCTGCCGGAACCGGTTCCAGGGGTTTCCGTCAGATGTGAATCGAGCGGCCTGGGTCCCGGGGGTTGTTGAGGGGTCGGGGGGATGGGGACGCGTGGACTTCGTCGAGCAGTTGCTGTAATTCTTTGCGGAGGATTGTGTTGCGCCTGTACTTTACCATAGTCTGCTCTGGGAGTTCTCCTCGCGTGAGGCAATCCCCGAATTCGACCAAGCAATGGGCCCAGTCCTCTGGTGTGCCTGTGAAGTCATCGTGTCCGAATTCTGTGAGTAGCGCCCTTGCCCGTTGCGTGAAGTCCTCTGGCGAGAACCTGAGCGAGCAGAGCACTTCGTCCCGTTGCCGTTCGTAGTCCTTGAGACGTCGTCGTCCCATTGGCAAGGGGGGAGTCTGAGCAGGTGGGGCAGCGGTTGGGTAGTGTCGAGGGGGGTAGTCGTAGATGAGGGGTACCTGGGGTTGGGGGGCAGGGCGCTAGTAACCGTAGTAGGGGGTGGGTGCAAAGGGGCCCTCGCTGGGGGGTACTGGGCGAGGTCCACTGGGGACTGGTGGTGTCTCCGGTAGACCCCCAGGGATGCTCTGGTATGAGGGGACCTCCACGGGTCGTGCCATGGCTAAGTTGGGCGGAGGGGCCCAGCTGGCTGAGGGCCCCAGATCATAGATGAGGGGACCTCCACGGGTCGTGCCATGGCTAAGTTGGGCGGAGGGGCCCAGCTGGCTGAGGGCCCCAGATCATAGAGGGATGGGTCGGGGGCCCAGTGGCGGTGGAAATACTGAGGTTTGTACAGGAGGGGTGGATAGATGGGGCGGGGGGTCTGTGCGGAGTAATGATTGGGTACCGGGCACCCGTAGAGGTCGGTCTGGTAACCCATGGGGTAGTAGGTGTGAGTATACATAGCAATCAAGAATGGTGTAAGGAGGGAGTCTTGATATTATGTCAGGTTCCGCTGAGTCGGGGGCTTTCTGGGAAAGCGATCGCCCTTACAATGCGGACTTGACCCATGGATACTCAGGTGTCTGGAACTCCGGGGCTAGGACTCCGGGGTTCAAGATCGCCCTTACAATGCGGACTTGACCCATGGATACTCAGGTGTCTGGAACTCCGGGGCTAGGACTCCGGGGTTCAAGACGTGGACAGGGGAATCCCGGGAGAGAGGACTTAGTCCGGGGGCTTTGAGTGATAGGTAATTGGGGAGTTCGGGTGGGGGTCGAGTCATGAACCGGAGGTTCTAAGACGAGACCAAGTTAGTGAGTTAAAGTCGCAAGGTGCATACCAGTCTTAGAGCACGCGATTATCCAAGCGTGCCAGTCAAGCATGCCAGTCAATGCGTATCAGTCAAATAGAGGGCACACAAAAATTCAAGTAACCAAGTAAAAACAGTGTAAGCAGTGTAACAGTGTAATATCAAGACTAGCGAATACAACGGGGAGCTATGCTATAAGTACTACGGGGCCGGGTCTCAGGGTTCCGGAGTGTCTGGGATGGGTTCTGGGAGTCATTGAGTAGCGGGCAGGGACTGTGTACCTGGATCGTGCATGTGGGGTGTGCGATCAATTGGCGTGGAGGCAGCTGTGATGCGTGATGCGTGATGGCTGGTAGCGAGCCACGTGATCCAATCGTTGATTGGGGCTGGTGGTGGCTGATGGCGGTTCTTGATGCGCATGATGGCAGTGTCGGTGGTCGTGATGGCGGGGCATGTCCTGTGGGGTCGGAGGGAGGGTCCCGGGTGGTGTTCCAGGGGTGTCCTGGGGTAGATCCGGAGGGGAGGGGTCGTGACACTTCCCCTTCTTTCTCTCCAGTGCCATTCTCTCCACTCCCCACACTACCTCACACGCCACCCCCGTCCACCACATGCACCCCGCTTCCCTCCTCCCCCCTGACCTGACATCCGATGTCTGCTACGTCTGCTGGCATACCAGCGGACATCCACGCTCCTCCCCTTCCTCCCCACCCCCATCCCTCTTCTGCCACCCCTCACGCTCTCCGAGATGCCACCCCATGCGGTGGACACCCATGCACCCCGTTTCCTTCTTTCCCGCCCTGATGCTAGACAATGCTGGACGATGCCGGGGATTGCCGACAGATTCCCGTGGATGCCGACGGATACTAGCAAATATCTGGCAGATGCCGACAGATGCACGATGGATGCCAACGGATGCCAGCAGGTCATGACGGCTGCCGACAAACTCCAACAGATGCCAGCTGATGGCCAGCTGATGGCTGCTGATGCCAACACCCCTTTCAAGCCACGAAAACTCTTTTGGAAGGTATGCCACCCCCCTTCCACCTCAAAAAATCCATACAGGAACCTGCAGAAACGTAGGTGGGTGTCCGTTCATTGTGTTATCTGACCTTTGAATCCATCCATTGGTAACAGACCTGTGGTGCAACAGTTAAATGTGTGTTCCGTTGCTGGAGGCTTTCCCAAGGCCAGGGGTTCGATTCTCCCCACAGGCATATGGTGGGCAAGACAAAGTTACCTTTTTCCTTGGTCCAACCAGACTCTGTGGACTTGCGTAGGCCTCTGTGGATGTCCGCTGGTGCCCTGCACAGACTTGCGTGGGCTCACATAGGTTTGAGTCTGTCGACGTACGTCTGCGTGGATGTCCACTGGTGGCTTGCATAGGCCTGCATAGGTTTGCAGGGCCCTTTCATAGATGTACGCTGGCATCAGGAGTGGGAAAAGGAGGGAAGCGGAGATGTGCAGCCTTGAGTTATTGCGGGGAGGGAAGTGGGGAACCTTGAGGAGGATTTATTCATGCTATGAAGTCCACCAATGGAGGAGGTTTTCACTCGTGTGCTGATGCCCGCCACTGGCCACTGATGCACATTGACGTCTGCTAGTGTCTGCTAGCATCTGCTGGGCCTGCGTGCGCATGTGTGTGCCCGTCTTTTATCAATCCACTGGACCGTGTCATATAGCACATTGTGACACATCCGCGGCTCTGTATTCTATGCCACTGTGGGGACTGCTCTGCTCCAGTGTAGCGGACTCCGCTGGACATGTATGGTACAGCTCAAAGCGAGCTCCCGTACAATGTATGACATGTACTGTTGTGATGCCCTACCCTGGGTATAGGCACTATGAAAGGCATGTCAGAGGACCTCATCAAAGGGCATAGCATAAGTCTATGTCTGTATTTGTAGACTGTTGTAGTCCTGCCATCCTCATCATATGATATCAATTTAACTTATTCTTTTATGAGGGTTGAACCTTGTATGATCAAGGGTACTAATAGTTAGCACGCTATTTTTCATCTTTGCTTATTGCTCATTGTTGTTATCCAGGGTGGTCTCATCATCATCTATTAATTCAGTCTCCTCAAGCTCTTGAAGCTTGGCTGTGTCAATGTCCAGTGCCAACAAAGATAATGAAATGTGTTCACATGCTAAGTAGGGAATGAGTCAGAATGCTGCTACTGGTTGATGCAAAACTGAGCTTTTCAACTTGCAAAGTATATAGGTGCCTCCCTTATTGCAGAAAACTACTATGAGGGGTCCTAAATACCAAGGTCACATTGTTTTGTTATGGGTAACTTTGATTTTTGAGTTGTGCATTAGTACTAGTGCTTCTGCTGTAAAGTTGTAGTCTCATATTTTGGCACTATGCTTGCTTTTGAACTGCAGTGCAGCCTGTCATTGAGCCTGAAAGACTATCTTGTGTAAGCACTTAGAATCCTCCATTCATCATTATAAGTCTATAGCGTGCCTAGCAATCATGTCAGTGGAAGATAGTATTGAGTTTGGCAGGGGTTGTAAGTATGTTGCCTCTACAATGTCTGCTGAGAGCAGGGGATGGGTGCTAGTCACAGCATAGTAAGGTGAACAGCCCATTCTCTTCCATATGGTGACTTGTTCTGACCAAAAAACCAAATAGGTCGCTTCACTCCAGCGACTTTTGTCATCATTTACCACCTTGAATAAAGCCTGTCTAACATCAAAATGGGGTCTTTCTATGATGCTGTTGGCATGTTTGTTGTATTCTGAGACTCAAATGTGCTGAATATTGTATTTCTTTGCAAGATAAGTAAGCATCTTGACTATAGGTGCCCCATTGTCTGTAACAATCTTGTGAAGGGCTTTCTATCTGCAGATAACATCTTCAAAGAACCACTTAGCTATAGCGTCTGTGTAAGGGCGACCTCTAGAGGCTGTGGCTCAGTCACACAGCTGGCAGAGGGAGATCCAAAGTGTATTAGAATATATACTGACAATATCAAGGTAGCTACTCACCTGGCAGAGGGAGATCCAAAGAGAACAAGTCTAGGGATTCCCTATGCCAGGTTGGATGCTTCTGGGGCCTCTGAAGCATGGGAAACAACTGTACAGTACAACAAAACCTTAAAAACTCGAAAATTGCATACACAAACACTTGTACAAATAAGGGGCAAACTCTGGCAAACTCTGGCTTATATAAGCGGTCTGGAAGCGATGCTGAGTGGGCCCACACTTGTCTGAATGGTGGCTAAAGAACCAGAGCATCTCAAGGGCTGAGAGTAGTACTAACAGATAGTGTTAAAAGAATAGAAACAGTGAAATGAAATAATGTCAGAAGAAATAAGAGAATGAATGGAAGGAGAGTGAAGAGATAAGGAGTGAGAGGAGGAAGATATGAGGAGTCCCCTGACAGTCTGTGTTTTCTTGTTGGAGCATACAAAACTCTGGCCAGTGTACCAAGGAACATCTTTCCTGGATGATGTACTTGTAGCATCCTAACTTGGGTATGTGCATAGTGTTGATGTATATTTCTCCAAATAATGGTGCTGAGGTTGCTACTGTTGAAAGAATAAGAACTTGTCAAGTCTGCTGGATTTGGAAAAGATGACAAGTGCAAATATACCACGCAATATCAGTACTAACTTGAGGCCATCAAAATGCTCTAATAAGTTTGCCCTCGTCACATATAGTCCTTGGTGTCCCAATTTGTCATGCATAGCATGTAGAATCCTGATACGGTTGTTTGGTTTGAATACTAGTTTATGGGCACCAGCCCTATTTTGTTGCCAAAGTTGATTTTCACCTATAAAGAAAGTTGTCACATATCAAATAAATGTGGCATATTCCATATCTGTAAGGTCTGGTGGTTGCGGCAAATTCTGTAGCCACTTTCTAACCTGGTCGATTCATTGATCTTCTAACCTAGCTTTGGCACTTCAAGGCACTGCCAAATATAGTAGGTGTTGGCTGTCTTCCTGCAAGAATTTGAATTCCTCAGCTATCTTTTGATCGTTAGATGGCTTAGCAATATTATAGATATTGGCCATGTAAAAAGTCAATAGTGTCTTATATGGCTTAAGTTGATACAGAATAATAGAGTGTAGCCATGTCGAGACTGGCCATTCTTCACAAAGCATTTGAATAGGTAACTGAATAATATGTATAAACCTGTGTAGTCAGTCGATCCAGTCATCAAATATTTTGTTGTTGCTATTATCTGGTGCCTCATTGTCCAGTTGTTGGAGTCACTACAATAACTCATCCAGTCCATGAAATGCACTCTTTACATACACTAACTTGAAGTAAAACATTAATATTGCTACCACTCAGCAATTCATACTAGCCGATGGTTGGATATCTGGATTCTGTAGCTATACTGTTTGAGAATAACACAGCATCCTCTAGTCATTGTATGGCCTGCTTCACCACAGAAGTGACAAAGTCCTGCTTGCATATTGTTCCATGGCACATTAAAGCTGGTAGAAATCAAGGTCTTTAACTTGCTCATGACATTGGCGACAACAGTATTGACAGCATTTTCTAAGTCCTCCTTCTTAACAAACTCACTATGGTTGCTAGCAGCACTAGAAGCTGGTGCTCCTACTGGAGGTGCCATCTCCCCATTCTTGGTACTGGTAGGCTGCTATAAAGGAATACTGGTATCTATACCTTTTAGTATCCATTTATCTGCTTCAAAGATTTTATTTATATTGTAAGGTTTCTCGGGATGGTGTTCTGGCATAAGGATTTCTAAACAACGAGCTATTCTGGTCTATAACAATGTTGGAATTCCTTGTTGGAATAAGTGCCTCTCTTCATTCTTGTATAGCTTTCTATTCTGTACTAGCTATTTTGCAATTCACTGGAAGTCCCAATAATATGTAGATAGTATTCCTAGCATATAGATTCCCATTGCAAAGGTGTCCTATACCAGCTTTTGGATTTATATAATCGTATAGCACATAGATTCTTTGGTGTCAGAATACAAACTAATGATTGTCTTCTTCCATTCCTTATAGGTATAAGGTCTGGGTGCTGGCTCATTTGTTAATTCTTGAAATTTGGTTAAGCCTATCCAGGATTCTGCTGTGTTGTATGAGACACATCTAGTGGTGTATTCCTTCATCTGTGTATCATCAGTAACTCGACAGTCTTATAGTAGGTACTCTAATTCTTTGAAATACTGTGTTGGTTTACAAGGCTTTGTTTTGTTTCATTTTGGTGATGAGAAGTGGTTTTTAGGCAGCATGCGCTGAGTAGCTGCTTGCTCTATACTGGCTGGTGTGTATATTGAAGTTGGGATGGTGGTAGTAGTGCTAGATTTGCTTAGCATTATCATAGTAGATACATGTTCAAGTAATTCCAAGTCACTAGGTTCTGGCAATATTGATCTAGATGACTCCTCTCATGGCATGAGTGGCATATGGTTTTCCCCTGCTAAATACTTAAAAGGTTGGAAAAATGAGAAAAAACTCTTAGCTAAGCTATCTGGGGCTGCCTGAAGCTCCTGTTCTAAGGTCTGTCTTGGTAGTGTGCCTGGTAAGTGTGGTGAGTTGGTGATGATTTATTCAAACATGCTCTCTAATAGAAGGCAGCACTGTCACTGGGCTCAAGTTTCCAGCAGAATTCTGTCCTAACAAAACTCCTCACAGTGGGCTCCAAAATGATGACGCCAACTGTAATTGGGTGCACTGAATGTATATGCAGTACAACACTGTCTCCAGCACCTGGCATGCATAGTTGTGAGAAGTCCTGACAGAGTCCTAGTGTGCTTGAGTAAATGTGATAGAATGACATGCTAGATGATAGCACCTCAGATGCTACCTAGCAAATTGTAAGCACTGTAGTTTAAGCAAAGGTATAGAAATGAAGATGAATAGCACAGCATAATATGCCCATAGGTGGCACTGTAAACAATGAGGATGAGATAGACAAAGCTAGCACCCAACTTAGTGACAAAGTTAGGTCAAACTAGTGTGATTTGAACAAGTGTAACTGGGTGCTCAAAGAGTTATGGTATTATATACATGTGTAGTAGCTATCTTTTATACTATGTGCTACTATATTTTCCAAGATAAGTCCATTTGCGGTGCTACCACTTAGCACCTCTCCTTGTGGTTCTCTCTAATGGTGATCTGTCAACAGCAACCAGCAGCACATGAATGATGGCAACCAACAGCATTATAACCCACAGCGACCAACGGCAACTGTAAATTGACTTAGAATTATATAAGTCTGCTCACTCTTAATACAATTCCAACTGGCCAGGCCACTCCAGGATATGGTTGGAAAATCCTCAACATATACTGTGAGCACTAATGTTGGTGCTATGCATTGTATCAATTCCTGATAGGTCCAAATGTCAGGTTTGAGTATATCCTGTACTGTTGTCATTGATTCTTTTAGACTTCTGATTGAAGTGCCTCATCAAATGGCAGTGCCTAATGCTAACCCCTTCTGGAAATGATTGGGGTTTGGTCAGAGTTACCTCCCCACCATCATGCTAGTGCTATGGGTCCTAGGCCTTTTAAATCCTTGAAGTCAACAGGTAGCATATGCTAAAGGACTGGAAAGTGTTGGATGGGGCTAATAAGTAAGGCTTGCAACAGAGTGCCAAAGTCAGAGATATCCTGAGTTCTAGAAGATCACTTGAGTTTTCAGTCTGTCAAATGTTTGTAAGCCTATAATGTCCCTTAATGCGTGCAGCCTGAGTAGAAGCCTATCATCAGTGAGAATATCTATTTTATCCTTGGTAAGAAAACCAGTATCCTGGTCCTTGGCAAATTGCTGCTGATGTTCAGCGGTAAAGCATTCTGTTGGTTGGAATGGTAGTAGATGTGGCATGAAAATCAGGATTTCAGTAGGAGAGTTGCCAAGAATGTGGTGCTTGATTTGGAAAGTTTCAGGTGAGTGGGCAGCAACTGTAAGGGCAACCTCTAGAGGCTGTGGCTCAGTCACACAGCTGGCAGAGGGAGATCCAAAGTGTATTAGAATATATACTGACAGTATCATGATAGCTACTCACCTGGCAGAGGAAGATCCAAAGAAAACAAGTCTAGGGATTTCCTATGCCAAGTTAGATGCTTCTGGGGCCTCTGAAGCATGGGAAACAACTGTACAGTACAACAAAATCTTAAAAACTCAAAAATTGCCTATACAAACAATTGCACAAATAAGAGGCAAATTCTGGCTTATGTAAGCAGTCTGAAAGCAGTGCTGAGGGGCCCACACTTGTCTGAATGGTAGCTAAGGAACCAGAGCACCTCAAGAGCTGAGAATAGTACTAACAGATAGTGTTGAAAGAATAGAAACAGTAAAATGGAATAATGTCAGAAGAAATATGAGAATGAATGAAAGGAGAGTGAAGAGATAAGGAGTGAAGGAAGAAAGAAATGAGGAGTCCCCTAACAAATGGTGAAACTAGTGAAGTCTCATGGTGGAATCAGGTATAGTAGAAAGTACTTCTGTATCAAGAAAGGCTGTTTGCAAAATATGTACAAGACTACTAGTGTGGTCATATTCTAGTGTTAGCACTACATCTCCGTGATTGTTGCCAATCACCTCCTCAATGGTATGTGAAAACACTGGTGAGGGTGTTCACTGGCATAATGCTCAATGAACTCAGGCAGCTTGCCATGTGTACCTTTCCATTGTCTCCTAGAAAATGTTGGTACTATGCATCAGATGCTGGAATTAGGGTCACTAATGGTCAGAGTTGTTTTGTCTTTGGTAAGGGTCTTGACTATGGAACACGCTAAGACATCAAATGGTCTGCTGAGAAGGAGGTTGTAAGCGGGGAAACGAAGTATGTGAATTTGCAGGTAAAATGTGATGTCACCAATAGTGCATGGTATATTCTTGGTGAGTCCAAGAGATCTATCAATAGTATGATTAGCACTCTGCATATTCAGGATAATGTTGAAATCATAAATCAGTCCTAGGTTGTTAGTGACTTTGGCAGCCATAGAGATGATCTGAGAGCTGCTGTCCACAATTGCCTCTACCTTACTCTTGTTGTCAATGGTAAGCATAACCAACCTAATGACATGAAAATCCTGGGCAATGGTAAGAATAGTGTCAGAGGACTCCTCATTTCTTCCTTCTTTCACTCCTTATTCCTTCACTCTTCTTTCATTCATTTTCTTATTTCTTCTATCATTCTCTCATTTTGCTGTTTCTATTCTCTCAACACTATCTGTTAGTACTATTCTCAACTTTTGAGGTGCTCTAGTTCTTTAGCTACCATTCAGACAAGTGTGGGCCCTTCAGTACCGCTTCCAGACTGCTTACATAAGCCAGAGTTTGCCAGAGTTTGCCTTTTATTTATGCAATTGTTTGTATAGGCAATTTTTGAGTTTTTAAGGTTTGGTTGTACTGTACAGTAAACCAAACAACCGTATCAGGATTCTACATGCTATGCATGACAAATTGGGACACCAAGGACTATATGTGACGAGGGCAAACTTATTAGAGCATTTTTGATGGCCTCAAGTTAGTACTGATATTGCGTGGTATATTTGCACTTGTCATCTTTTCCAAATCCAGCAGACTTGACAAGTTCTTATTCTTTCAACAGTAGCAACCTCAGCACCATTATTTGGAGAAATATACATCAACACTATGCACATACCCAAGTTAGGATGCTACAAGTACATCATCCAGGAAAGATGTTCCTTGGTACACTGGCCAGAGTTTTGTATGCTCCAACAAGAAAACACAGACTGTCAGGGGACTCCTCATATCTTCCTCCTCTCACTCCTTATCTCTTCACTCTCCTTCCATTCATTCTCTTATTTCTTCTGACATTATTTCATTTCACTGTTTCTATTCTTTTAACACTATCTGTTAGTACTACTCTCAGCCCTTGAGATGCTCTGGTTCTTTAGCCACCATTCAGACAAGTGTGGGCCCACTCAGCATCGCTTCCAGACCGCTTATATAAGCCAGAGTTTGCCAGAGTTTGCCCCTTATTTGTACAAGTGTTTGTGTATGCAATTTTCGAGTTTTTAAGGTTTTGTTGTACTGTACAGTTGTTTCCCATGCTTCAGAGGCCCCAGAAGCATCTAACCTGGCATAGAAAATCCCTAGACTTGTTCTCTTTGGATCTCCCTCTGCCAGGTGAGTAGTTATTATGATATTGTCAGTACATACTCTAATACACTTTGGATCTCCCTCTGCCAGCTGTGTGACTGAGCCACAGCCTCTAGAGGTTGCCCTTACAAATAGCAGGATCCTCCCCATGCTCTAGCAACCTCATATAAGTCTCTACGGGATTGGCAGAAGTGGTGTTAGTGACAGATTTGGCTGAAAAAGTGTTGGCACCGAGAGTAATAGGAGAGTTAGTAGTGACAGACAAACCAGGGAGAGTGTTGTCTAATTTGTTGACTTCAGTAATGGTAGTTGCTAAGGGTCATTGAGGAGTAACTGCCATTTTGACCTGGTTCTGGATGTCTGGCACAATGCTGCAGAGTTCTTCTACTGAGAAGATGACTGGCATCTTTATAATGCAGCTAAAGACATGGTTGGATGTCTCAATGTCAAATATTGGCACAGTGGAACAGTAACCACCTTCAGGTTGTTTTTTGGAAGCGGCAAAGTTGCATTGGGCAGGAGCATGATACCTATTGGAAAGACCAGCATAAGGGTGAAGAAGTGGCAAGGGAGTGTCAGGAACTGAAGTAGATGTGGTTGGTGGTATGGCAGGAGCAGGTGTGGCAGGCATGGATAAGGTGGCCGGTGCAGGCAGAGTGGTAGGAACTGAAAACATAGAAGGGTTGCTAGTGGTTGGCATGGGCTTGTAACCATGAAGAGGCTGCTTGAGCTGTTTAATCTCAATACTATCAAATACTTGATTCTTTAGCAAATTCAGTTCTTATTCCAGCTTGGAAATGCACTCTTCCCAAGAGAATCCAGGTTGGTCACCAACGCTATCAAAGTGCAAAACCTCATGGATCATTTGTTGTTGTGCTGCCTGGTCAGGATTGGGATTGGCATTGCCTGAAAGAGTACTAGTAACAATTTGTCCTGGGTTGTACCTGTGCCATTCATCTACCTGTTCCTGGTAGGTCTTGAGCTCTGGGTAGTTTGGGATAATGATGCCAGTAGTTAAGACAACCTTGCCGTTGATAGCTCTACATACTTTACCTTGCTGAATATAATTTTCCAGGGTAGCGTAGCATTCTCATGTCATAGTATGCCCTATTTCACCACAGCAGTGGCAAAGATTGGATTTAGGAATGTTGGCAGTATGGCTAGTGGTCATACTGGTGGTGATCATTGTTTTGATTCATATTATAGCAGAGGCAATAGCAGTGTTAATGGCAGCATTGAGATCTTTCTTCTTGACAAAGTCAGTAGTGGAAGGGGTGGCAGAGGTCAGGATGGAAAGAATACCATTGGAGTGCTTGGGTGGAGTCGTCCTAGCACGTTGCATACTAATGCTGATGCCTGTGTCAGTACCTTTCAAAACCCATTTACCTGCTTCAAAGATGTTGGTAATCACATAAGGTTCCTCAGAATGATGAGTTGGTTGTATAATTTTCAAGCATTTAGCAATACGAATCCATAGCAATGTCAGGATGTCCTGCTGGAATAAGCAACCTCCTCATTGATGTAAAGTTTGCTGTTCTGCAAAAGCCATCTAGCGACCTTCTGGAATTTCTGATAATATGTGGAAAAAGTGCCAAGGGAGTATGTGCCATTGTCAAAAGAGTCCTGAATGAGTTTCTGAAGTTTGTTTACCATGTATTGGGTAGCTTTTTTAGCACCAGGATAGAGCTGGATGACTGCCATTTTCTATTGTTTGTAGGCAGTGCCAATAGCCAGTTGTGTGCCAGACATGGGAGCAGCAAACTCAGGGAGACCAGTCCAGATTTCTGCTATGTCATATGAGACATAGCGTGCTGTGTATTCCTTTATTTGAGTGGAGTTAGTAACTCCACAGTCCCTAAACAGATATTCTAATTCTCTGAAATATTGAGAGAGTTCCCATGGTTTGGACTCATCCCACTTTGATGCAGAGAAATGATTGTGTGGTGACATGTGCTGGGGAGGCAGTTCTATAGCGACTATACTGCCATGTGGAGGAGACAGTAGCAGTGATGGAGTTCTGAGAATTGGGGAAGGAGTTCTAGAGATTGGCAACAGGATAAGAGAAATAACAAGTCAGGAAAAAGGGGTTAAAGGAGTAGAAGGAGTAACAGGTTGTGGTATAGCAAGCGGTGATGCTAAGAGATTGTCAGCACTAAAATTGAGAATGTGGGAAGAGACCAGGAAAATCATCTATAGTGGTGTTCTGTAGTTCCTATGTGAGAGAGAGATCCAGTAAGGCACCAGGTGGTTGAAGAGTTGATGGGTGGAAAGGTGCTATGCCTTCTGCCAACTGCTTTAGCAGGCAGCGCTTATGCTGAAGACAAGTTTCTGGCAGAATTCTGCCATAAAGTCCCTTGTGGTGGGCTCCAATTTGATGATGCCCAAAAGTAGATTAGTAGCAGATACAGTTTATGGCTACTAACTTGTATAAAATGTGTTTGAGTGCACTAAGAGTTGAAAGAGTCCCAGGCAGTTTCCAGAGAACAAGTCAGAAAATGAGTTGAATAGTGAGATTTGGTGAAAGTTGGTAATGATAGTTGGTAAGGATGGCAAGGGACATGTGCTAATGACAAAGTGCACCTAAAGGATAAGAAGAGGTAGATAAAAGTAAGTGCGGCAAAGGACATGGCAAGGAAAACTAGAGGCTTAGCAATGACTAAGCTGTGTGATGCCTGCTGTAGGTGCAAGGCATGTAGGTTCCATAAGTGTAACTGTGGTAAGCAGGCAGGCTAAGAATGTTCAGACAGTTGGCAACTATGAACTTAGTCAGCTCAAAAGAAATCTTAACCACGAGATGAACTGAGGGGTGTAAACTGAGGTACTCTGTTCTTTTTTAGCTAATAACAATGGTAAATATTTATAGTAGAATGAGTTCACCATTGCTAAGCAACTAAGCATCACCAAGAAGTGGTGAACTGGAGAGAATGTCAGTAGTTGCCATGTATTAAACTAAATAATGAAGGGTTAACAAGAATGCTGTCTGTCCAAGTAGAGAGAAGGTGCCAAGTATTGTCATTTGCCAAGGTGAAACACTAAGCTATCAGACATGGAAAAATACCATCATTCCAACTTGTAAGTGCTGCCACTGGCTAGCGGTACCTTGTACTTCCTGAATGATGCCATTTGTCAATGCTTGCCAATGGCATGATGCTAGCTGTCACTTATCATTCTGGCTGCTGTCAGCGCTATTACTGATTGGGTACATTGGTTGTTATGCATGGCCATCAGAAATGGCTTAAAATAGATAAATCATGTCTGCCAAGTTTCAAACAAGTGTGGCAAGATGTCTGGAGCCAATGCTGAGCCTGCCATTGATGCGCCTAGCCTGTGTGGGGTCCTATTATCTCCCCTCAACTGCAAAATTAACTGTCTTCAGTCACCAAAAATAGCTACTATTACCGTTTTCTGACTGGTAGCCTGTGTGTCTGCTGAAATCTATCTCTTATAGTCCTAGCATGTTGATGATGCCAACTGTGGTTGGGTGTGCTGGACGTATATGCAGTACAATGCCATCTTCAGCATCTGGTGTGCATAGTTGTGAGGAGTCCTGATACAGTCCCAGTATGCTTGAGTAAATGTGATAGAATGACATGCTAGATGATAGCACCTTGGGTGCTACCTAGCAAACTGTAAGCGCTGTAGTTTAGGCAAAGATATAGAAATGAAGACAAATAGCACAGCATATTGTGCCTGTAGGTGGCACCATAAACAATGAAGATGAGATAGACAAAGCTAGTGCCCAACTTAGTGATGAAGTTAGGTCAAACTAGTGTGATTTGAATGCTAAGTGTAACTTGGTGCTCAAAGGGTTATGGTATTATATACATGTATAGTAGCTATCTTTTATACTATACTTTTTCACCACCTGTAGAAGTAGCATGATGCTCCAAGAAGACCAGAGGTATGGGTGAGGTCATGGCAAGCTGAGAGGATGGCACCAAAGTTTTAAAGGAATAAGTTTTTCCTAGGGATGGTGTAAGGGTGACCTCTGGAGGCTGTGACTCAGTCACACAGCTGGCAGAGGGAGATTCAAAGTGTATTAGAGTATATACCGACAATATCATAATAACTACTCACCTGGCAGAGGGAGATCCAAAGAGAATAAGTCTAAGGATTCTCTATGCCAGGTTGGATGCTTCTGGGGCCTCTGAAGCATGGGAAACAACTGTACAGTACAACAAAACCTTAAAAACTCGAAAATTGCCTAAATAAACAACTGTGCAAACAAAGCAGGAAAACTCTGGCTTATATAAGTGGTCTGGAAGCAGTGCTGAAGGGCCCACACTTGTTTGAATGATAGCTAAAGAACAAAAAAATGTAACGAAGTTACAGGGATTGTGAGAGCTTAATGTTCACACTGCACTTCATCCCACTCCTTTGCAACCCTCTCCCATAATTCATGCACACCATAAGGAGATGTTTCATATTGCCTAAGTTGCTCTTTGAGGTACTCCCAGAGATGTTCAATAGGGTTGAGATCAGGGGATTGGGCTGGCCACCAAAGGACATTAAAGTTGTTGTCTTCAAACCACTTGTCAGCCCTCTTGGAGTTGTGTTTGGAGTCATTGTCCTGTTGAAAGTAGTGGGCACCCTCCTCCATCTCCAACTTCTCAAAGTTCTCCTTTGCTCCATCATCTAAAATTTCACAGTACTGCTCTGCATTCATGATCCCCACTACCTCTACAAGCTTTTCTACCCCATTCCAACTCATACAGCCCCATATCATGAGATTATTCCCCCCTCCATGCTTCACAGTAGGTGTAGTTGTTCAGTCTGAAATGTCTTCTCCTTGTAGCTTCTACACATACTGCTTCCCATCTGACCCAATCCTGTTAATCTTTGTCTCATCTGTCCACAACACCCTCTTACAGTCCTCTATAGTCCAGTTCTGATGCTTCTGAGCCCATTTAAGCTGTAGTTGTCAATGTTTAGCTTTGAGCATATGAACTTTTCTCTTGGTAGCAGACCAATACCCCTCCTCCTTCAACACATTCCAGACAGTCTTGGAAGAGACAGGGTTGGAAATGATGTTGTTGATAAAATTAGTGGCCTGGACAGCTGTATCAAGTCTCCCAGTTGAGATTTGTCGAACAATAGCCTGTTTATCACATAGAGTAAGCTTAGCAGGACAGCCTCCAGGATGGTTTTCCTTGTCCATCTCCAACTCTCTACCAATCCTCCTAGTAGTAGACTTCCCTAGACCAGTTTGAGCCCCAATCTGACCAGAGAATACCCTTGATCAAGAAGAGAAGCAACAGTAGAGTGTTGTGCAGAAGGAATAGGTTTCATGATAGTGGTTGAAGGTCAAGATGTGGTTCAACCAGCTTGAACTACTTCCAAATATATCTAAACATGGTCACATGACTTTATTTATATTTTCACATGCAACTTACTCTTTATTTCTGAGTAAAATAGGGATAAACCTGAAAAATTAGAGATGCTCAAAAAACTGTCCCAATGAGTGAATATTTTAAAATGGCTATTGCTCCATCAGTTTTGATCTTGATTATATAAACATAGATTCATTTTGTAGCTACGATGCCATAGTATTTTACATGATTTAATCAGAATTTTATGTAGTTCCCATCCTTCATGCCAATGTCATCTTTCAAAATGTATGAAACATTGGGACAGTTTTTTGAGCCACTGTATATTATAATAAATATGATATAATATTGACTAAAGTAAGTAAAGCTATGTGGCCAATGCCACATAGCAGACTACGCTACACACCCCCCAATCAGACCGAGCTACAGTCTCGAGATAAGACAATGGTCAGGCTGTCAGTAAGTCAGGGACGGGGGCAATGGGAGAGTCCCCAGGCTCCCGGAATGGATCAGCAGTCACGTCGTCCATGTTGTAGTCAAGGAGTTCATTCTTGGGTGCGGGCTCATAGGAAGTGTCTGAGGGCCCTGCTACTGGCAGGGAGTCGTCATAGTCCCAGAGGGGGGACAGTGTGAGATTGGGGTCAATGATCGACCCCGGGATAGGTGGTTGGGGATCAGGAAGATCCCCAGTGTCGGACGGGTACTGGCGTGTCCAGATCTTGTGGGCATGAATGTCTTGCCCAATGAGGAGGTACATCCCCTTGGTGAGCGCATCATCATAAGCATGACGACTGTCCTGCTGCTGGAGCATCAGGCATTGTCGATTGCCAATAGTGGCCTCACGCTACCCATCTCACTGAGCAATGGACTGGGGTGTATCGTAATGGTCGAGGCGTTGCAGCCTCTCGTCATCGATAGCGGCCGCCTCGTTGTAGAGCTGGCTGTTGCTGAAGAAGAGGTGGGCCAAGTAGGTGATCCCATAGGTATACGCATGGTCAGCTCAGCTGACTGGAATTTGATTGTGAAGAAGGACACGCAACGCGTCCAAAGTGGTGAACACAGAAGCTGATGCTTCCGGGATGTCCACAGCCCGAGCCTCGAAGTTAGGGTTGTCGGCGTGGAGGAGCACAAAGACTTGCCCCGTAGCCGCCTTGTACTCGGCCACAGCCTCTTTGTAGAGGCCTGGCCTTGCAAATACATAGGCCAGGTACTTGTGTACCGTGGTCTTGGAGGGGTGGCTGGCGCTGAGGGCACATCCAAGTGCAAACCCAAAAAGGCTGCGCCAATGAATGCACATGGCACAGTCCATAGCCAGACCAGGCTATACATTGGGCGTCCCAGGACGCCCATAAAGGAGGGCATATAAGCCCAGGTAGTCCAAAGCAAACAGTTGCTTTGGATCAGGGGGAGTAAGGCCGATGAAGGCAAGTCTCCCTCCTTCTTTGCGGCGATAGATCCATATTGGCACAATCATTCGCGGGATGTTCTCCCGCTCCTCTGGACTTGCGAAGGGTACCACGATGGTCTTATATGTGACCTCATCAAGTAAGTGAGACATGGCTCTGTCTCTGGTAGTAAGGTGGCAGTTTAGCGCCACCCGCTTGAATTTGTTGAGCAATAGATAGCCCAACTGACGCTGACAAAGTGGCATAAACTGGTTGTTCACCAGTGAATGAAGCCTGCAGACTTCTAGAGGACTGCGGGGGAACCCACGAGGTGCCACTTGGTACACCTAACTGTTGTGGGGCATTGACGCGGCGTTGCCCTCTTTATCGGCCTCAAAGGACCTGGCTGCGTGGGCTTCTTGCCCGACAAAGATGGTATTGGTCACTGGCAACCAATAGAACTGAGGAGATAACCCCGCACCAAAGAATGAGTTCTGGTGCTCAACAGTGTGATCATGGTAGATCATAACACCGAGCGCATCAGGGATGCGCCCAGTTTCATCCTCGAGGAGGGCAGCTCCTCGCTTGGCACTATTCTGTGCCTGATGGTCCATCTTGGCCCATTGATTGCTGTTGTGCCATTCGCATGCCATATGTTGTGCTGCCATCTCGTGCGGCACAGGGGATTCCATGCGAGCCTCTTCAGGCTCCTTATACCAATCGTCATCAGAGGGCGGAGATGGCAGCCTCTCCGACACCAACTTATCAGGCTGTGGGTCCATTGCCCACACACACCGCGGGAGTCGGGCTGGAGGGCCCTCTACCAGTATTGCGGGTAAGAAGAGGATGTTAGCCCCTGGGGCCCCTTTTGGGGCATCTTCAGGGAAGTGCACATTGATGTATGTGTGCCCTTCCAGTTGCTTACCCCGATGATCCTTTCAGGGTTGTGAGGCCTTAGCCTCAGTGGGGCGTGTGCTCACGCTCCTGGAACTCTGCTCCCCAGAGTGCATGGTGGAAACCACAGATAATGGTCGCGAAGATGCGACCTCAGATGCGCCGCTGGTGAGGCGCTGGATGAGCTGGGGGGCAGC
This sequence comes from Macrolepiota albuminosa, assembly GCA_027475525.1. NCBI lineage: Eukaryota > Fungi > Basidiomycota > Agaricomycetes > Agaricales > Agaricaceae > Macrolepiota > Macrolepiota albuminosa. The sequence goes on along the minus strand of JAMWFC010000060.1, from coordinate 1,077,574 downwards.
TGGAGCAGGGGCATCCTCATAGGGGAGGATGTCCCGTCCTAGTCTGGCCTCCTGGCCAGGGGCAACAACGCTTGACTGAATCGAGCGGGAGGGCACGTCCTCCACTCCTTGCCAATGTGCCCTTTTGCTGGAGTCAGTGTCCTGACTTGGGGGAGTAGTCTGCTGCTTACAAGCGGCTGATAAGGCAAGGAGATCAGTTTTGCGCTGGGCATGCATATGATCCATGTCGTCCATCATCCGGCTGATGAGGACGACTGCCTCCACATCGTGGAGGTATAATGACTCTGCGGGTACATCGTACCCATTGTCTCCCAGGCGTTGGAGAAGGGTAGCCAGGACTAAGTCCTGGTTGAGACTGAGCTCAACAGCCCATGCTTTTCCTTTGTTGCGTCGAGGACACGACTCTTCTTCTGAGCTGGGCTTGGATTGGTGCGGCATCTCCAGCCGCTGTAGCAAGGAGAGCTTGGCCAGGCTCTCCGTTGGCACATCAGCCAATGAACTGATGCTTCGTTCTGTATTGAGAGTTTCTGTACTCTCAATGGCCGTGGTGGCCTGCATGAGGGGTGCTTGGCGTCCCTCTAGATTGTCGACTGGTACTGTGGTCAACAGGGAAGCCGACCTGCCTCCCTTGGCTGTTGCCTCCTACGAGGCATCGTACTGGGGCATTGCGCCCCACACCCCCATCCAAGCCGGGGGGTACGGCATCATTATGGGCACACCACCCATGCCAGGGTAGTGCGCCAGGGCAGTAAACTGGGGCAAAAGATGTGTGCCCATAGCCCCTCTCGCCATAGCGGGGGCAAACTGCCCCCATCCTGGCACTACTTGGGGGCTGACTAGCCCCCCGTAGGCCTGTTGCTGGGATTGGCCCTCTGCGTGATGTGGCACATAAGTGCCTGCTACTGGTTGTTGGGGCTGATAGCCGCCCACAGGTGCATTCTGGGGCACGAAGTTGCCCTGCATGAGTTGGTGTGGCGGATAGCCACTGATCACCAGCTGCTGCGGTGGGTAGCCTGCCACTGGTGGTTGCTGCTGCTGTGGGAAGCCCACAGCCTGTTGCAATTGTCCCCACTGGGGCACATTTTGGATCAGCAGGGGAGCCATCTGCCCCCCCCCCCTTCAGCTGATGGTAAGACCGACGGTGCAAACTCAACCTGCTGCTGCTGCTTACTTCGGTCCACAGGCATGCTGTCCATGGTTAAGGAAAAAAGTGAAAAAGAAATTTCGCCTTTTAAGAAGTGTTTCAGCCACAGCTGCTGACCAACTCAGCCAAGCCGTGATCGGCACTGCCAATCAAATTAAGCGCCAGCATGCTTACTTAATTGATGTGGGTGCTTAATGCCCTTCAACTCCAAATAACGGTCAAGTGCCACCAACTTGGAGCAATGGGAGTGTGGCTCCCATGTTGTGTCCCTGAGGGACCAGCGCACCTCAAACTCAAGCGTATTATGCTCAGTCCACCGGTGCCCAATGATGCACTCAACGAACCATTTGTCATCATCTTGAGCCCCAAAATCATAGGGGCCCGGGGTCACCCTGTTAGAGAATAGTGCATCGTCAGACGCGCTGTATGGTTGCAACAGCAACACGTGAAACTTTGGAACGATGTGTCGTTCCTGTAATGCCAGAGGCAGCTCCAACACATAGTTGGAGGTACTTGGCTCTGCATCTAGAACGCGGTATGGGCCTACCCATTTCGGGCAGAGTTTACTCGCCTGACCCTTTGAGAGTCTCAGGTTACGTGTTGACAGGTAAACCAATGCTCTTACTGCTATGGGTGGTTCTGCTTGCCTACGGTGATTGGCGTTTTTTGCCTGAAAGACTCGCATCTCTATGATAGCGTCATGCACTGCTGCAATGTTCTCCAAGGCCTGCCTGGCAAACTCGACAACTCCTTGGTGGGCCACCGTATCAGCACAAATTTTGTGCAGCATGGAGGGCAAGTACCCTCTGTTGAGCTCAAAGGGTGCATACCCTGTCGTATCTGAGATACTCACGTTAATCGCAAACTCAGTGAGTGGACACCAGTCCACCCAGTCCCGTTGGTCAGGGCAAACAACTGCCCTCAGAATCTGGCCTATACTGCGGTTAGCCTGCTCTGTTTGCCCATCCGTTTGAGGATGGAAGGACGTCGACATGAGGAGTCGTGCTCCTAACAGTTTGTGGAGTTCCCTCCACCATTGAGACGTGAACTTTGAGTCACAATCGCTCACAATGGTACTAGGCAGCCCATGAGTTTGTGGAGTTCCCTCCACCATTGAGACGTGAACTTTGAGTCACAATCGCTCACAATGGTACTAGGCAGCCCATGCAGCCTAACGATCTCCCTAAGGTAGATCCATGACAGCTCCTTAGCCGTCAGCGTAGTTCGCACCGGTATGAGGTGCACCATACTCATCATGCGGCATATTACCACCCAGAGGTAATCAAACCCTCTGGACTTGGGAAAGGGACCTACGAAGTCCATTCCAATGGAATCCCAAGGTTTTACCGGCACAGGTAGCTGGTGTAGCTTCCCGGGAGGGGATCCAGGGGGCAATTTTGCCCTCTGACATGCTGCGCATGAGGCGCAGAACTTAGTCACTTCTTGGGCCATACGTGGCCACCAATACCATCTCCGGATGTAGCCCAACGTCCTGGCGGCACCAAAGTGCCCCACCAGTGCATGGGCCTGGTCCAAGACCCACATAACAATAGTTCGCATACGGGGGAGGCAGACCACTGCCACCCCTTGACAGTTCTCCATCATGATCAGTCCACCAGGCTCATGCCTGAACCGAGGACGGTCATCAGGATTGGCGATTATCTCAGTGAAGAGAGAATCATCGCCATAGTCCTGCACCACTTCCCTCCGCAAGTCGTCGCTGACCAGGCTAGGGGGCTGGGATAAAGGCAATTCGCCTTTGAGCATCTCCACCAATGTAATGGGTATATCAGGGTGCTTGTGCTTCCCAGGTGACGCTGGGTCCACAACTACATGCTCCTTGAGCAGCTGGGCAGCTATGTCCCACTCTTCACGCTGCTCCCTGAGGCGAGTGCTTCGCCTCCATTCATTGTCATGCATAGCACGTACTTCTAGGACATGCTCCCTGAGCTCCTGGTATCAGTGGAGAGGTAAATCCTCTCCATCTGGGTCTATGCAGCAGTCTGCCTGCACATACTCATGAGGCTCGTGAGCCTCCCCAACTACATCACTCTCAAAGTAGCGTGACAAGCAGTCTGCCACTTTGTTGAGTTCACCTTTAACATAGGTGATGTCGAACTGGTATCTCGACATGTAGTCTATCCAATGTCGCTGACACGGCAACAAGTTCACCTGAGTTTTGAAGAACTCAAGTGCCTTGTGGTCCGTTATGATGTGGATGGGATATCCCATCAGCTTATCCTCCCACTTGAGGAGAGCCTCAAGTATGGCAAGAGTCTCCAGCTCGTGCACCGCATAGTTTTGCTGGGCTGTCGTGAACATCTTTGACATGAACCCTGCTGGGTGGCAAGTCTGCCAGCTGCTTCCCTGACCATACATGGCTCCGACGCCTGTCTTGGACGTGTCGCAAATGAGCCATATCGGCTTGTCCCATCTCAGGTCGATTGGTCAAATCACCGGAGTCTTCGTACAGATCCATTTGACCATCTCGAAGCACTGCTGGTGCAACGGCCTCCAATTGAATGGTGACCCGTTCTGCATCATGGCCATAAGTGGCCCAGTATAGGCCATGACATCGGGCAAGAAGCTCGATATGTAGTTGACAAGGCCAACGAATCGTTGGATGTCATTGTAGTTTTGGGGCGTGCGCCACTCCTGAATGCAATCGAGCTTGTCCTGATCGGGGTGGATACCCCGCTCATCTATGACATGCCCTAGGCAGTCTATACTCTGAGAATGCAATCGAGCTTGTCCTGATCGGGGTGGATACCCCGCTCATCTATGACATGCCCTAGGCAGTCTATACTCTGAGCGTAAAGCTCACATTTCTTCCACTTCAAGTACAACTTGTACTTGCATAGTCGTTTGAATACAACTCTGAGGTGCTGCTCATGCTCCTCCATAGAATCCGAGTAGATGAATATATCATCTAAGTAGATGTGCATAAACCGTCCTATTACGTCTCGAAAAATAGAGGTCATTAGCCTTTGGAAGGTTGCAGGAGCATTACAGTCTCCAATCTGCATTATGTTGCTCGTGAATGTGCCCATGATCAATGCAAATACGGTCTTGGGTACGTCTTATTACAGTCTCCAATCTGCATTATGTTGCTCGTGAATGTGCCCATGATCAATGCAAATACGGTCTTGGGTACGTCTTTGGTGTGAATGCGCACCTGCTCGTAAGCGTTAGTAAGGTCAATCTTCGAGCGATACTTCGCCCGAGCCATGTCTTCCCAGATCACCTCCTGATCTGGTAAAGTAGTTACATCCTTTATAGTGTTGTCATTGCGCTGACACGTGTCAAGAGCTGTTTGAAGGGATCCATCCTTCTTCGAGATGCACAATAATGGTGCAGCTTGAGCAGTGGTGCATGGGGACCACCATTGAGCATTCAAATAGCGATTAGTTTTATCGCGTAGTTGCTCCTGGAGTATGCATGAGCAGCACGGCAAGTGGTACTTATATTGCTTGCTCTCGTCTATGAGATTGATCTCATGGTTCACCTCCCACCATGGCGGGAGCTCCTCCTTGGTCCCGTTGACCATGTCAGCAAATTCTTCTTGCCATTGCTGATGCAACTGAGGTATATCTTCCTCATGAAGGCTTGTTGCCTTCTGCCTCCCCTTCATACGCACTGGGGGAAGTACTTCCACCACCTCTGTGGGTGACCGAGGCGGTGGTGCATATTGCTTGTGCATTGCAAGCACCCAATTGACACTGTTATTGGGTATATGTAGTCTCAGCAAAGAACCCACTGCCGCTGCCTTATAAGCCACAAGGCTTTTCCCCTCATGTACAAGTGAGTACACTACGGAAACCTCATCTGAGGCTGGCTGGTGATACGCTGGTTTGACAGTCATCTGTCTCTGGTGCACGTTTCATGCACACGTGGCTGCCACCAGCTCGTTCCACTCTTGCGGCATTCGGGGGTCGTATGCCCAGTCGTACTCTGGCAGGGGTGCTGGTCATTCCCATAGGGACCATGTGTCCCCCTCTTCTGGGGCTTCCACCTCTCGGTTGCTGTCTCTTAAGTCATCCAACTTGACTCATGAGGACGTAGGTGGACATACATCCACTGAGTCCTCCCGTTGTCTCGCCTTTCGATGGCGCTTGTCTGGAGGCTTTGTGCCTCAAATATCAGGAGCAATTATTCGCTCATCGCTCCTCTTGGAGGCTTGATACTCCTCCTCGCTCATCATCACCACGTTGTGGTCTGCGCTCAGTCCAGGCATAGCCTGCACTTCCTCCTCCACATCCTCCACCGCTGGCACTCTGCGCCGGCCAAGTCATGGAGACTCCTTGCGTTTCTCCGTAGTGCGATGATGTCGCAGATGATTATCAGTGTCGTCTGCTGTAGCCCGTTCGGCTGGGATCACTTTCCCATTCACTAGTACCTGACAGTGGTCAAAGTCTAATATGACTTTGTTACGCCGCATGAATGGCATTCCCAGTATCATATCATAGCGATCGAAGTTTGCTACATCCATGTATTCCTGGCTACGTGAGCCCAGTGTTTGGACAGTCACATTTGTCCCATACTGCACCATGGCTTGGCTCCCTACGGTGCCCAGCTGTAACGCCAATGGCATATCCAACTCCTGCACGGATATTCCATACACATGGGCAAACTGGGGCGTTATGCCCGACATAGTACTCCCAGAGTCCCATAAGGTCCATGCCTTGTGGCCATCTACGTCCACATACGAGACCAGGCACTCCTTGTCTGTCCATTTCAATGTAGGGCACTGCAAAGTGCCCTCTGCACAACGAAGGATCACCTTCTTCATCCGAACCACATTATTCTTTTCGGGATTATTTGTAGACGGCCAATCCGTCATTGCCGCTAGGCACTCGGAGTCGCTGTCATGACTGTAGTACTCGTTGTTGTAGACATTGTCATATACATCGACTGTGACGTACTCCTCCCCCTCCACGACCACACTCTCGGGCTCGGTGCCCGATGCCTCCTCTGGGGGCTCCTGGTCGTTTGTGGGGTGCTCAGCCTCAGACTCAGCAGACATGTCTCTGTCACTCCTACTTGTGGCTGCAGTATGTGCAGCTCGAAGGTGGGCATGGGGTGTATACCCATTCCTCAGGGCTCCCAGCTTTGCAGGGCAGTTGGTAGAGTAGTGGCCTGGTTGGCCACATGCAAAACAAGTCCCCGTCTGACCTGGTGGGTTGGCCAGCTTGAAGTCCAGCCTAGGTTTAGGATGTTCTCCATCTGGCGCCCGCTCTGGGCATGGGCGGCTCTACCCTCAGTTCGCAGCAGGGGTTCTGTGTACCACAAACCGCATGTTGCAGTCACGATCCAAATCGGCCTTTTTGGCCAAGAAGGTCCTCACATGCTGATCCCGTGAGGGTGTCCCAGCAGGCAGTAGTTGCCTGGTTCCTCCTTTGTGTCTACTCCAATGTTCGTAGTGGTTAGCAGTCTTCAGGGACTGCTCATACCTGATGGCATATGCCACAGACTCTTCCACATCGTTGACTTCTGGGGACAGTCCGTCCTCACGTATCAGATAGCGGCGCATGTCTGCTGGAATGTCATCCAAGAATGTTTTGAGCATTGTATACCCATCCGGGTATACTGCCATATTCTGGGCATGGTCGTTAAGAGTATCATAGAACCCTTGCACTCCCAACTTCTCAGTGTACTTGGCAGACTGGAAATCCCGCCTTGCATCCTGGAGCGTTGAGGGGTGCACGAATCAATTGTACAGTCCTGTAAGGACTCCTTTGAACGTCTAGTCATACTGGACATGGTTGACATGCAGTACTGCCCGTCGAAACCACCCTATAGCCTCTCCGGCCAAGAACTCAGGAAGAACAAAGATTTGTTCTTGTTCCATATGGTCGCCTCCGTATAAGCACATGGCGAGATGGGTGCATACATCCATCGCCCAATCTTCCAAGTTGCTGAACTTGGACGCGCCTGTATAGGCGCAAATATGTCTACTGTCTGCTTTACGCAGCTTCACCCCATCTGGTAACCATAAGGTTACACCCAGGGCATCATCAACTACTCGATGCAGGCAATTGTGCATGGCTTCACAATGCATTCGAATGGCCTCTTGCTGACCTGGGGATCTAGTCGCCAAATCAGCGGCCTGGGGAAGTGACTTTCCTTGTCCACCCTGCGGGGGATGTCCTGAGCCTCCTCGACTGTGGGCATAATTGCCCTCGTCTCGAGGAGTTGACCTAGGGCCGTCATCCTGGCCATTACCAGGGGCATTACGTCTTGTGGCGCCATCTCGATTGAGGAAGTCTCCTCAATCATGATCGTTGCGCCATCCTGGAACTGGAGAAGCTTGATTCTCCTGACCCTGCGTGATGAATTGACGACGCATCTCGTCAATGGGCTTAGTGCCCTCAAATACAATGCCCTGATTGTTGATAAGGGACTGTCCCTTAATCCTGAGGTCGCCATTGTGCATACGTTGATATGTGACTCTGTCGCTCAACGTTTCCGCCATGGGCACACACGGCATCACAGATGCCTCGCTCTCCATCTTGAGCACGGTACTATTGTGCCCATCTGGACCTGACATATCTGTCCTAAGGTCTTGGTTACACATGTGTGGGGGCTCCTCACGCCACCCTTGTCCTGCTGGAGTATAGAAAGTACTCACTGGTCTTACTTCAGGCACTTCCTGTGCCCGTGCTAGTGCCTCCACTAGCTCGATTCTGACCTCTTGATTGCGCCATGCCAAGCATTCCTTGGACGTGTGGCTCCAGGGGGTCAAGGCTCCTGATTGCCGGGTGGCCTTCTGCTGCACATACATTTGCAGCTCAATAGTGAGCACTCTCACCATCAAATCAGTATATTTTGTACTGAATACATTGGGCACTTCGTGCCCTTGTCGCCTAAGTGCTACTATATGTGCTGATGCGTAGCGCTCGAGTCGCGCTTGTTTCATCACCTCTGGGTGCAAGTCCCAGAACACCCACAAGCGCATGGTGTACGTGGTTTTCAGCCGCTGCTCCTCTGCTCTGATGTCGTCGTCACTTGACGACTCAATCACCTCCTCTGGAAGCTCTACAACCTCCAGAGCTTCCTCCACTGCTGGTGTGTGCAGGACTTGGTTTTCTGCGTGGGATACTTCTGGACTTGCAGCCTCCTCCGGTACCTCTTCTATGCGGGCTTCCGCTATCTTAGAAGGCATTGAGCCTGCTGTGGACTGCCTGGTCCCACTACTCCGGCTTGGAGGGATAGCTCTCCCAGTCCGTACCGACGACTTGGTGTCTCCTGGGGCGCCATAGGCGCCTGTTGACTGTTGGCCGTCCTCAGGGGGCCCTTTTGAAGCTAATTGGCTAGACCGTTGCAGTCCTCCTGGCAACTGCATAACTGGGGGAGTTAATTCCCCTGGCATCTTGTCCTGGAGGCGTTTCTGACCGTCCTGCTGTGAGCTTTCAGCTCTCCAGGCCTTGCTTTCATTCCCGGCCAGGTCGGTGCTCTGACCTCGGTCTCGAGCCTTGGGTCTTGCCTGACCCGCATTGGACGCTGATGCGTCCTGGGTGTCTGCTGGGTCTCCCCATAGGTTGTGGGCATTCCGCCCGCCGTCATTGGAAACTGCAGGTATGGGATTACTCATCAATTCCCTGTTTGAAATTTGCATGGTGTGGCTGTGCGAGAAGCTCTGTCAACAAACTCAGCGACTGATGTCGGGTGCTAGGCAATAGATCCTAGCTGGCGGATTCAAAAAATGTAATGAAGTTACAGGAATTGTGAGAGCTTAATGTTCACACTGCACAGAATCAGACCAGTCCGGTCTATTGACTATGTAGTACAAAACAAAAATAAGCTGCTTACTAAGCAGCACATGTAAACTATTTATAGTAAAGTACGTATTAATATTAATATTATATTATAATAAATATAATATAATATTGACTAAAGTAAGTAAAGCTATGTGGCCAACACCACATAGCAGACTACGCTACAGAACCAGAGCACCTCAAAGGCTGAGAATAGTACTAACAAATAGTGTTGAGAAAATAGAAACAGCAAAATGAGAGAATGATAGAAGAAATAAGGAAATGAATAAAAGGAGAGTGAAGGAATAGGGAGTGAAAGAAAGAAGAAATGAGGAGTCCCCTGAAAAATGGTGAAACTAGTGAAGTCTCATGGTTACTCATGCATGATATAATAATATGCTATAAAAGGAAATGAGAGAAAAACCCCTTTTGTTAATCACCTGCCTTATCTCATGCTGGGCTAGCTGGCATGGCACATAGCCTCAGCTTCCAATATGTTCAAGATCAGTTCAAAATTGATAAGTACACATAAGCACTTGTGATCCCATTTGTAATCACCAAAAGAATTGACGAGCTTGATCACCACCATCACATGTCCTAACAATGATGAAGCATATTATTGAACCAATTAGGCAAGCTCAGCTGCAAGAACACATGACTTTATAAAGGGTTGAGCACATGTGGAGCTGAGGGAATCATGGAGCAAATGAAGTTTCCAGCATATAATATATTAAATGACCATGGAACATGACATCCAGGATCATTGTCAATCAGACCATGAACACCTTCAACTCCATTGGCAAAATAGTGGTCCAATTGCCTCTGCAGTTGATAAATATGATAGCACTGAACTGATCATGTGATCATACAAACACATGACCAACATATATATTGTTGAGAAGAGGTGAAAAGCAACAATGTGGCTACAAATTACTTTACAGGGTGAGGAGGGAAGGTTGACGAATAAATGAGTAAGATAAAGTAATGAAATACTAGAGGGCCTGCACAACCTTCCCATCATGTGCTTACTTTAGATATTTCATTGTAGTGCAACATACTGCTAAGTGATTTTCAATATGAGGACAAAATATCTAAGGTGAGAGGTGAGCCCGGCCCACCGGGTGGCCATGCTAGAGGGAGAGTCTCACCAATTATTAACAGAAATAAATAAAAATTAAAGGAATAAAATAAATGTGATAAAACACTGAAGAAAGAAGAATGTGCAGTGAGAACAGGCTGACAGTGTGAGAGAACGCTATAGCGCTCATCTGGGCAGCAGACGAGGAAGGGGGAAGACGGAAGAGAAGGCTACCAGAAATGTCTGAGACTGCGTGCCATACTGACAACGCCATGACAACTGCCAGGCCCTGGCACTGTGCCACGATTGGCACACAGTCAGGGGAAAGAGAGGTGCAGACAAGATCGGAGAGAACTTTCGCGGACGCAGAGGCCTCCGAAAACGCTCACCACCTTCGGCGCTCGCCTTTACGCCGACCAAAGAACCTACCCTAACAAATCACGTGACCTAGTTTAATCTGATAATTAACAGTTTCGGATCTCTCGAGGAACGAGGGTGATCCGAAACAAGAGTCTATGTGATGAGATAAGCGTCGGGGGCGGGAACCTCCTTTTGCTTCCTCCGCCCTCCGACGCGTCAGTGAAATCGCGCAAAGAACGCGTCGAATAAAAATTTTTCACACCCGCCCACCACACCCAGATCTCGCAGGAAAAACCTGCTCGAAGAATCGATCGTCGGCGTCATAGGTTGGCCCGCCCACCCAACGGGAATCGAAACTCACGCGGACCACCTACAGACACGAGTCGGAAATTCGAGCCAAGGGTCCTAGCGGACCCTTCCCCCAAAATACTGTTATTATAGTAGTAAAGAACTAGTGACAAAATCGTACGGTCGAGATAGAATAGAAAAACGAGACACAGATTTCGAGGCTTTTGGATGTACGCACCTCGAGCGTTGGAACACATAGACTGATTAATTTGTTTAGGCGCTACAAACTCAGGGCCTCCCATTAGCGATTGCGAGATTCATCAGTCAGTTTCTAGCGTTCTAAAGCGCCTTAAATCCAACAATCTCCAGTCAACTTATTGGCTCCGAACTTTAATGGAGTTTCTCGCGTTGCCAAAAATACATACTATGGCTTGACTTCGGCTCATCAGTCAGCATCTATGGAAAATTGTCTCACATCATAGCGATCATGATGGCTGAAGCAGTCACTCTCAATAAACGTTTTAGAAGCTTTGTACTAGAACAAGTTGGTCAACCATTACGATTTTGCCATGGAAGTCGGAACTTGGGGAGCAGGTACTCGTCGATCTATTGGCTACTTCTTGGGGTTGTGTTTCCTCGGAGTGTGCTTGTAATTTTTTTGTACTATCTCGTTCCTTGTTCCATGGGCACTCTTCAAATTTAGTCCATCCGGATTGGGAGAAGGGTTATAAATCCCTCATCAATCTACACGCGTGAGGCTTCTAGAAATGTGGGCATGATGATCAAATGACAAGCGATGGAATATATGCTCTACTATTTATATGCTTTCTCTGCAGGACCAAGAAACTCCAGATCACCTACATGTCAACTTGGCTAGCTCACTCCCAACAGTCGGTTCGTTTCATCTCTTATGCGATGAGGCCGGGATTTCCACAATGGCGATAGTTGTAGGTCTACAAATCTACAAATAGATCGCTCCATCGACCAAATCAAAATCAAAATTCTGTGTTTCATGTCCTAAATTATCCTATTGTATGCCTGCCGTAGTCGGAGAATCGGAGATAACGTGACGCACTGATCCCATATTATGATACTTGCATGTAGTGAAGAACAAATATATTGTATGCGCCCAGGCATGCAAGAAGAAAAAATAAATCAGCGGTTTAACAACTAGAAAATGATAAATAATGTCCCTTGAGAGGAACCCCAGTGGGGACGGGTGGGTTGTCGGCAATATCAAGTGTGCGGTGAAGAGGCGAACCGTGTTGTTCCAAGAGGTGTCTAGTCGTCATTGGATCCTGAATCGTCGTCATTGTCGCCGTGTTGGACATTGTCCTAGAAGAGTGATAGATATGCTAGTAGATATCGAGAATTCAACTGAAATGAAATAAAGTTTGAGACTACGGATGTAGCGGATGCGATTGTGTTTACGCAGCAGGAGCGTGTGCTGCTTTGATAGCTTCGTCGAAAGCCTGCAATTTGACGACAAGCCACCAAATGCATCCGACATCCACGGCTGACATTACACTGATAACGGTACGGAGAGACATGATCGTCAGATACGAGCTTTCTTCAACAGAGGGAAGGGTAGGGTCCATCCCCTCTCCCCAGACTGACAAAAACACGGCCACAATCATGAATATGGCTCCCCTGCAAAGTATTGGTAAAGAATAGTGGACAGATAGAACAGCGACTTACCAGGAGAGTGCAATAGCAGGTAGTGCAACAATGGTCCATGGCATATACAAATACGATTGGCGGTGGCGTTCAACGTGCTGTTCAAAAAAGAAATTCAATAGAGGTTGATAATCAAATGAAAAAATATAGGATACCTGGTACCATATAATAGCAAAGTTGCCGCTGCGGAAGTGTTTCTTGTCGAAATAGTGCAGCAAGATAGCGGCTGAAGATAGTGCAGGGAGAAGCCGTAGTATCGCCATAAAGACGAAGAAACGCGCGAGGGGGTCTCCACTTGTTCCAGGAATCTGAAGAAGCACTGAAAATCCCCTTTTATAAATGAAAGGATGAGTAAAGTTGCTTTAGCAAAGTAACATTTACGGGTGACCTACGTCAGAATCGTGAAACATACATTCAGGATGGTCTTCCAGAGGTCCGACCAATGACCTACGCAGATTGTCCAACATGACTTGAGAGCAATGACCCTGGGCCGGGAGGTATGCGTTGTGGCGGCGCCATCGTTGCCTCGAGTACGTCGCCCCAACGCATGATATGCGGGGGAGGGACGAGGGATAGGCGAAATGGATTTCTCGTCTTCAGCTAGAGTCAGGGGGGGAAAGTCGAGAAGCTCGTTCTGAGCTTTCGACGCGAAGTAGGCCGGGATAAAGAGGAAAAACACAAGACAGAATACATCTCGCACGAGAGCGCGGAATTTCATTGGGGGGAATTTGGGAGTCTGCAGCTACTTGCATGGTTAATCTTTAAGAGTCAACGTTCATCCATCGTGGAAACTATATGATCTTGTCAAGCGCCTCTTTCCAGGCACGCAGTGTCGCGACCATGATAGCTATGCACCTTCAATTGAATGATAGGGGGAGCACGAAACATATCTCCATCTGTGCGTTGGTTTCATATTGATTGTCATCGGATATTTCCCACGCGGAGGGCTGACTTCTTACCAATAAAGTAAAGGTTGAATTTGACCACGGTCGGGTTGTTCCATGGGTCGTTGAATCCTGTGTCTTCATTGTCGCCGAGCTGGAAATTGTCTTCCTTCATAGATCATAATAAGAGTAATAGATAGGTTACAGATTTGTAGACATCTGAAATCAAATACAAGTTCAAGGAGATACAAGCACCCTGGTTTCCTACACGCGACGTCATTTAATTTTTTTCAGAGAACTTATCAGTCTGCCTGATGGGGTTAGCTCATCCTTTCAGTTGACACTTCACTCAGCGTCGAGATGAGACTCCAACTCTCTACCACACGTGATACAACCTGGTGCCACATTTTAACTACACGTGACCAGAGAAAAAATGATGATCTGCAGCTGTACTCACTGTGCAAACTGTGAAAGGGTAATGATAAAGAGTCAACTTAGCGTACTGTGTTTCCATTGGAGGCATGGCGGCAGGGGAATGAGAGAGTGTCAGTTGACCTTTGCCTAGTCGGGACATTTGATGGGAAATAAAGTTGGGTCGGTAGGAGCGGAGTCTGTCGGAGAGTCGGGGCGGAGACAAAAGAGGTGGAACTGGGCGGGAGAGGGGATGAATGGACGCAGAGGGGCTGTGAGGGAGGATGTAGGGACGTGGGGGGAGAGTTGGTGTGCACGCACGGGCCAGGTGGGGTGGTAAGGTTTGGATAGTTCACACGTGTAGCTGTTTGTCCGGTTCTGCCACCAACTCTGAGCGGCGACGAGATTGTTTCAATCGGAGTGAGCTTTTTGTCTGCAGCGTCCGCCCGATTTCCTTTTCTGACCACACCATGGCGCAGGTTCCATGGCGTCTGAGCAGCCCAAGCCTGCCGACTCGTCCTTTCCCCCGACTTTTACGGGCTACCCGCCGCCCCAGGGTGCTTATCCGTACCTGCCCTTTCCCCCACCACAGGAGCCTGATGCCACTGCCGCGCCGCAGCCCGCATACATGATGTTCCATCCCGCACAGGGCATGGTCTACTACCCCAGCCCCCCGTCCCAGCGTACGACCTCCCGTCACGTGTTGTTGTCTGACTCACTTTGTTACCAGCGAATGCCCAGGCCGCCGCACTCCGCCCGAAGCGCAAACAGGTCAAGATGGCGGTACGTCTTTGCTTGGCTGTGTGTGCCCGTACTGACGTGAGCAGTGCACCAATTGCGCCAATGCCTGCAAGCGCTGCGACGAGGGCCGTCCGTGCGAGCGCTGCATCAAGTACAATACCCCAGACACCTGCGTCGACGGCCAGCGCAAGGAACGCAAAAAGGGCATCAAGCGCGGCCCCTACAAACGCAAGAACAAGCTCCCTGCCCCTGACGTCCTCCCCGCTGACCCTGCCGCCCCCGACCAAGAATGGCTCCCTGCTGCCGCACCTCCCGCAGTCCCACACGCCCCGCCTCCCGGCTACGTCCCCGCAGACGGTCACCCGCCCCTCGGCTTCTACCCAATGTACTACCCGCCTCCTGGCTTCATCCATCCCCCCCCTCCGCCCGCTGCCGACGACGCCCAGCAGTCCACCGCAGCCCCGCCCCACGGCCTTCCCTACTTCCTCCCCCCGTACGCCCATCCCTTCCCCTACCCTGGCCTGTTCCATCCCCCGCCTCCTGCCCCGGCTCCACCGGCGCCGGCGCAGGCAGTCGCGAGCGAGCATAACAAGCCTGGCGCAGGTACCACGTCCCCCGCGTCCTCGTCCACTGACCCACATGTCCCAGCTCCTGTGCTCCCTGCCCTGCCTGGTCTCGCCCCGGAGAAGAAGAAGAGGAAGAGTGCAGAGGGCAAGTTGACCAAGAAGACTAAACGCGCTAAGGAGCCTGAGGTTCTCGCTACACACATCGAATCTGTCAGTGAACCGGCAAAGGCTGACGGCGCGCCCGAGACTGCCGAATAAGGTGTATAGTAGAGGATTAACGATTTTTTGGTGCTGGTGCTGTTGCTGGTGGCTTGGTGATTTCTTTCTTCCTTTTCTTCTTTTTATCTGCCTTTTTTTTTGTCTTGTCTTGTCACCAACATGCCGTTTTTTATTTGTTTTGTAAGTTTCTAACATACCAATTGACACATGGCGTGAAATATTAATGGTGTTTTTTTTTTCTCTGTGCACGGGTCTAGATCGCCTTTTTACTCCAACCCTCGCGCGCCGACTCGCCGTTTCACATCAACATCATTTTCTCTGTGCACGGGTCTAGATCGCCTTTTTACTCCAACCCTCGCGCGCCGACTCGCCGTTTCACATCAACATCAAACCCAATCATCTCGAACTTTAACTTAACCGCCTTCCCCCCGCCGCGTCATGCAGGATTACTTCTTTTATTAACGAGAACGCTCCCACACCCTTACAACCCACCCCCGCACTCGCACCCGCACCCGCACACCCCGCACTCCCAACACAGACGTCGGGCGGGGCGGGGGCGGGGCGTCCGCTGGCTTTTTGACCTACAACTGGGCCCCACATCAACGCATAGCATAACATTACCGCATCACATCGCATCGCATTCCTTTGGATTTTTTTCATTCATTGTGAGAACCCGGACCCTGTTGTTTTGTGTCAAATGGACCTGCGTATTTGGGGTTTTCGTGTCTTTTTTCTTTTTCTTTTTTTTGTGCGTTTGTGTTTTTTTTTGTGTGTTGATTATGATTACTTCTTGATATCGAGAAATGTATTTGATTGTGATCGTGGACCGTAAACACCCCCTCACCCCCACCTCCCATCCAACCTCTCATCCTTTTATGCCATACCCTCCCATCCCACGCCCACCCAATCCCAACTCCTCATATACGCATATACACCTTGATGTTGGGTCTTCTTGAGCCCTTGATATCGATTCTTGATATTGATTCTTGATCACACATTCCTACCCTCCCCCGTGCCTCGTTTGTGTCTCCCGTGCTGTGGCCGTGCTCCCGTCTCTATTCTCCCTTGTCACGTCTTACTTCTTCCGTCTTACTTCTTACTTCTTACGTTCTACGTGTTACGCCCCCACCTCCCCTCACACTCGCCACACCCACCCGCGCACGCGCATACACACACGTTTGGCTTCGTGTATGATATCCTGTGAATATATGTAATAATACCTATCATTTGTGTTTCTTTTTCTTGTGTGGTTGGTTGGTTTGAGTGGTGTGGTGTGGTTTGAGTTGAGTTGGTTTGCGTGCGCGGTTGCTTGGACTTTTGTTTTTTTTTTGGAGAGTTGGTCTGGTGGTTTGGGATTCGTGGATGCTGAGAGAAGGTAAGGCGAAGAAAAGGCAAAGAAAGGAAATTGAAAGTCGGTAGTTGGGACGTGCTAGCTTGGAAGAGGTCGTCGGGTGGATCTATGCGTATGCGTGTGCTGAAGATGAGGCTTGGAACATCTTTCTTTGAGGGTCTATTGGAGGATAGATAGTGGTTGCGGTTGTGGTCGTTAGGTGGATTTCGTAGCTCTTAAAGAAGAAACGGAAAGAAAAGAAAAAGAAGTCGAAGTCGGTAGCTGGGACGCCAGCTTAGAATTCGATGTTGGTATGCACGTGACGCACGTGGTGAAATGAAACGTGAAACCTGCTGCTGAAACGGTGGTACCATCATGCCCCATGTTCACTGTTGCATTTTTGTTTCGTAGGAATATATATATAGAGGAGATCATTAAGCGTCTAGCCACGGTACAGGGAACCCAGCCCACTTCGAACTTCAGCCTTGAAGAAAAGGCTGAAAATTCACTTTGGCAGTTGGTGGAAAGGTCGGTACTGGGTGGATTCCTATAAATAGATTCGGGCTCGGACCCGAACTTAAAGCTTGGAGGTTGGATGCTATGCCGCTCGCAGTGGGGTAAGCTCGGGTAAAATAAAAACCAAGTGAGGTACTGATTCGAATACCCGAATGCCAGTGCTGAAGAAATGAGATATCTGACAGCCGATGATGATTTTCGGGGACTGACCCATGCATCCGTGCTTGTGTGGCGCTGTGTGGTGTATGGGGATAAGAGGGATAGTCGCATCACGTGTTTGTGTGTGTTGGGATCATGGGAAGGCAGTTGTGTCGATGACGGCAATCAAAAACATCCGTCCTACGTTTGGGCGCTAGGTACACGGATAGGCTGCGCCGGTGTCCATATCTCCGTGTCTCGTGAACCCGGCCCTTTCCGGGAAGAGCGTTTGTGACACCTTGCGGCTGGAAGTGATAGTGATCCCGTTGGTTACTAGGCTCTAGCTTATCGATCGACCACTGCCATGATAGAGAAGAGAGTCAGTCGTGTCCCTGGATGGTCATGCTCATGACCAAAGGTGGATCATAATCCGCACTTGTTTGCCGTTTAACTCGAGAAGAGGTTGATGGACATCGGTGTGTAGATAAAGTAGTAGTGGATATATAATTCAATACGGTTGTGAACGACTGAGGTATTCGAGATCCAATCCTGATTACATACCGTTCCTCGATACTTCCGAGTTCCATCCTTACCGCATGGTAGGGCATAATAGTGTCGTCGTTGGCGGAA
The DNA here is from genome assembly GCA_027475525.1 of Macrolepiota albuminosa. NCBI lineage: Eukaryota > Fungi > Basidiomycota > Agaricomycetes > Agaricales > Agaricaceae > Macrolepiota > Macrolepiota albuminosa. The sequence continues at coordinate 1,059,838 of JAMWFC010000060.1, read as the reverse complement.
ATAACCTCAAAGCATCTACTCCATAACGTTCCAAATGTAATGTCGAGGAAATCTTGAATAAGTCTTGTTAGCAGTACAGACATGGAAGAGGACGTGGGGAGATTGGTATATATCGGGTTATCTTATCCCAACCATGAAGATGGTCGCTTTTTTTAGGTTGTGGGAGCAAAGGCCCAAGCGTGAGGACATCTTTGTGTCACGAATCAATCAAAGGTGAGAAACCGCATTCTTTCCTTCCCCTTGTTCTATCAAGTTCAAATACTCACCTCCCCATGCAGAATATCAACACAGATCTAAAACAACGCGGATTGAGAATGTTATCTTTGGGTATGCTCTTTTGCCTACCAATCGCAATTACTAAACATTGTCGGGATGGATGATCCAGATGACGGTGGTGTACGCGGACTGTCTGAGCTCATTATTCTCAGAGAAATCATGTCTCGTATTATGCACCTGGAAAACGCTAAATCTCTGCCTAAGCCTTGTGATTATTTTGACATAATCGGTGGGGCTGGAACAGGAGGGTATGTGACAAAGCATCACTACACAGTTGAATATTCGATGATGGTGTATCAGAGTAATTGCGTTGATGCTTGGTCGACTCCGTATGCCTATCGACTTGGCTATTGAGAAGTATGTATCATTCAGCAGGGACGTATACTCTGATGTCAAGAAATGGAGCCTTCGGGGCGAGAAGTTCAAGGCAACTGTCTTTGAGTCTGGCATGAGAAGCATCCTACGATCTGCTGGATTTCCGGAGGATGCCTTGATGAGAGAGGATGATCCTGTCTGCAGAAGGTACTCTAGTCCTTTCCACATTTTTGCTTCTCAGCTGACACTAAATGACCTCAAAGCTTTGTGGTGGCTCTTCCTTCTGTCAATATGACTCCTCGGATCTTCAGAACATATGAGGTAGAAGCAAATCAAGGCTATGATTGTACAGTGGTGCAAGCTGCTCGTGCCACCACTGCTACTCCTGATTTTTTCAAATGTGTCTCTATTACTTCTGGTGGAGTCCCTGAAACCTTTGTAGGTGCAGGTTTTGGCTATAGCAATCCAACCAATCTGGTTCTTAAAGAGGCTCTCATGGTTTTTGGTCTTTCTCAACCAGTTGCATGTTTTGTCAGCATAGGAGCAGGGCATCCTGGTGTTGTTTCTTGGTTGCCCACCAATGTTATTGGTCAGAGAATGACGGGACTTCTTTATCAAATAGCTACCAATTGCGAAGGGCTAGCTGAGAGCTTTGGAGAGTTTTCTATGCAAAGTCCTGGCCTGTTTTACAGACTTAATGTTGATCAGGGGCTTCAAAAGCTGGCTTTGGATGAATGGAATAGACAAGGAGAAATTAAGACACATACTTTGTCTTATTTGGAGAAGGCCAAAGTTACACAAGAATTGGATGGTCTTACAAAGACTTTATATAGTTGTTTTCAGAAGACTACTCTTGAGGCTCTTTGTAAGTTATTCAATTTGTTTAACTATACTATTTGCTGATATTGATGAGAAGGTGGAGCCATGGCTATAAATCTTTCAAATAAACAAATATCTTCTCATCTACCAATTGCTGCACTTCTGCCCATTATTCCTGCTCCATCTCCATTGTTCATTGGCAGAGCAGAAATTTTGTCACATCTTGAACATTGTTTTGATCCTCATCAATCTTCATTAAAAATGCAAGTACAGCAGCATTGTGTGCTGCATGGCTTGGGTGGAACTGGAAAGACACAAATTGCACTGTATTTTTGCCGTGAATTTGAAAGCAGGTATGAGATAGCTTGCACTTTTGACCAAGTTATAGTTTAATTTGATCAACTAGATTTTCTTCCATGTACATGATCAATGCCAGCTCTAAAGCATCAATTGAGCAGTTTTTGACTTTACTTGCTCAGAGTGTTAATTCAACTGAAAAAACACCTCTTGCTGCTCTTACATGGCTCTGTCATCAAAAAAAAGAATGGTTGATGCTTTTTGACAATGCTGATGATCCTGATGTTGATCTACAAGAATTTTTTCCAAAATGCAGTCATGGAAATATTCTATGCTTTTTGACAATGCTGATGATCCTGATGTTGATCTACAAGAATTTTTTCCAAAATGCAGTCATGGAAATATTCTTATAACCAGCAGAAATGAAGCATCTAGCATATATGCACCTGTAAATCATTATAAAATTGGAGAATTAACAATTGAAGACTCCCTCAAAGTTTTTTATAGAGCTAGTCAGAGGCAGCAAACTGAGCAAGAAGCTGCAAATGAACTAGTTCAAGAACTAGGCCATTTGGCATTAGCTATTGTTCAAGCAGGGAGTTATCTATTTTACAATAAACATATTCAAGTCAAACAGTATCTTAAAAGGTATAAAAATGATAAGATGAGATATTTGGCAACAGCAACAAAGCAGAAAATTGATAGTTATCAACTTTCTATTTTTGCAACATGGAATCTGAGCTATGAGAAGTTAGATGAAAGAGCAAAAGCACTTCTCATGCTATGTAGTGTGTTACACCACTCAAAGATACCTATTTCAATTCTTGAAAGAGCTTGGAAAAATCTATCAGATAGTCTTGAAGTGGACACTCAAGAATTACAGGATTGTCTTCAGAAATTTGTGACAAATAACCAAGATTGGAGTGATATATTACTTGAAAAAGCAATCAACATGCTAAGGTCATACTCATTAATTGAAATAAGAGAAGAAGAAGTCACACTATTGGAGATTCACTCACTGGTTCATGGTTGGGCTTTTGAATCATTAACAAGGGAAGAGCAGAAAAATGCAAAAAAATGTGGACAACAATTATTTTATTGCTTAGGAAATCAACAATTTGAATACCATGATACAGTTCAATGGGTACTGCATATACAAGCATTGGTCAAGCATCTAAATTATGAATGCGATAATAACAAACTAGCAAAGATGTTGAGTCAAATTTTCTCATGTGCATATTTTTGGAATGATGCAGAGCAACTTGAAAGGCATATCCTTAGAGACTGTACAAAAGTGCTGGGAAGAAACCATGCAGACACTATGAAAGCTATGTCTTATCTTGCTATAACACTTAAACATGGTAGAAAGCTGGAAGAAGCTGAGAGTCTTGAATGGAATGTACTTAAAATTAGGAAAGAAGTTTTTGGGAATAGTCATCCAGACACTATTCAAGCCATGTCTATTCTTACTAGAACACTCAGTTACAATCAAAAAGTAGAAGAAGCTGAAACTCTGCAACGAGAAGTGCTCAAAGTAAGGCAACAAACCTTAGGTAGCAATCATCCAGAAGTTATTCAAGCCATGTCTATGCTAGCTTTAATACTTTGTCAAGGTGGAAAACTGGAAGAGGCTGAAACTCTTGAACAAGAAGTGCTCAAAATAGGGCAACAAGCCTTAGGTAGCAATCATTCAGATACTGTTAAAGCCATGTCTATACTTGCTTTAATACTTAGTCAAGGTAGAAAGCTAGAAGAGGCTGAGACTCTTAAACGAGAAGTGCTCAAAATGATGCAACAAGCCTTAGGTAGCAATCATCCAGCCACTGTTCATGCCATGTCTATACTTGCTATGATACTTGGTAAAAGTAAAAAAATGGAAGAGGCTGAGACTCTTAGACAAGGGGTGCTCAAAATAAGGCAACAAGCTTTAGGTAGCAATCATCCAGATACTATTAAAGCCATGTCTGATCTTGCTATAATACTTGGTCAAAGGAACAAACTAGAAGAGGCTGAGACTCTTGAGCGAGAAGTGCTCAAAATGAGGCAACAAGCCTTAGATAGCAATCATCCAGACACTATTGAAGCCATGTCTATGCTAGCTTTAATACTTTGTCAAGGTGGAAAACTAGAAGAGGCTGAAACTCTTGAACAAGAAGTGCTCAAAGTGAGGCAACAAGGCCTAGGTAGCAATCATCCAGACACTATTCAAGCCATGTCTATACTTGCTGTAATACTTGGTCAAAGTAAAAAACTGGAAGAGGCTGAGACTCTTCAACAAGAAGTGCTCAAAATAAGGCAACAAGCTTTAGGTAGCAATCATCAAGACACTATGCAAGCCATGTCTATACTTGCTGTAATACTTGGTGAAGGTAAAAAACTCAAAGAGGCTGAGACCCTTAAACAAGGAGTGCTCAAAGTAAGGCAACAAGCCTTAGGTAGCAATCATCCAGATACTATTGAAGCCATGTCTAATCTTGCTATAATACTTGGTCAAGAGAAAAAACTGGAAGAGGCTGAGACTCTTGAACGAGAAGTGCTCAATATGAGGCAACAAGCCTTAGGTAGCAATCATCCAGATACCATTAAAGCTATGTCTGATCTTGCTAAAATACTTGCTCAAGAGGAAAAACTGGAAGAGGCTGAGACTCTTGAAAGAAAAGTGGTTAAGATGAGGCAACAAGCCTTTGGTAGCAACCATCCAAACACTATTCAAGCCATGTCTATACTTGCTGGAATACTCAGTCATGGTAAAAAACTAGAAGAGGCTGAGACTCTTGAACGAGAAGTGATCACAGTGAGGCAACAAGCCTTAGGTAGCAATCATCCAGACACTATTCAAGCCATATCTAATTTTGCTATAATACTTGGCCAAAAGAAAAAACTAGAAGAGGCTGAGACTCTTAAACGAGAAGTGCTCAAAATGAGGCAACAAGCCTTTGGTAGCAATCATCCAGATACTATTAAAGCCATGTCTGATCTTGCTATAATACTTGGCCAAAAGAAAAAACTGGAAGAAGCTGAGACTCTTGAACGAGAAGTACTCAAAATGAGGCAACAAGTGTTAGGTAGCAATCATCCAGACACTATTGAAGCTATGTCTATACTTGCTGGAATACTCAGTCAAGGTAAAAAACTGGAAGAGGCTGAGACTCTTCAACAAAAAGTGCTCACAGTGAGGCAACAAGCCTTAGGTAGCAATCATCCAGACACTATTCAAGCCATGTCTATACTTGCTGTAATACTCAGTCAAGATAAAAAACTGGAAGAGGCTGAGACTCTTGAAAAAAAAGTGCTCAAGATGAGGCAAGAAGTCTTTGGTAGCAACCATCCAGACACTATTCAAGCCATGTCTATACTTGCTGGAATACTCAGTCAAGGTAAAAAACTGGAAGAGGCTGAGACTCTTGAACGAGAAGTGCTCAAAATGAGGCAACAAGCCTTAGGTAGCAATCATCCAGATACTATTAAAGCCATGTCTGATCTTGCTATAATACTTGGCCAAAAGAAAAAACTAGAAGAGGCTGAGACTCTTAAACAACAAGTGCTCAAAATGAGGCAACAAGCATTAGGTAGCAATCATCCAGATACCATTAAAGCTATGTCTGATCTTGCTAAAATACTTGCTCAAGAGAAAAAACTGGAAGAGGCTGAGACTCTTGAAAGAAAAGTGGTCAAGATGAGGCAACAAGCCTTTGGTAGCATTCATCCAGATACTATTAAAGCCATGTCTGATCTTGCTATAATACTTGGCCGAAAGAAAAAACTGGAAGAAGCTGAGACTCTTGAACGAGAAGTACTCAAAATGAGGCAACAAGTGTTAGGTAGCAATCATCCAGACACTATTGAAGCTATGTCTATACTTGCTGGAATACTCAGTCAAGGTAAAAAACTGGAAGAGGCTGAGACTCTTCAACAAAAAGTGCTCACAGTGAGGCAACAAGCCTTAGGTAGCAATCATCCAGACACTATTCAAGCCATGTCTATACTTGCTGTAATACTCAGTCAAGATAAAAAACTGGAAGAGGCTGAGACTCTTGAAAAAAAAGTGCTCAAGATGAGGCAAGAAGTCTTTGGTAGCAACCATCCAGACACTATTCAAGCCATGTCTATACTTGCTGGAATACTCAGTCAAGGTAAAAAACTGGAAGAGGCTGAGACTCTTGAACGAGAAGTGCTGAAAATGAGGCAACAAGCATTTGGTAGCAATCATCCAGATACCATTGAAGCTATGTCTGATCTTGCTATAATACTTCGTCAAGAAAAAAAACTGGAAGAGGCTGAGACTCTTCAACAAAAAGTGCTCACAGTGAGGCAACAAGCCTTAGGTCGCAATCATCCAGACACTATTGAAGCCATGTCTATACTTGCTGTAATACTTGGCCAAGAGAAAAAACTGGAAGAGGCTGAGACTCTTGAACGAGAAGTGCTTAAAATAAGGCAACAAGGCTTAGGTAGCAACCATCCAGATACCATTAAAGCCATGTCTATACTTGCTTTAATACTTAGTCGAGGTAGAAAGCTAGAAGAGGCTGAGACTCTTAAACGAGAAGTGCTCAAAATGATGCAACAAGCCTTAGGTAGCAATCAGGTAGAAAGCTAGAAGAGGCTGAGACTCTTAAACGAGAAGTGCTCAAAATGATGCAACAAGCCTTAGGTAGCAATCATCCAGCCACTGTTCATGCCATGTCTATACTTGCTATGATACTTGGTAAAAGTAAAAAAATGGAAGAGGCTGAGACTCTTAGACAAGGGGTGCTCAAAATAAGGCAACAAGCTTTAGGTAGCAATCATCCAGATACTATTAAAGCCATGTCTGATCTTGCTATAATACTTGGTCAAAGGACCAAACTAGAAGAGGCTGAGACTCTTGAGCGAGAAGTGCTCAAAATGAGGCAACAAGCCTTAGGTAGCAATCATCCAGATACCATTAAAGCTATGTCTGATCTTGCTAAAATACTTGCTCAAGAGAAAAAACTGGAAGAGGCTGAGACTCTTGAACGAGAAGTGCTCAAAATGAGGCAACAAGCCTTAGGTAGCAATCATCCAGAAAACTGGAAGAGGCTGAGACTCTTGAACGAGAAGTGCTCAAAATGAGGCAACAAGCCTTAGGTAGCAATCATCCAGACACTATAAAAGCCATGTCTATGCTAGCTTTAATACTTTGTCAAGGTGGAAAACTAGAAGAGGCTGAAACTCTTGAACAAGAAGTGCTCAAAGTGAGGCAACAAGGCCTAGGTAGCAATCATCCAGACACTATTCAAGCCATGTCTATACTTGCTGTAATACTTGGTCAAAGTAAAAAACTGGAAGAGGCTGAGACTCTTCAACAAGAAGTGCTCAAAATAAGGCAACAAGCTTTAGGTAGCAATCATCAAGACACTATGCAAGCCATGTCTATACTTGCTGTAATACTTGGTGAAGGTAAAAAACTCAAAGAGGCTGAGACCCTTAAACAAGGAGTGCTCAAAGTAAGGCAACAAGCCTTAGGTAGCAATCATCCAGATACTAACCAAGCCATGTCTAATACATTGGCAAGGTGGAAGAAGTTGAATCCCTTCAACAAGAAGTGCTAAAAATTTAGCAATAAGCTTTTGGGAGTAGTTATCCATATGCTTCTTTTCAAACCTTAATGCAACCAGAATAAGAGAATGCTTGATGTTTGAACACCAACATTTGAAAGCATTTATCAGAATACTATCATGAGGAATATGTTTAGCTATAGTGTCCAACCATTCCTTTAATCATTATAAAGAGCCTCAGCAGTTGCAATTATTTTACACTTAACTCTAGTAATTTCACTTTGATTCAAATGTGCACTTTCTTATAACTAACTGTTTTGATTTTTGATATATGATCTTTATATGTATGCAATGTACACTATTTTTTTGACCTTGAATTTGAATAGTATATTAAACTTGAACATTTTGAAATTTCAAGATTATTGGCTGCTCAGAAGATGTGTGGTGAGTAACATATTACACAAGTCAGTAGACTTCTGCTAATATAAATGCAGCAGGAAGCTCTGGGTTGAGGCTCTGATTAAGACTACCTGGACATCTGAGGTTCCTAGAAGCTGGCTATACAAGAGAAGTTTAGTGGATATTATAGATAGAAATTCAATTCATGCAAAAATGTATTCTTCTCTTAGTGACAAGAAGGTTCAATTTCTTATATTTTAAATACAATATATTTACAAATGCTGATTAGAAATGCATTCCACAAAAACAAATGACTAAACTGATCAAGTTATTAGGTGGAAATAAAGAAGAGCTAGTGAATTTTGACAAAGAGAATAATTGTAATAATACTAATGATGATCTAGAAATTATAAATATTGAAGTACAGACATTTTAATTTGATAGAAAATAGAAACAGCCCATTGATATCTCTACTGATGCAAAAAGTCTTTTTACAACTTGTGATCAGATTTCAAGACACTTGACAATATCACTACAGAGCATAGCATATAAGTCAGACCAAGAATATTGAGTCTGTTGATGCATCTCTTTTTGTCCTTTTGAAAACTTTGTATATAATAAGAGTATGCTTCTTTACAATGTAATAGAAGTGTTAGAAGCTTATACAAAGGTGTAAACTCAAAGAATCCTCTCACTAGGGAATCATAGATCAAGATGTTTGAGTATTTTTCTCTGCTCTTAAGAGAGACCTTTCTGACTTTAAAGAAAGGCTTAAAGAGCACTCTTTTCTTATGATAGAACACATAGAGACATCACAATGGTACATGTCATATGTTGTACAGGAGCTTGCTTTGTGCCGTATCATATGTATCCAGCAGAGTCCGCTACACTGGAGCGGAGCAGTCTCCACAGTGCCGTAGAATACAGAGCCGCAGACGTGTCACAATGTGCTGTATGAAATAGTCCAGTGGATCAATAAAAGACGGGCACACACATGCGCATGCAGGCCCAGCAGATGCCAGCGGACACTAGCAGACGTCAATGTGCATCAGCGGCCACCGGCGGGCATCAGCACACGAGTGAAAACCTCCTCCATTGGCGGACTTCATGGCATGAATAAATACTCCTCAAGGTTTCCCACTTCCCTCCCCTCTCCATTCCTCCCCACAATAACTCGAGGCTGTGCATCTTCCCTTCCCTCCTTTTTCTACCCCCGACACCAGTGTACGTCCACAAAAGGGCCCTGCAAACCTATGCAGGCCTATACAAGCCACCAGCGGACATCTATGCAGATGTACGTCGACGGACTTAAACCTACGTGGGCCCACGCAGGCCTGCGCAGGGCACCAGCGGACATCCACAGAGGCCTATGCAGGTCCACGGAGTCTGGTTGGACCAAGGAAAAAGGTAACTTTGTCTTGCCCGCCATATGCCTGTGGGGGGAAATCAAACTCCCAGCCTTGGAAAAGCCTCCAGCAATGGAACACACATTTAACTGTTGCACCACAGGTCCGTTACTAATGGATAGATTCAAAGGTCAGATAACACAATGAACAGACGCCCACCTACATTTCTGCAGGTTCCTGTATGGATTTTTTGAGGTGGAAGGGGAGTGGCATATCTCCCAAAAGAGTTTTCGTGGCTTGAAAGGGGCGTTGGCATCAGCAGCCATCAGCTGGCATCCGTTGGAGTTTGTCAGCAGCCGTCGTGACCTGCTGGCATCCGTTGGCGTCCATCGTGCATCTGTCAGCATCTGCTGTATAATACAATACTAGAGTGATATTTATGTATAATCCACAGAATGTCCTGTGGTCTAGCAGAATATTATCAGTTTATGTTCCTTCTAGTGCACAACTGGAGGTAACAGATCAAGCAAATTTATAATAGATTCATCAGCGGCACAATGGGACAGTTAATCTTGACAAAAAATAACCAACGGAAAAGCCAAGAATTATAGTAACTAAGAATTAAATTACTCGTCCAATGTGTATTCCTCCTCTTCATTAGATTCATGTAATGCATGTGAATAGAACAAATCCTCATCAAGCAGATAGTCTGCTGTCAAAAATGCAAAGTCGTCCGGTATATATGGCCCCTGAGGTCTGGGAAGTGTGATGTCTTCATAGTTCGCTATCAGGCCTGACAATGAAGATGGTGAGGGTGACTCTGACATATCAACAGATACATTGTGATGTCTTCATAGTTCGCTATCAGGCCTGACAATGAAGATGGTGAGGGTGACTCTGACATATCAACAGACACATCATCAGTACGACCAGCTTGATTGAAAGGGCCAATGGGCCTACATCGACCATGTTTTGCTCTAGCGCAAAATTCTTGTTCTGTTGAAATAAATTAACTATGATTACCAGTGCCAAATTATACTCATGTTGTTGATACAATTTGTTAATTCTTCTCTGATCCTCATGTCGAGTCATACGTGTCTCATATTCCTCCACTCTCGGACATTGTTACTAGTAGGTAGGGTTGGAGAAGGAGATTGTTAAAAGGGGGAAGACGGGATTTGAAGAGCCGTTACATCAAAAAGTGGTGGAAGATTTTCTTCATTATCGGCTGCCATGCCTCCATCCGTCTCTTCTGCCGTCACAAGAAATAGCGGCAGAAGGTTTTCTTTGTCCTTAGTTGCCATACGTCTGCCGCTCCAGACTTCCGTTTGTCCACTGTCACCGGCCATCACCAGCTGCCATGGTCTCCATTTCTGTTAGTCCTTCTGCTCCTTCACCAACAATGAATAGAGGTGGCAAAGAATCGTTGTCCATCTCCTCTTCCACAGGAATGAACAAAGGGGGCAAATCATTGTCTTCAGTCTCCTCTTCCGCAGGAATGAACAAAGGAGGCAAAGAATCCCAGGAATGAACAAAGGGGGCAAATCATTGTCTTCAGTCTCCTCTTCCGCAGGAATGAACAAAGGAGGCAAAGAATCCTCTTCCATCTCCTCTTCCACAGGAATGAACAAAGGTGGCAAAGATTCGTCTTCCATCTCCTCTTCCACAGGAATGAACAAAGGAGGGATACTCTCTAAGTCAGGGTCACTAATAGATGGATTAGGGATATCCACCTAGTCATCGTCAGTTTCTCCCAGCTCCCTGAATGTCCCACAGACATGAGCTGCTGGGGCGGAAGGAAGTTGGGATGCCGGTTGAACCACAACACGAGAGTTTTCTATTGTAGGGCCATACACCAGTCCAGGTTTACTCTGACTGTAGAGGTGGTGGAATGGATGTTGTGCATTCAAGGGTTTGATATGTGTCAAGGATGGCCATTGGGGAGAGTTGACATCAGAGAGAGTGGTAAGATGGGCCATGGAGAGGCAGTCTTGAGGATCAGGCTGCTCACCATCAATACTGTTGGTATGGGACTCAATGCCTGTCAATTGGCCCGTCCGAGCAGGATCCACGGACCTGGCAACAGAACTGACAATGGAAGCAGCAACAGACTTGCTGCCAGCAAACAGGCGGATCATATCGTTGGCTGTTGACACATGTTCCGTCCTATCTAGCGACCGCCATTTGTCTGGGGCTAGAAGCGTCTGCTGGTGGCCCCTGGTAGATCCGCTACCTGCAAACACATGGAGCAAATCGTCTGGTGCTAGGATGAACACCAATCCATCGGATGACAATGTCATGGGCGGCCGGCGGTTGCATGCCAAGAAGCTTTCAAGAGAGTGGAAGGCCTGCTGATATACGAGAAGACAATGCTCCAGCGTTTCATTGCTTAAGACCTGAACATCCTCTTGGCCAATGTGGTTCCACCAATCACAGTCATACAGATTCCTGATAAGACCTTGATGGCCATCAACAAACTCCAGGATCTCTGTGGGCAAAGTTTGCTGATTTTGGAGAGGGAAAAATCGGCTCATGCTTTTGATAATGTCTGGGACATTGCAGACCACATTATTCAGTGATGCAGCCCCCAGATATGACAATACAAAGTTCTATGGCACACAGTCAGATCCTAATATATTTACACATTTTGAAGTCATCTTACCAACTCCTTGTCTAGATGCTGGATAATCCATGCCTCTTCCGCTTCAAGACTTGGTGCAAGATTGCCAAATATGGAAAGTGCTGCAATGAGGCATGACTCAATGTAGTCAACAACCTCTTGCAAATTTTCTAGTACAGTAGCTTGGGACATGACATTGTGTGGTACAGAGGTAGATGCCATTGCACTCTTGCTTGTAGAAGTGGATACTGCTATGTATCAGATTTTTGTGCCTTGTAAACAAAAGTGATTTTCAACAATTCCATTGCACGTGACTGTCACAAATCTGTTCCGATCATCCGCTGATGGCAGCAAGCTGCATCCATCAGTTCAATCCGTCTCTGCATCCGTCACATCAATCGGTCTCTGCATCCATCACATCAATCGGTCTCTGCATCCGTCACATCAATCCGTCTCTGCATCCACCATTTTCACAGCGGATCTCTTGCAGTTTGGGGGGGAATAAAATCAGGAAGCACCCACCTAAATTTATCAATTGCCATCAAGGCCAATTCTTGCCACATGGCCACCTTTTTGTAGGCATATGACTGGAGACCTCTTTTCTTCACTGACATACCACGCTTTGACCAAATATCTGCCTGGTTGAAGAAATACCAAACTGTCCACTCCATTTCACTTGTGACAAGCTGACATTCCTCTGTCCATCTGTTGCATTGTGCTCTAGCACGTAGATAATGAACACAATTAACTGAAGAGATATGTTCACGAACGGATGTAATGATAACGGAAATGTTAACAAGAGGACTCACATTCAGAAATAGTTGCAGATTCATTTTCTGCATCAGAATTAGAGTGCCATATCCAAGATACCTTGATCCTTGATGAACCAGGAATGTTGGGATCTCATATAGCTGTGCTTGCATTCATATCTGCTTTCTGTAGAACTAGATACTTTCTCTGAATGTTGGGGTCCGATCCCAGTCGCAGCAGAGCACTGCGGCATTGTGCATAGGCATGAGCCTTCAACAGAATTGAGGCCTGGATTCTTTGAAGAGATGCGTGAGCTCAAGTTTTCACATTCTTGCTTGGGGCAACCTGGATAACATGAGAATATAGAAATGATTTCTCTGCAATGAATTTCCGAAGGGCTTGCAGGAGCCTTTCAATTTGAATCAAGCGCAGATTGCGCTCTATCATTGTTAATGGTGAGACATTATCCATGATCATAGATGGGAAGGAAATTTCAAAATCTTCTGGAACAACTACATCCATTGGTTTAAGATTATCTGCCAGCAGTACCAGCGGATCTGCTGGTTGTCCATCTTCTGCTATTTCATTGTCGTCAAAGGCTCCAGGAACTTCATCCAGTTTCAGGGAGGCAGTCCGCCTTCCACCAGCAATAAACCCGCTCCTGTCCTGAAAAGCAGCAAGGACATTGAGTCAAACTCTTAGTAGTTCTCTTTCTGCCTTGACCTTTTGCTAATCATCATTGCTTGCATGCTGATTCAAACGGCGAACCTGGTCCTGAATTGCAATTCTAAGCTTCCAATTAGTGAAATAGGTTGGGCCATCAGCAATACATCTTACTGCTGCTCCTCAATGTCAAGGGCAAGTTGAATCCAGAAGGAATGAATATCCGTTGCTGCAACATCCATTGAGTGGTTTCCACTTCCTCAATGTCAAGGGCAAGTTGAATCCAGAAGGAATGAATATCCGTTGCTGCAACATCCATTGAGTGGTTTCCACTGTCTGCTGCCATTCAGTCTTCACTTGCACTATTGAAGGTCATTATATGAGCTTTCAGAATATCCATTGCTTTACAGTTTCCCTCCTCTCTGAGCCTTTCTGCCTTAGCTATTCCAGCTTCCCAGCTTGTTAGTAACTCCGTTGATATTCCGATGGATCGCTCGGTGAAATATTGAACGGCTGCATCTCTCATCTCAATAGCAGTCCTGTACTTTCAACATAGGAATGGAACCATGTCAAGCAGCTTCTTCTAGTTTGAGTCACACATGTGATCATCAAGGATTTCTGCCCAATGTGCCAAGGTAGCCATATGGGCCATTTGTGAGACTTCATTTAGTGTAGACCAGAGACTTTCAATTATCTCCTTAGCCAAATGACCAGCCCCAGGAATGAAGGACGGGGCAAAGCGGAAAAAACAATCCTCCTTATGCCCATGGACATGAAGAAGTAATGACCAGCCCCAGGAATGAAGGACGGGGCAAAGCGGAAAAAACAATCCTCCTTATGCCCATGGACATGAAGAAGTTCTATTGCAAAGTCCACGAGTAGATTATCCAGCAGAACTTCTCCAGCCTTAGCAAGCTGTTCAGAAAATTTGACACACCACTGACATGCTATGTCATATACCAGTAGGAGACGCTGAATCTCATCCATGTTGGTCGTCTTAACTGCCCGTGTAATGGAAAAGTCTGTGTAAACCTGGCCTTCACCACAGGTCAAGTTTGTTACACTATTAGGAGCAAAGCAGCTGTGCCATGTACATGCCATTGCAACAATACCAGTAATATCGCATGACTTGTTCATCATCAGGGCCTTTTCAATAGCTTTGAATGTGTTTTCACAGGCGGCTCCCTGGACAGCCGGAGGTCCAGCGGACGGCCGACGGACAGGATTGAATTGATGAGCGGACGGCGGACAGGTAGAGTTAAAGAATGTCACTCACCGTTGGCTGTTCCTTTGCGTGCTTGAGATAGTGGGTGAGCTCATCCCTCCTGGCCATCATACCACCACTTTTTGAATGCTATACATCATGAGCAGGATTAAAATGTCAGACATGATCCACCTTGAAGTTGCCGTCCATCATTAAAGAACGATTGAACTTCCACCAGACAGGATCTTCTTCTCAGTTGGATGGAAGATTGACTCCTGATTGGGGACAAGTTGGACAGAATATTGCAAGTTCACCACAGTCCGGTGCTATTGGATGCCTCAATTCATCATGGCCAAAGCCTGCCCACTTCAACTTTTTCAGCCACCACCATGAATGAGAAATTTGTTGTAGCTTGCAGTAAAGGTTATCCACCTCACCAGAAGATGCAATTGGGAAGTTATTCTTGCAATTTTCTGCCAGTACTGGTAGGCGGATGCTTTGCACTCTAGATTTGTCAAACGCAAGTTGTCCAGCACAGCTGTTGTAAAATATGTTTGTGTCCGATCAAATGTACTGGGGACCAGCTGCGAGCGGATGGTATCCTCCACCAAGACATCCATCTCAGAACACTCACATGAAATGACAGTGATGTAGTGTACTCCAGTTGTGTGAACAATCCGTTGTATTGGATTCCCAAAGCAATCATATCTGTCCATACGGAACCCATTTGTGGCTGGCCGATCTTCTGGAATATCTTCTATTGGCACATTATTCTCTGGGTCCTGTTGCTCTTCCTCTTCTATGATTTGATCAAGGCTGGCATCCTGAAGTCTGCTCAGGAAATCTGAAGTCATGGATGGATGCGCTGCTGGATGTCCCGGGTCGCTATCCGCTGATGAAAGTTCAATATCCAGTTGATATTCGAGTCGTAGAAACTCTTGCTCCTGAATATCCTTTTTCTGCTCGTGGTCCTCAAGAGCCCTGACCCTGACCTTCCCTTGATGACAGTTTGCATGCAATAAATTGTGTTGGATATAGAAATACCCTCTAGTATCTGACATATTCATTGGTTGGAAATACCTACCATTCCATACTTCAGGTCGGTGAAACGGGTTGGAGTCATGCATATGGTGGAAACATCCGCAACAGAATATTCTTGACCCAACACAATCATGACAATCAGTAACGTCATCCATTGATTTACGACCAAGCAATCCATTGAGCAACTGTGGAACATGGTCGATGAAGTCATTAAGATAATCTGCCTGTGTCTATGTATGAACTTGAATAATTCGCTCTCAATAATAGCATACATTCAAATCACCTTTACATGCCTTATGGATACGGGCATTGTATCATCTACATCATCTACCGTTGAATTATTGTCCAAGTGTGCAAAGTTATCATCATCTGCAAATGCCGCAGGTGGTGCACCAGTTACAATAGGAGCGGGATCCAGTGGTAGCCATTGTGTTATGAGGACTGGCAACCCTCGTGTGTTCTGAGTGAGTCATGTCCTTTCCTTAGCAAATGGGATGAGGTCCCTTTGTCTGATGACTGTTGTTTTTGGTCGCTTGTGTTTCTTTAGAGAGTTCAGGTTCATGATCAAAATATCTATGGCCAGGACCTAGCCATTGTATGGGATATCTAATGAGACCACTCATCGATATCAGCAATATGCCCCAATTTGGACAGGCTGGATACCAGCGGACAGCGGACCCTATCCGTCGAAGACAAACGGAATCTGTTTGTCATCAATGGACACTGAACGGAAAATCTATATTTTATCATGTGATCCTTTGGTTGAGAACTGTGTGGTTGCAGAAAATTATATTGTCTACAAATATGTCTGCCCTCCTGCAACTGCCTGAACCAATATTTTCACCAAAGAAAAGACGAGTGGAACCAATATTTACAGCAGAAGAAAGATCTATCTTTGAACCATACAAGGAACTCTACCACTCCTCAACTACTTCTCAAGCTCGGACTGCTATCTTGAAGGATAAAATCCTAACGGATATTTTCAACTACTGGGCCACTAAGGGGACAGAGCCAAAGACAGGAGAAGAGTGGGCAGAGAGAATCAAAGTAGGTACAGCAACTCATTGCAAAGAACTAGACATCATTTGCTTGAATAAAAGGTTGTCCAGTATATCAAGAATTGCTGGCGTACAGCAACTCATTGCAAAGAACTAGACATCATTTGCTTGAATAAAAGGTTGTCCAGTATATCAAGAATTGCTGGCACCCTTATTACCAGCATAAAGATCCAAAGGTGCTCCTGAAAACTTCACTGCGAGATGTTGTCTGGCAGACAATGGCAAACCTTATTACCAGCATAAAGATCCAAAGGTGCTCCTGAAAACTTCACTGCGAGATGTTGTCTGGCAGACAATGGCAAAGGAGATAAATGAGGAGATCCAGAACTTGTTGAGGGGTAAGGATCACAATGCCTCAGAATTGGATGCATTTGCACAATATAATGTGGCTGTCAAAAATGTTATGCATCAACTCACACCATAGGAGGAAAGTTGTTTATAGAAGATGACAGCAGAATGGAGTGAAAAAGGAAATCCATCAGAAATTCAGCACAAGTTGGTACTCCTTCCATTCCCCATCCATCCTCTATTTGTTGTACATCCGTCCACTTGATTCTGCTTTCTAATCGTTGTCTCTCTAGGAAGGCCTGAAAGCATGGTATGAAGCGTGTAGACAATGCAGATGTGCTTTGATTTAGAGAGATGGGCATGTTGAGTTAGACTGTTGTTGGTTGGTATGCAGATGAAGGCATGACTATTAGAATATATGTGGTGCCATCATTCTTTAAACAATTTTGACACCAATTATATGGTATGCAGATGAAGGCATGACTATTAGAATATATGTGGTGCCATCATTCTTTAAACAATTTTGACACCAATTATAGTCATGACAATATGTCATACTTGACCCATGCTAACTGACCTACCTTTCAAGTTTCCTTTCCTGACCTTGTTAGTGACCTCAACAAGAAGATGATGAATTACATGTCTGCTCTTCCTGGTAGAGACATGCCATCCAACATGCAATCACCCCATGATTTGACTCCTCCTATCCTTACACGTCATGACCTCATCCTTGATCTGGATAGGGATGGATTCCCAATATTACTAGCAGATCCAGGACCAAATATATTTCAAACTCAGGCAGAATTGGAAATGCTTGTCTGGGACTATCTAAATACTCATTACAGTGAATCCTAGTTTTCTTCACCTTTGCTCATCATCTGATCACTCCGTCAGAAATTGCGTCTGGTTACCGGTATGAATCTGCTCCTTACAAGGCAGTGAGGACCAATGATCAGCAATTCATACATTCAAGGTATCTTCCAGAGGGTCTGATATTCCAAGATCCCCATAATCTTGGTCGGCCTGAGCTATTGCATCTGCTGAACTTCTGGAGAGACCGTCAAGGACAGTATGGATCCGGTGATACCTTCCGCTGGACGGTTTATCTCAACCGTCACAAGCAGCCAGTAGCTGCCGAGTACGGCACCCGAGCTGATCGTGAAAAAAATGCGGCAGCAGCAGCAGCACGTAAGGCTACACGCAAAAATGGAGGGAAAAATTGGAAACAGAGGCCAACACCATCAGCGGTAGTCGATGGCAACAGTAGGACCATTGCTAATGATGGAGCCGCTGATGGCAGATCTGCTTTAATCACCAGATCTGTGGTAGTCGATGGCAACAGTAGGACCATTGTTAATGATGGAGCTGCTAATGGCAGATCTGCTTTAGTCACCGGATCTGCAGCCAACTTGGAGTGGCAACTGGGGCCTACACTTCCTCTGTTATCTAGCGTACCACACACACTACTGCCTGACTTACAGGAGGAACCTCCTGTCTTGCGCTCACTGCACACTTCCCAGCCTCAGCACCACAACAGATCTATGGTTCACAACAAATCCCAACCAAATGTATCAGCTTCCGCTCATGATGAGTCCGCTCTCGACGAATCTGTTCATGATGGATGTGGTGATGATACAGCAGTGGTAGATGCCACTACCATCCACCTCTTACAACAAAGAGGATGGAGGTTCATGATGGATGTGGTGATGATACAGCAGTGGTAGATGCCACTACCATCCACCTCTTACAACAAAGAGGATGGAGCCATCCAGACCCTCCAATTAATGGCCCTAGTGATGGTTCCTCTAGATATAGAGTGTCAAGAAGGGTGCTCAACATTCTTCAAGATGAGGACAATGACCAATTTGAAGGTGAGGGAAGGCTGGCATTACAAAACCAAAAGAAGCGCAAGGCATTGCCTAACCAATTGTCAACAAATTCCAAGCGACCCCGCAAGTCTCAAGCACAAATGCTACAGGAAGATGCAGCTCGATACATTGATATGTCTACACCAGCAAAAAGGAGTAGCAGCCGCACTAAGGTCATTCGACCAGTCCGCCGTCATTGATGTGGGGAAGGGGGAAATGTTACATTACATTTTTGTAAACTATAGTGTTACAAAAATGTAGCAATGTCTGCAATGTCTATCATACTGAAAAAAAATATTGTACAATAACAAACTGTCCATCTTAAACCGTCTATCTTCACTTGTCTTCTGTTGTCTTCTGTCTCTCAGTAAGCCGACTAGATGATCGGGTCCATTGCATCGGCGGCTGACTACTTCGGGAGTTGCTGCAAGCCCATCCCCTTGGGCCAGGGAGAGGGTCCTTGGCAGGGACTGGCAGAGGGACGGAAGATGGTTGAGGGGGTGACGGAGATGTTTGTGCAGAAGACGTCCTTGAGGATGTTTGTTGAAGTGGGGACGTAGCGACGGTGAGAGTGGATAAGTCAGCGGCATGATGGGATTGGTCAGTGGCAAGGGCAGAGGTGTCATCAGTGGTAACAGATATGTCAGCAGTGGCAGGGGATTGGTCAGCGATGGGGTCAGGAGTGGTTTCTTCCTCTTCAACAATGGGTCCAAGTCCACTATGCCCTGTTGGATGCACTGCCACATCATCCTGAGCTGACAGACTGGAGGGACGGGTGGAGATGTGAAGTCGACTCTGCAAAGTGTCAACCATACCCCAAATATGGCAGATCTGCTCCTCTGTCTGACAGATCTGTCCGTCATGGGATGCAAGCATCTGACTCGCATGAGAAACATTGGTTTGCAGTGTTTCCATGCAGCCACCAAGCATGTCGACCTGAGTCTGGTAGCAACGGAAGAAGTCCTCAATACACGGTAACTAGCTCACCTCAGCTGTGACAAATCTGTCCCACACCTGCTCCCCAACATTCTGCAATGCTTCCTGGAACCCATTCTCCATCCTGCACAAACGGCTCTCCACCCCTGCCATTACACCAGCCACAATGTCTTCACTGTGACTAGACTCCATTGCCTGCTCCTTGCCCTTTCCCTTGACTGGAAGAGGATCTGCTGGGCGGTTGAAGGTCGACAGTTAGGATGGATGGATGGACGGTTTTGATGGTCCCATGATTGGACTGGCTGGTTCATCTGCTAACTATTGGTTAGCTATTTGAGCAGGAAAAGAGTTTCATACCGTCATCACTCTCAATAATCGTCACTGACTTCTTTCTCAGTGGTTTTTTCCCCTTTCCCTTGTTGCTAGGCTTGATGGTTTTCTTGACAATCGTCAGGCTGCATTTTTGTTTGCGAATGAGCCAGCAGGGATTGCATGCAGTGCTGCCCTTTGTCCTGACACACTGTAGCTGCTTACTTGTGCAATATTGGCAAGAGAGGTTGATGTGCTGACCCTCATGACGAGGTGCTGTCCTCAGATACCTGCCCAACAGCATTCCTCCAGTAATTTCCCTCTTCGGTATCTTGCCCTCTTGTTCTTCCTCTTCCTCTTCCTCTTCATCCTCGTCCTCATCCTCATCCTCCTGCTCCTTCTGTCAATGATAGATACCAGGAGGACGTTGACCAATATAGGTCACCCGTTTCGGCTTCTTGGAATTTGGCGATGGACCAGACAAATCTCCTGCCGCTGAAGACTCAGTCATTTTCTCTTCTTCGGAATCGGTGACAGACCAGACAAATCTCCTGCTGCTGGCCTATGACCTATCTGGTCTTCTCATGCCGGTGCCGTCGATGGACCAGCCTCGGTCGACGGATCAGGTCATTCTTTGCCCCCACTTGATTCTTCTCCCCTTCCGCTCCTCTGGGTCCATTTCTTTGCAGTGTCCTTCAACCGCCTGGTCATATTCTTGTCAGAAAGCTTGCTCTGGAGTAGCAGGATAACTCATTGATGAAACTTCTCCTGGCATCAAGGAGGAGTTTCTTGTCATCCTTGATGTCCCTAACCTTGAACCACATGTCAATCTACAGGACGACTATTAGTGCATGTCTATTAGGCAGGAGTGCTTGTATCTTACCAGATCCTTCTGCTGTGCTTTGAGTTGTTGCAGGTCTTCTCTGAGAGCAAGGTATAATACTCAAACATCTGTGTCAACAACCCGTTGGTGGAGTTCTTTGTTAAACATGGCGGATGGAGGATTAAAGAAATGGACGAGAACTTTACACGAAGCAAGTTTTGAAAATAGATATCATGTGACCCTGTTTAAATTATAAAAGAAGTTTGATTTATTGCTTGACAAAACCTTACTTTGTTTATCTTACAGTTTAGTAAATAACAATTAGCTAAGCAGGCCAAAAATAGCAAACATCTTAATGTTCATTGCACTAAGCAGGAGTTGAATCCACCTATTGCAACACACAATAAACACCAATAGATAATATTCAACTAGACCATCAAAGCTTAATGTACACAGCTATAGTCTAAATAGATATCATGTCAGCCTGTTTAAATTAGGACCTTACTTTGTTTATCATACTGTGTAGTAAATAACAATTAGCTAAGCAGGTTAAAAATTCTAAACAGTTTGACGTAAATACACTAGTAGAAATCGAACTCATCTACTGCAAGACATAATAAAGACCAATAGATAATATTCCACTAGACCACCAATGCTTACTGTATACTGCTATGATGTAAATAAACATCAGTCTAATATTCTGTGTGTGGTCAAAAATTGTTGAGTTCGATGTTAATGCATTAGGAGGAGTCGAACCCACCTATTGCAAGACACAAGGAATACCAATTGGAAATATTCCACTACACCACAGATGCTTTGTGTATAATGCTATGGTGTAAATCAATATCAGTCTAATATTCTGCTACACCTCATGGTTTTCCTCTTTCCTGTATACTTCTATAGTGTAAATAAATATCAGTCTAATATTGTCAATTCAATACAGATGCACCAGTTGCAGTAAAATCTCTATCTGTTCAAATTCTGTATGGGTCCATTTGTGCACTACATGAAAACCGTCCTGACTTGTAATAAGTGCCTGTGGTACAATGGAATATTCATAAATTGATATTTCATATTGTGCACAAGAGGTGGGTTTGACTCCTGCTAGTTCACATTATATAATAGCAGCAGGCTGCTGATATCTGCTAGCATTATGAATTTGATCCGTTGAAAACTCCAGAGATTTCTGCAGTGGCATAAGATGGACGAGTTCACACATGTGGTCATTCCAGTGCTCATGACCAGTTGATAATACACTGTGGCTGGCTACCTTTGTGCTGGTCTTTGTAACAAAGGTAGTCAGCCCTGGTGTATCGTCACTTGTCATGTGAACTGGAATGATCTCATGTGTCAACTCCTCCATCCTATCCCGCTTCAGTAATTGCTAGAGTTTTGGTCAGATCCACTACTACAGGCGCATACTACAGGTCAGTACGATGTATATGTAGAGCAAAAATGCACCCATATAAAAACACACCATTAGTCTCCGTTAAGGTGGAGTAAGAGGAGTAGAATCCACCGCTGTACACAATATTGAATATCAATAAACGAATATTCCACTGAACCACTGGGACTGGTTGCACCGCTGACGTCAGCTGGCTCACATGCTGACATCAGCTACTGTCCACTACCGTCTGCTGGCATGCCAGCAGACAGCGGACACTCACGCACCTTCTTCCGCTCTTCCCCCTCTTTTTTCCCAGTGCCATCCTCTCCACTCCCCACACTACCTCACATGCCACCCCTGTCCACCACATGCATCCCGCTTCCCTCCTCCTCCCTGACCTGACATCCGACGTCTGCTACGTCTGCTGGCGTACCAGCAGACACCCATGCTCCTCCCCTTCCCCCTTCCTCCTCTTTCTCTCCACCCCCATCCCTCTTCTGCCACCCCCCATGCTCTCCAAGACGCCACCCCATGCGGTGGACACCCATGCACCCTGTTTCCTTCTCTCCCGCCCTGATGCCAGATGATGCCGGATGATGCCGGGAGTTGCCAACGAATACCAGCAGATATCTAGCAGATGCCAATGGATGCACGATGGATGCCAACAGATGCCGACGGATGCCAGCAGGTCATGACAGCTGCCAACAAACTCTGACAGATGCCAGCTGATGGCCAGCTGATGGCTGCTGATGCCAACGCCTCTTTCAAGCCACGAAAACTCTTTTGGGAGGTATGCTACCTTCCTTCCACCTCAAAAAATCCATACGGGAACCTGCGGAAATGTAAGTGGGCGTCCATTTATTGTGTTATCTGACCTTTGAATCTATCCATTAGTAACGGACCTGTGGTGCAATGGTTAAATGTGCATTCCGTTGCTGGAGGCTTTCCCAAGGCCAGGGGTTTGATTCCCCTCCACAGGCATACAGCGGGCAAGATGAAGTTACCTTTTTCCTTGGTCCAACTAGACTCCATGGATCTGCGTAGGCCTCTGTGGATGTCTGCTGGTGCCCTGCGCAGGCCTGCGTGGGCCCAACATAGGTTTGAGTCTGTCGACATACATCTGCATGGATGTCTGCTGTGGCTTGTGTAGGCCTGTGTAGGTTTGCAGGGCCCTTTTGTGGACGTACGCTGGCATTGGGGATGGGAAAAGAAGGGAAGGGGAGATGCACAGCCTCGAGTTATTGTGGGAAGAAATGGAGAGGGGAGGGAAGTGGGGAACTTTGAGGAGGGTTTATTCATGCCATGAAGTCTGCCAATGGAGGAGGTTTTCACTCATGGGCTGATGCCCGCCGGCAGCCGCTGATGCACATTGATGTCTGCTAGTGTCTGCTGGCATCCGCCGGGCCTACGTGCACATATGTGTGCCCATCTTTTATTGATCCACTAGACCGTGTCATACAGCACATTATAACATGTCTGCAGCTCTGTATTCTACGGCACTGTGGGGACTGCTCCGCTCCAGTGTAGCGGACTCCACTGGACACATATGGTATGGCACAAAGCAAGCTCCTGTACAACATATGACACATACTGTTGTGATGCCCTACTCTGATAGACGGTGGTAAAACCTATGCATTCTCCTTTGCACAAGTAGATACATACATTGATGTGAGTCAGGGCAAACACAACCCATGACACATATTCAAATTCATCAATCCTGCAGATGATGTAGGTTTGCTGTCATATCTGATTACTGTAGGATATGTGCATGCTAGGCTGCCTTTATCTACTCTTTCACAACATCTCACATTGAAGCAGCTATAATCCGTAGCGCATATATATGGGTTTGTGCTGCCTAAGCATTTTAAAGCATCACATCCAAGTGATTTATTTAATTCTCACAGTTGCTTGAAATGTGTTAGTTGGTTTATTGTATTGATGGCTGATCTCAGTTCACAAGCAAGAAACACGCTGAGACGCTCTGTAGTGCATAATCAAAAGCAAGAAGTTGTTCTTAAGGCAGATGTCTGGGGCCCTGACAAGTTCAAATTTTCTCCTGCACCTCTTGCATCAAGCCTAACTACTCAAATCATACACGACTTTTGCAACAAAACAGGTCCAGCACAATTAGAAGAAAGTGGTTGCACTGTTTGTAGTTTGCTGCACCCAATCAAGGATATGCATACTCTAAAAAGTATGAAAGGGTTTCTCGGTGTGTTATCTGCCAAAGGAGTTACCAGAGTGGAGAGGCGTTTAGGAACGGAATCTGTGAAAGAGATAAGAGGCCTGGTGTTGGATCATAGATGCAATTCTGTCTGTTCAGAGTGCAGGATCCCATTGTTGAAGAGCAAAGTTTCTAAATATGCACTTGCAACGGTTTTTGGATTGGTGCAGTTCCAGTTGTTTTATCCTGTTTAAATTGGGTTAAACAGCTCCTTGTTGCCAAAGTATGCAGGTCTCTCTGTTTCACACATGTGTTGTCCTCAGGTCTCAGAAAAATGAACGCACATTTGATTGCTTTTGAATCTCCCATTGAAAAGATTTACCATGTACTGCCTCCTCTGAGGGCTGACATGGATAATGTTTTAGCTATTCTATTTACAGGGCCTTATCAGCCTACTAGAGAAGATCTCAAATGATTGCCTTTGCTTGTCTACCAAAATGCTGTGAAGCAGGCATTGGAATGGCTCAAACTTAATCACTCTGCTTATATGGACATTGAAATATGCGATAGCAAGCTTGACGACTATCCAGAAGATACACCACCTGTAAAGATCGTTTACAAAGAGTCTCTGAAGGAAAACAGAACAGTTGACCCTGCCATTTACAAAGTTGATGGAGACAATGGGGTATCAGCCGATGATTGTCCTTTTGTCGTGCATGGACTGATGGGTGAGAGCCTATCAGCAAAAACAAAAGATGAGGTTAAAGGTATTGCTTTGAAGCATTGGCACTCCAATGGCAAAGCACTGCTAGTTGGACATTCATCCCATCTGGTTAATTGGAAGAAGGACACAACTGTTTATCCCCAAATGTTTCCCTGATTGTTTCCATATGGCTTTGGGGATCCAGGCTGTGTCAAAGGCTGTATCTCTGTTAAGGTTCACAAAGGCAATCTGCTCATGTATCATGATAAGCAGTTCCAGAGAGATACTGGCTTTCTTTTTGTGGCATTCAGTCATGAGCAGATCAGAGCTGCAACTATAGGGGGCTTTCTGGCGATTGAAAGAAACGACTTTGCTCATATTGCTGAACGCATAGCAAGTCTCGACGTGGAATTACTCAGAAGTATGGCGCGATTGAAAGAAACGACTTTGCTCATATTGCTGAACGCATAGCAAGTCTCGACGTGGAATTACTCAGAAGTATGGCTGATCGTATGGCCAAAGGCAAGATTATCAAGCTCATGAACCAGGAGGAACAGAAATGTTTCAAAGTTATTGAAGACGTTGATGCTGTGTCAGGCCAGATCAATAGATCTCCAATAACAAAAAAGCATATGAGGAACAAGATATGGTCATTAGTGATTGACAAAGGTGCACCTTCTTGGTTTATAATGTTGTTGCCTGTGGATATCAGACACCCTATATGTCTGTACTATGCTGGTGATAATATAAAGTTTGAACCTGATGTATTATTACCTTCTGACACTGCATATTGACTTATTGCACATAATCCTGTTGCAGGGGCCAGATTCTTCCATTTTATGGTGTCTGCTTTCATAAAGCACGTATTGGATATTGATACTGAACACAAAGGCTTGTACGGTCACATGTCTGCATACTACAGGACAGTCAAGCAGCAAGGTAGACTTACCTTGCATCTGCATATGCTTCTTTGGCTTTGTGGAGGTCTATCATCTGAGGAAGCTTGTTGGAAAATCATGGACCCCTCATCTGATTTTCAGAGGGCTCTAGTGAAATATCTGGAATCTGCCTTCACCGGTGATGACGCTAACTGTGGTTGGGTGTGCTGGACGTATACGCAGTACAACGCCGTCTCCAGCACCTGGCGTACGGGTTTGTGAGGAGTCCCGGCAGGGTCCCGGTGTGCTTGAGCAGAGGTGATAGTGCGATGCGCTAGACGATAGCGCCTCGGGTGCTACCTAGCAAGTGGTAAGCGTCGTAGTTTAGGAGAAGTTATAGAGAAATAAATGAATAGTGCAGCGTAGCGTGCCCGTAGGTGGCACCGTAAACGACAAAGACGAGATAGACAAAGCTAGCGCCGAACTTGGTGACAAAGTCAGGCAATGCTAGCGCGATTTGAACGCTAAGTGTAACTGGGTGCTCAAGAGGTTACGATTCATTGCTATATACATGGCAAGTAGCTAGTTTTTATACTATGCGCTACGTTATTTCCAAAATAAGTCCATTGACGGCGCTACCAATTAGCGCCTCTCTTCGTGACTGTAGCTAATGGCCACCTGTCAACGGCGACCTGCAGCACATAGGTGACGGCAACCAACGGCGACTCTAAAACTACTTAGAAGTGGTACGAGTTTGCTCACTTTTTTTGATGTAATTTAATTGGCCATGCCATCCCAGGGTATGGTTGGGGAATCCTCGACAGATGCCATGAGTGCTAATTCCGGCGCTAAACATTGTACCATCTTTTGATAGATTTAAATGTCAGGTCTGCGTGTATCCTGTCTCGTCATCATTGATTCTTTTAGACTTCTGATTGAGGTGCCTCGATGATTGACAGCGCCAATTGCTCCTTTCAGTACTGATCAGGGTTTGGTCAGAGTCACCTCCCGCAGTTGTGCTAGCGCTATGAGTTCTGGGCCTTCTTGGTCTTCAAAGTAACTGAGTGGAGTGCGCTGAGGGGCTGATACTGGTGATTGAGATGAATGGATAAGTCTTGCCATAGAGCGCCCGCACTAGGGCTGCTCTGTACCCAAGGCTGGTCGCTAGAGTCTCTAGTGTGTCAAGTGTTGGTCGGCCTATAATGTCCCTTGATGCGCTCAGTCCAAGTAGAAGCCTATCACCGGTAACTTCCTTACAAAGATGATAGATGAAGTAATAGATAATATTGAAAAATTCAAGAAGATGCCAGAATATATTGATCTCACACAGACGATGCCTCAGCCTCCTCCTCCTGATCATTTGATCAACAAACTCTCAGTACCAACAGCCCATGATGCTTTTATGGACAATATACCTGATGCTGGTCAATCTGATCCTCAGACACCACCCCAGGAATGTGTCGGATATAAGGATATGTCTAATTGGTGGATTCAATTCCGTAACACTGTAGATGACATTGTATTTAGGTCAAATGTGCATACCTGCTATACATCATATAAGAAGGACAGAAGTAAAAAATTAGGCAAAGAAAATAAAAGGTGTCTAGACAACAAATGGGGCAGATGTAAGGCTCAGTTTCCCAAAGAACTTTTCCAACAAACTGAAGTCAACCCTCTAACAAGTGCACTCAATATGCGTAAAGCAGAACCATGGCTGAACACATTCACTGCATCTTTGAGTTATTTGTTTAGATACAACACTGATGTAACTAGTCTTTGTTTGAGAACGGCAGTCAGGGGTGTCCTTTTATATATCACCAAATATATAACTAAATCATTGCTTAAAATGTACACAGCATTTGAGGCCGTTAGCACAGTGCTCATAAAATACCAAGATATTGTCAATGGACCTCTCCCACAACAAGAAAAAGCAAGGTCTCTCATGACAAAAATGGCTAATGTAATGAGTGCAAAGTCAGAAATGGGTTCCCCAATGATATGTATGTACCTTCTTGGTAACCCCGATCATTACACCAGAACTACATGGTGTTGACTTTGAGTTTGTCAAGTACCTCCTCATCACTCATGATCTCAAAATAAATGTTTGAAAGTGGGCTATTGGGAGCTTTTTGAGTGGAAATGGCTGGACCAAGCTTCAGGTGGTCATGACCAAATGATAGGTATGTTTTTTTACAACTAGGTATCTCTTTATCTGCTCACAGCTTATTGTAGGTACCAAACTTCATCAGGCCATCCGCACTGCTATCAAAAAACGTGTCCCCATGCTTATGGCTGGGTTACAAAAATATAATGACATTTGTGCAACACTCACAGTGATGATGCCCAAATTGTGCTAAGGTGCACTATCACTAGTACAGCTACTTAGTCAATATAGCTTTGGGCATGCTAAGTATGGGAGAGAGTCCTGGACAAGTCCCAGAGAACACACAGTAGACAAGAGGTTGGTGGTAAGGAAAAGGGAAGATTGGCACTTATGTAAGGCCCAAAAATGCAGCAAGAGTATGCTAAAAATCACCAATGAAAGGTGCTAAGAGATGTGGGAAAGAGTTGCCAAGGAAAGGCGCTAAGGAGTGCAGGAGAGAGTCACCAAGGAAAGGCGCTAAGGAGCACAGGAGAGAGTCACCAAGGAAAGGCACTAAGAGACACTATAAAGAATCATTAAGAGGTGCTAAGTATTAGCACCTAAAAGAGGTGATAAAATGACAAGATTGCTTAGCAAATCTAAGCACAAATGCCTTGCTATAGTTGCAAGGCACTAAGAAATTGCAGACAGAGAAAGTGAGAGAGAACTAAAGCAGAGTCCCCTTGCTGACATAGTCAACAAAAGGTAGTCTGTTGCGTAGGATGACCAAAATGTTGGGATACAATCCCTACTGCCAAATTGATGATGTACTACTAACAAAAAGTAAGTATTTATATGTAAGTGAATGCCAATAATTAAACTATATGGTGAAAAAGTCCACAATCATGCTGTTAGTCTGAGTCGGCAAGAAGCTAAGTGACGTCAGGTGCTAAGGTGAAACTCCAAGCTGTCTGTTATAAAATACTTCATCATTCCTGCTGCCACCGGCTAAGAGCATCATGGGTGCCAAGTCTCTGTGTCCATGTATGGCCCTGAAGGGTGAGTGACAAGGTGTGGCAAGGTGTCAAGAGGAGTGCTAAGAATAGATGGTGCCATAAAGAGTGGTTCTGGAGTAATTAGAGGCTCCAGCTGCGAGTTATTAACATAAAAATATGCAAAAATTAGCTTCTGGAGCGCTAAGATATGCCGCTCCTGGTGATACCAATGTGCCAATGTGAGATGCTTGTGTTGGCGCTATCCGTGGTCATCTATAATGGGAGCTCATCAATAGCTATGTACAAACCAGAGTGGGCTCTTTCTCTGCCTGAACCTCTACCTACTGAGTTACAGCCACTACACAATGCATCCAACCTGATGGAAAATGTGTGGATCAGTCGTCCTACAGAGGAAGTTCCATGCTGGCTGACTGATAGTAGAGTGTGAGAAGGTATCTGTGCCATGTTAAAAGTAAACCGGTGCACTGAAGAATATCAACAGCTCCAAATAGAAGCAGCAAACTTGCTCTGTGGTTTTATCAGGAACTTGCTGCTATTGAACTTGCTCTAATTGAGCCCATGAGTAAGTCTCTCCTGTCATGAATATTCTTTGATGACTCACAATATCAAAATTTGAACTTGCTCTAATTGAGCCCATGAGTAAGTCTCTCCTGTCATGAATATTCTTTGATGACTCACAATATCAAAATACCAAATAGATATATATACTTGTGTTCTTCTTGAACAATGCCATGCACGCCTCCTCAATCTTCGCTTCCTATAGCTGAGCCCATTCACCCCACAACATCTTTTTGATAGCCTTGTCACCAAGGCTGCCAAAATGGTGAAGTCTTTTACATCCACTCTTCCTGTAGATAACCCCTCTCTTGGTCACCAACTGCCATCGAGTGTATCATTTGTTTGTCCAGAACAAGAATACATAGATGTCAAAGACGAGGACAAACAGGCTGACATGAGCACAGAAGAGATTTTGTTCGTTGACTACCTGGAACTGACTACTGAGAATGATCAAATAGTCAAAGTTGATGCTGTAGTCCCAGGCATAGATGTATCATTGATTTGGAAACTGCCAGTATGTTGTATTACATGATCACAAACAATAATAGACATTGCTTTCTTCTCAGTCCTGCTTGCACCATCATAGCAATCTTATCCAGGAGCTTGCTTTCCAGACTTTCGACAAACTTGCACCTCTCACCAAATCACAGTATTTTTCTTATCTTTGTGGACATTTTGTCTTCAGCCTACAAGAGCTCAGAATGTTACAATCATCAAATGGCTGACTTAATGATATCTGTATCAATGGTATTTCCACTTTGCTGAAGCAGCAGTTCTTAGAGCCAACTAGGATCACGTCTCATGCCAAATGCAAGCAATAGAGAAATTTGGCGACAAACACGGCACACTCAGTACAACTACAGAGCATTGGGTCATGTGTACTATCATTCCATCTATTAGCAAAATCTACCTTGTCAGCAGCTTTGCCCAACAGGAGCCATGGATGACCAAGGTCAAAGTAGGATCTCACACTTTGATGTATCCACAAACTAATCTTCTCTAGGATATTATGGCTTTTGTTGTTTGACTGGTTCTTTTGGCCAACAAAAATGGAAAGCCACTTCAAGTGATCACTTCTGGATGGGTAGCGCAACCCACAATCATCCATCCACAACAATCAAATGGTTTTGATTGTGGTATCTGAGTCATTGCTAATGTTGCTGCCATTCTTGCAGGTTTTCTGGTCACAGGGATTCAAGAGCACAATATAGCTATGCTTAGATCCTCACTTTTACAGATTTTATGTGCTCTACCCATATTATAATTGAAAATATACCTGCATTGTATTCTACTTCTACAAATGCACACTACGCAAATAAAGATTGGTACAAGAACTTCTTTGCTGCATGTGTTGTCTCCATATTGAGTCCTTCTAATGTTTTATACATGCCAAGCTCTTGCAGGCAGTTCACTGAGGTCAAGATTGTCTTTGACACCATGCCTGCTCACCTCCACTTGTCAGTTACTCCAACTATCTGCAGTATCTCATTCTGGTATGTGGCTATCCTTTTCTGATACCTCTCCATGCGACCTACAGCATCAAAGATGGCATTGGTATTGTGATTTGTGATACAGTGCTTGTATAGAGATTCAAAAAAGTTGAAAGATGATTCGCCAAGTTCTTGTTCCAGTCTTTTTGCAACCCATTCAACCCTGGTAGTCCAATACACCACATGCCTGGGGTTGTTACTATATCAAGGCATAGGCTGAAACTATGCTGAGGAGCAATCATAAAAAAAACCTATGTGAAAGAAATTGACTTGATTCAAATAGATTTCCTAGGCTTGATCTCCATTCTACCACAAATAAGAATAGAGCAGACATATTGATACAATTTAAATATACTGTTCTGCCTTATGCTTTTGATAATCTTCCTAGCAGCAAGTACTAATAACTGACTTGTTCCTGTATTTATAGATTCTAATATGTGTTATGAACTAGTAGACTAGGAGACTTACTTATGATAGCTTCTACAGCTCTTAGCATTTGCTGCAAGCCTCTTCTCTTCTTTGGTGTGGTAGAGGCACCGGCATCCCATATTTGAGGAAGCCAAACAGAAGTTGGTGGATCAAAGTTAAGCTG
Organism: Macrolepiota albuminosa; assembly: GCA_027475525.1. Classification (NCBI taxonomy): domain Eukaryota; kingdom Fungi; phylum Basidiomycota; class Agaricomycetes; order Agaricales; family Agaricaceae; genus Macrolepiota; species Macrolepiota albuminosa. The sequence continues at coordinate 1,028,436 of JAMWFC010000060.1, read as the reverse complement.
CAGTTAGAAGTATTTGCCAAATCCTGTCTTATCTTTTCAATTTTGTCTGACCTTTTTTGTCCTAGTGCCATTTTGTACTTTGTAGATTCTGCTGTCTGATTTACACTTGCTCGGCTTAGTTATTGTTCCACTTAGGCTTGGTCATTTTATTTTCTTGACCATTGTGTTTTTGATGAGCTTGAGGACAGATGTTACTCATGCTAGTCTTTTGATAAGCACACTCTTGTTGAATAAAATAACCCCTATTTGCTTTATTATGGTGTTTTTTAAAGCTTGACATTGTAGTATTGTAGTACAAGAAAGACATAAATTCAGTAACAATATATATATATAAAGTGCATTGTGAAGTATCCGGACTGAGACTGAATACAGCATTTACAGCAAGATGAAAGTGTATGAGTATGTAAGTCTTGACATAGAAGGCTGCACATGTATTGGTATCTGGCTGATCATCATATGTTATATGTTGATAAGACGTTAACGGAAAGGAAGAAAAGAATACAAGTACCTAGTTTTCAGAGCCTATTATTCTTGTGGAGCTTGCATTGACAGCCTGAATTGAAGTCCTTCTAGCATTCTGGAGCTGTATGTGAGCAAGAATGCTGAAGCAAAAAGGAGAATACCATGTACTCAGTACTATTTGTAAGCAAGAGTGCTAAGGCAAAAAGGAGAATACCACATATTTGGTAGCATTTGTTGAGAGAGTCTGTTGATGGAATTCACCGTTATAAGTGAAAACCCTGAGTAATAAAGCTTTGTCAGCCTAGATCAAGGTTCTTCCAGCATTCTGGAGCTGTATGTGAGTGAGAATGCTGAGGCAGAAATGACAATACAATGTACTTGATGACATTTGTTGTGAAAGGGAGTTTGTTGATGAACAACATTGTGAGCAGGAAACCTGAGTTAGCAATTATGAGGTCCTTCCAGCATTCTGGAGCTGTATTTGAGCAAGAAAGCTGAGGCAGAAACGAGAATACAATGTACTCAGTAACATTTGTTGTGCAAGGGGGTTTGTTGATGGACAACATTATGAGTGGGAATCCTGAGTCAGCAATGACATGGTCGGTTGCTGGTCTGGATGTTTGGTCCAGACTTGTAGTTTAAATCTGTAACCTGATCACAGTAAATGCTAGTACTTGAATCTTGAACATTGAAGGTTAGATATTTTGTTGTTTCAATGGCAGTGGCTAATTTTTGAAGAGTTTGCAAACACAGAAGAAGACTCAGCCAATAGTGAGAGAGTTGACTCTTGCCTGTCAACACTAACTTAGAGTTGGATTAGGTATTCTATGGAACTTCCTTGTCATTGCAAAACCTGTCAGTCACCTTACAGTATTTCCTGTTACCAATGGTATTGTCCCTCTCTTGCAGAGGAACCTGGTACTCACATATGGTCAACAATAGATATGAGCATATATAAGTTGTGTATGGCAACACAGGATGCAGCAGTCCTAGTAGTGATGCTCTCATGGACAATCCACTGCTTGCCAGCACCACAGCTGTGTATGACAATGCAGAATGCAGAGAGGCTGGTGGTCTCACCTTAGAGAGCCCAACCTACTATGGATCTATCCCAGTTTACAGAAACCCTTTCTTCAAGCAGCTAGGGGGAGGATCTGGTGGAACAAATAATATGTCACATAATGACCACCAAATGCCGGGTCCTATGCCTTGGAGCCTCCATCAGCATGTGCTGCTCATCCCTGCAGGTTCTGAGACTGAACAGGGCCATAACTTTGCACGTTGTCGCACCCAAACAGTTGCTTCATCTTGCCAATCTCCTAAAATTCCTCTGACATTCCAGCCTTCTGGCTCTGACAATCTTGAAGTTACTGACAACAATGTCAATGATTATTTTGATGGCCTTGATGACAATATCATTGCCAGTATGGCATATGATTGCTTGTCAAACTTCTCATTGAGCCCTGATCAACTGACTGAAAGCCAGATGCCTGTCCAGGATATCAATGATATTTTGCTCACCAAAAAACATGAGGCACCTTTGGAGGAGCGAGCTGCACCTTTGGAAGATGGAAAGCCAGTGGCACATTCACTGTTGGAGGAGTTTTACATTGCTGGCCAGTTTGAGGTCATCCCTGCCACCTGGTCTCACGTCTCAGCACACTCTCAGTACTTCAATGTCCAACACCTCATCAGACCCTCTTGCAGTGGACTCTGATGCCCCAGCCACTCCACTTTCAAAGCCTTCTGCTCAAGAAGTATCGCTTTTCAATGGTTGCCCCTCCAATGCTACTCTCAAGCAATGTCAAGAAAGCTTTGTGCATATTGAGAAGACTTTTACTGAACTTGCCTGCTTGGTGAAGCAACCAGTATCGCATGTTAAAAAATGGTTCTACTCGGGGCAAAAAGTCTAAAGGTCCACCAACAAATGGAATCTTTACCAGGTGTATTTCAAGAAGCATTGCGATGATGAACTGCAGTGTTGTGGACTTGAGGATGGCATAGGTATGCAGTGAAAATTCTTTTGTATATACTTTTCTGACACCTGGAACAGATGTCAATTGTTGGACTAGTTTTCAAACATTGTATGGTGATAATACAGAGGCTTTTCTTTGCGCAGCACTGGATCTTGACTGCTCAGCCAATTACAAAGAAACTCAGCAACAACGAGCACAAAGTTTTCAGAAGCACTGTGTCAAGGTAAAAAAGCTGGTACAAGTTCACTCATTTGTTTCATTGATTTTGGGTACTTATCTTTATACTACAGAATCAAGAGGATCTTGATAACCGGTTCCAGACATTGTGTATTGTTGTTGGGGACTGTCTACAAGAGGACCAGAGTAACAGCGCAATTCTAGCAACACCTGGTTTAACCAATGTATGTGTCAACCTTATGCGGACACATTTTAGACTCAACCAATCTTAGTTCATCATCAATCATCTCAAACTCAAAGACAATACCTTTCTGGGTTTGGTAAAATGCAAAGCTTAGTAAGTTGTCAATAGTCATTTACATTCTTCCATTCTCAACATGTCCTTGTAGCAATGCTGTTGCTGATAAGATCGCTTCCAAAAGAATTGATGTGGAAAAACTGGTTGATAAACTTAACAAAGCATTTGATGCCATTGAAGCAAAGTTAAAACCAGCTCCTGCCCCTACCCCCACTGAGGAAGACGATGAGGATTTGGTGATGGAGGATGACTTGAATGTTATCTCCAGTTGTAAAAAGCATCTTATCCAGTTGCTCAGTGAGTAATTCTATGTTTGACTCTATCATGTGCTTATACACCATTTTGACAGAGGCTGCAACTGAGGATGCAAATCAGCACTGATCTGGTGATTGACTACCCTCCCTAACTACCTCATTGCCATATCTCATGTTATTGTTGGGTGGCCACCGAGCTGTGCAATGTCCAACGAGATGAGCAAGCAAGGGAAAGGAAAACAAGGCATAAAGGATCTAGGCAACAAGGATGGCCATGTTCTCTTGACTGCCCTTCAAAGTGGCCAGCTAAAGGTCATTAAGGCTAATCCAGAAAAGATCAAGAAGGAGAATATTGCCATCATCACTACTGCTGATTCGACTAGCAATGATGAACCTGTAGTCTGTTCATGAGCTCTGTATTCAAGTGGAAGAATGTTGTATGGTCAGACTGCCCCTATAAGCCTGGCTGCTATCCACATTAGGTGCCAAAAGAAGCCTATCATTGAGGTCAAGTCTGATGCTGAAGAGCCAAACTCAAAAAAGTCCAACCAACCTCTACCTCATCCTCCAGTCTCCAGAAAGCTGCCATCTAGCAGTAAAAGTATGCTTACCATCAGTAGTGACACTGACAATGACTCTGCTAATAACCTGTCATGGCCACCTCCTCCTGTCAAGCAGCCATCTCAGATGAAACATGTGGTTTCTGTCAGTAGCGAAACCAATGTTGATGCAGTCACAATGAAGAAAGATGGATCTGATTCAGCTCCTCCAGTCTCTGGCAAGCAGCCCTGTTTTACAGAGTTCAACTCAGTCGGTGTGATGACGACTAATATTATATGCTACCTGTTTTACAGAGTTCAACTATGAGTACACTATCAGCTTTTTGTAATACTATCATGCAATAAGACAACATACCTCAGTCGGTGTGATGACGACTGAGGTATGATTACGTTTCTCTTCGACTTGACTACTCTCTGGTCACATGTTTGTGACGCACTCACGACTCTATCTCAAACACTCCCCCGGATTTGTGGTACGTGTCAGTTCTCGAATAAACGGAGTTCTGCACAGAACTTGGTGTGTTGCGATTGTGGTAATGGTTTGGTGAATAAGTCGGCTACGTTGTCTGCGCTTGGTACGTATGTTATCGAGATATCTCCTTCTTCCACGCAATGTCATATGAAATGATGCCAAACGTCGATATGTTTAACTTGATTGTGATTTCATTTGTTCTCAGCAATTGCGATCGATCCGTTGTTATCTCCCTTCAGTTGAGCTGGCTTAGGAACTGCCATTCCTATTTCGGAGAGTGCTGCATACATCCACTTGATCTGTTCGGCAGCCCTCCCTAGTGCTATGTACTTGGCCTCGGTAGTTGACGTGGATACCGTGTCCTGGAACTTCGAACTCCAACTTGTGGGTCCTCCAGCTTGCAGGTACACTCCTCCCGATATGGATTTGCGCATGTCTATGTCTGCTGCGAAATCTGAATTGTAATACCCTCGGGGTACGTAGTCCTGGTACTCAGTCCCTCCGTATCGTAATTTGTAGTGGAGTGTGGCCTTTATATATTGCATCACATGTTGCAGCGCCAACCAGTGTTGTTTCCCGGGGTTCGACATAAATCGGCTCAATGATGTGATGGCATATGCGATATCTGGTCGTGTACCTATTTGCGCATACATTAATGATCCCAGAACTTCGTTGTATGGTTTATCTGCCATATATTGGCGTTCTTCTTCTGTAGCAGGCGATTGGGATCGGCTCAGGATGATGCCTGGTGGGAGTGGTGTATACTTCGGTGTACATTCTGCCATGCCATATTTCTCTAGTGTTCGCTTCAAGTACTCCTCTTGATCCAGTATAATAAGCTTCATTGTCCGATCACACGTAACTCGAATCCCCAAGACGAAATTAATGTCTCCCAGGTCTTTTATCTCGTATTTCTCCCCCAGTTCCTTTCGTGCATGTATAGCTTCTTCCTTCGATGAGGACATTCCCGAGGTGTCGTCTGTGTATGTGCTTGTAATGGTGATCTCACCATTCCTATTCCTTGATTGTATGGACTGGTCTGCTTCGGATTGGGTATAACCTAAGCATTTCATGTCCTCGTTGAGTGTACGCCACCAGTTGTGAGCACCGTCCATTGTTCCGTATATTGCCTTATCTAAGAGTAATACCAGACTTTTCTCATTATCTGCGTCGTGCCCTTCGGTACTCCCCCAAACTCGTATGCCCGAATTGATATCGACCTTAAGCACATCGCTCGGTTTCACCTTGTATCCTTCTGGTTGCTCCATTAGGATTGGTGCTTGTGTGGGTGCATTCAGATATGCGCTCGCATAATCAATTTGCCATATTTTGTAGTCCTCAACTGTTCCTACAGCGAGGTTTATCCGTAACGATTCGTATTTCACCACCGAGGCATAGGTGGCAAAGAAATTGACCCCTGGTAGCTGTGAAAACCCTTTTGCAACTAATTGTGCTTTACGGCCAATAACCTTTCCACTCCCATCATATTTAAGCGTGAAGGTCCACCAGTTTTTCATTGTACGCGCTCTCTCAGGGCGTTCGATCAGGCGCCAGACTTTCTGCTCATACATACGTCGCATCTCATCGTCCATTGGACCCTTCCACAAATCAGGTCTTGTCATCGCTTCCGAATATGATTTCGGCACCCATAGGTTGTCCGGCTCAAGGACTTCTGTGGCTAATGCGTTTGGCGCCGCTCAAAACGTCTCCTCTTCACTTTCAGGATCAGACGAGTTCTCTTTGGCTAGCACGTCGCATCTCGCTTCACAGTCGGGGGCAGTCTGGGCAGCGATACGGGCTGATCTCCTCAGTTCCGTTGGGGCTGTTTGATGAGTGTTGCCAGTTGCTTCTGAGTCTGCTAATACCGTGTTGTTGATGCCATTTATACTGCTTTCGGTCTCATTTACGTGCTCGTCCCTACATTCGACTCCCAGTATCTCTATAATGTCTGCTGGATTGTCCTGGTGTTTGTGTTTCAGTGTGCGGTTAGACAATCCCTCCTCAAAGATCACATCTCTCGACCTAAAAATCCGCCCTGTGCTCCGCTCCAGCAGTTTGTAATCCCCTTTTCCAAAATACCCGATCAAAACTGCCTTGCACAATCGTGGTTCAAGTTTACTATTCCCATCTGTCCTCGGTACCTTCGCGTAAGCGGTACAACCAAATGGCCGCAAATATGACACGTTGGGTTTGTTCCCAGTCCTGATTTCAAATGGCGTCTTATTTGGGTGTCTTGCGCTTGGTATTAGGTCGAGAATATATATCGCCGTTGATGTGGCTTCCTCCCAGTAGTGCGATGGTAGTCTCGACTCGTGCAACATGCTGCGTGCCAAATCAAGAATCGTATGGTTTCTTCTCTCGACGACACCATTTGCGGCTGAGGAATGGGGTGGGGTCGTTTCGTGTATGATCCCTCTTTTTCCACAGTACGTGTCCCATAGTTCATTCTTAAACTTGGTTCCCCCATCGGTTCTCACCTGCTTAATCCTATACCCGGTCTGATTCTCCACTCGCATGTCGAAGATCTGCAAGCATTCCACCGTAGCCTCCTTTGTCTTATGTGACAAGTACCAAGCGTCACATTCGGCTCCTCCCTGGTCAACCGCCACCAGCATGAGCGTTTTGCCGCCAGTTGTTTGCACACGTGCCGGTCCCTATATATCGAATGCGACTCGCTCGTAAGGTTCACACTCTGGTTCAATGACTGCGTCAAAAGGCCGTCGTGAGTGCTTTCCCATGATGCAATCCTCATATTTCCCAATGACTGAGGACTTCGTGACGTCTAGCCCTTTCACTATCTCATTTCGCATCATCTTGCACACTGTACTCTTCCCTATGTGTCCGAGTCGTCTGTGCCAGGTTTCAAAATCAACAGGGTGAGTCAGTGACCGCGTTGCCATTGCGCTCGGGAGTGGCTCAACGAAGTTCACTATGAACATAGTTCCATTCATAGGGCAGTGGAGGAACAGTTTTCCATCCGTAGCAAACAGTGTTGCTCCCTTTCCGGTGATTTCCATCCTCACTCCTTTTCTAATCAACGATCCCACTGATATGAGATTATGCGTCAGCTCCGGTGCGTGCAACACGTTTTCGAAGATAAGTTCCACTATTTCTCCTTCGTATTGGACCCATTTTCATACTCGCCCGCAGCCATGTATTCTGAATTCTCTGCCCTTTGCCGTAGACCCTATCAAATCCCCATGGTTGGGGGTATTATACATAATAAAATCCGATTTCTCTGTAAAGAAGTGGCAGCTTGCAGCTGAGTCGGTGTAGGTAACAGCGTCCTGTTTTGAATCTTTCCTCGGCGTGGTTACGAATGCAAAACATCGAACGTTGTAAGCATTACTAGCTGAGACGACCATAGCGTTAGCCTGTGGTGGTGCCGTAGGTGTAGTCGTTGTCGTTGTCGTCAATTGTGGGTTATTCAATGCTACTGTCGTACCCTGTGACTGCTTACTCCCCTTCTTCCACCAGTCGGGGAATTGTCCCTCCATTCCACCGCCTTTCCTAAAGCACTTCTCTTTCGGGTGACCAGTTCTTTTGCAGTTATCGCAAGTAACTTTCTCTTTGTCTCCTCGATGGTTCCCAGCCTGAGTTGATAGTGCCTGTACCGACTTGGCTGGCACTACTGCATTTGGTCCGTGCAGCAACAATGCGTGCGTGGTGAGTCTCACAATCACTTTGGCTGACGTATTTTCCGTTAACAGTGCACCTGTTACCGCCGCCCAAGAACTTGGCATCGATTTGATAATATATGTGCGGAAACGTTTGTCACCGATTCCTGCTCCCTGATCATTCGCCTTGGCCCAAGCAGTACGCATAGCTCGGAAGTGCGCCTCGATGTTAGACCCGTCTACGTATTTGATAGCATTCAATTCTTCTTCAGCATGAATCAGTCCCAGATTGGACTTAGCATCGTGAATCGTGGTGAGTAATGCCCATGCCTCTGCTGCTGATCCCTCCATGTTTACTCCGGCTCCAACTGGGTTTATAACGTTCAAGGTGATCATGCTGCGTGCATATGCATCGCGTTGGATCCATTCTTCAGCTGTTGGGTTCGATGCTCCCCACCACTTCGTTTCCACAATGTTCGGTTCATCCTCTTTCTTCTCTTCGTCACTAACTGGGTTTGTGATTGTCCCGTTTATATATCCCAATAATCCTCGCCCACGCGTGGCTTCGGTTATGATTGTCTTAAATGCCGTCCAATTTGTTCCATCGAATTTTTCATCTGTCAGTAATAAGAACAGTGGTGGATTCTGTGCCATGGCATCTATGTTTCAGTTTGGTTCGGTTTCTAATCTATTTGGTGAGTCGTTCTATATGTTGAGTTGGCCGGGGCCCATAACCTGTTTTACAGAGTTCAACTCAGTCGGTGTGATGATGACTAATATTATATGCTACCTGTTTTACAGAGTTCAACTATGAGTACACTATCAGCTTCTTGTAATACTATCATGCAATAAGACAACATACCTCAGTCGGTGTGATGACGACTGAGGTATGATTACGTTTCTCTTCAACTTGACTACTCTCTGGTCACGTGTTTGTGACGCGCTCACGACTCTATCTCAAACAAGCCCTCTCAAACAACATGTATGGTTTCCCCCAGTAGTGACGATGATACACCCATGACAAAGAAAGAGAAGTCTAATTCACCCCCTCCTCCCCTTGCTGCTCCTGTGGCACATGACAAGCCCCTTTTGAAACTGCCACATCCCAAAAAGCATGTTACGATCCCTTCTGCTGATGTGGAAGATGATGCCCATTCTGACTCTCACAAGCATCGTCGAGTTTCCCCACCTGATGCTAGTAAAGATCCTGTCAGCTCTGATGATGATTACAAGGAGGGCGAGGACAATGGAAAAATCTGAAGGCAGGATTAGAGTCACTCCTCATAGTCGTATCTGTGCCAAGGGCAAGGTGAAGGTGAAGGATGTTGCAAATACTGCCTGTGCAAATTCCCACAAGGTTACCAAGCCCAGTGGGACATCCTCAACTTCCAATGCGCAGCACAGCATCCCACTAACATCACCTCATACTGACCAGGCAGCTTTTACCTTGAGAACTCTGGCGAGCACAGCAGTACCATCATTTATACATGCTATGTCCAATGTCAGGGCTCCTGCCAAACCGACAGCCCCTATCCAACCCACAGTTCCTGTTTCTACCACCATACCACAGACTGCAAGTACAAATTTGTTAAAAGCAGCTCCTCTGCCAACTGCAACTGCCCATCCTCAAACTGGGCAAGACATCGACGCAGCTCCTCCGCCCACTGCAACAGCCCATTCTCAAACTGGGCAAGAGAAGTTTGTCCTGGCTGATTCTGCACCCAATGCTTCTTTGAACTATGGAAACATGCAGTCCAATCATGCAGCTACTCCATCCCAGCCTCAATTCCCTAAGTCTGACCACTTTGAGATGTCGGTGGAGGAGGATCCCTATCTTGCCCAGGGCTTTGATGAGAATGGCTATCCTTTTGATGTGGAGATGTATGACAATGCGGAGTATATTGATACATTGTCTGTCTCAAATCAGAGACAGAGACAGAGGAAAGGGACGACAAATATACAAAATGTTTATTTGTTAGTTAAAAGATCCCAAGTCTACACAAGATTAAGCTGAAAACTGTAAGCTCTTGTGAAATGGTCGAAAACTGTAGACCAAGACGCACCTCAGGATATCAACCAACGCACCGTCAGACCGCCCAGCCAGCACCTAAAATGACAAAGCCGACGACAAAACAAGGCAGCGGCAGGATTTGATGGTGATCTCAGCCAAATCACCGAGATCAATCACATCTAGCGATCATGAGCTGATCATGATCGAAACTCGAATCCGCACATTGTTCTTCTTGAAAACTACCTGCGTGCCACTGCTATTCTAACCCCATCGCATACCCACCCAACCACGAAACAACGACAAAAAAGCCAGGACCACGGAGGAAAGAAGTAGAGAGAAAGATACAGCAAAAAGGGGGCAAGGTTTAGCCAACGAAAAGGGAGGGAAAACATTTAGCCTTGCTAACAAGCAATGGCAAACACGGTAACCGGGGCCCAGGCCCGGCAATAGGCCACGACCGGGTCGCCAAGCAACCCAAAAACACGACGAATAACTCGCTACCATGCGGATACGCACTGGTCCGTGCTTGAAGGAAGCAGGTATAAAAGGAGGATGGGATTGGGGGAGTCGGGCAAGTAATCGACTTGCCATGGCTCGGAGTCCCCAGGGAGCGGACGTCTTAGGCCTTACGCAGATAGATTTACTTCGGGTTTAGTATTAATACTATTTTGACCCATTTTTGAGTGCGCTCTAAGCAAACTCTTAATAAATCAATTAAAAATTATACTACTATTACAAAGTATTAGTGCGCGCAACTTAGCCCCACGATCTTTGTGAAATAAAGTAATATTTACTCAAAAGTCTAGTTGAATTACACTTGAGCTACTTTTACATAAATAAAGCTTACATTTCACATCAATATCATGGAGCCCATGTATGGGAATTTTGATGTGCGTACCGGACCAAGACATGCATATCATCATCTGATTCTCTCCCATTATCCAAGTGCTAGAGGTAATCCGAGGTATGCTCCCCAACCATACCCATGTCAAGGCTCCAACAGCATGCAGTATCCACCTCCTCAGCAAGGAGCTCGTTCTCATCCTACAATGTGCTATGGCCCACGACATGTACCACCACCTCGAGGCCCGCAACAACCTCGAGCTCCACAACATATGTGCCACCGCCACCTCCCCGGAGCCGTGGAGCATCCAATGCGGGCCCTTCGCATGGGCCATATGCTAACAGTGAACCGTTCTGGGGTCTGTCGGACCCGTATGCACAGGAGGACAATAATAATACGCTCAGTTGAAGTCGACATTTTCTTGTAGCTGATCTAGTGCCGTAGCCAAGTTTTTTTGATAATGTTTCATGTAACTACAAATGTTATTCTTTTCTTGGCATCACACAGTGTGATATTCCACGAAGACAAAGTTATTCAACAGACAAATATCTGATATTCCATGAAAATAAAATAATTTGATAGTCTATGAAAACAAATTTGTTCAAGGGATATGTGATATTCCATGAAAACTAACTGATTTGATAGACTACGAAAACAAAACTAATTCACAGTCATCCAAAATAATGACAGAATTCTGGTCCGGTCAACAAAAACAAACTATTTGATTAATAGTGTGGACCGGTCAAGAAGTTTGAGACCTCATAACCTCCAATCCTCTCCTCGAACCTCCAGACCTCTCCACTGCCGGGACCGTCCTACCAACCTCTGCTGTTCTGGACCAGGCCCGATCGCGATCTCGGCTTTGAGAAGAGGTGCGGTCGGTGCACTTAGGGTACTTACCGTCAGCAAGAGGAACCCCCCTAATGTGCCATCAAGAAGCACATACCGTCCTGCCAGGGGTGACAAACGGTGTGGCCCTGAGCCATCTTTAGAACATCCCCCAGAGTCGTGGGATAACCACGCGATGGATGAAGACTAGCGGGGTCTAGTGTGATTCCAGATTGGGCAGCCGACCCTGACACTTTGATGCATAATGTGGTATAATTACAGTAGAATAGTAATGCAATATCTAGTGTAGCAATTAATGCATTAGTAAGGCAAAAAAAGAATTACTAAAACACGGCAGTACCAAGATTCGAACTTGTGCACCACAGACCTGAACACATAGTAATTAATAGCACTAACCATTAACCTAAGTTGCCTCAGTAACTCAAGTAAAAGAGCGCATGTAGTAAAGGGGAGACAAGCTCCCCTTTAATAAATATACCTGTCCTAAGCCTTAACCAAACCTCTAACTAACTACCTAACACTAACAAAACCTTAACAACCCTAACCAAGCTTCCCTTTAATAAATATACCTGTCCTAAGCCTTAACCAAACCTCTAACTAACTACCTAACACTAACAAAACCTTAACAACCCTAACCAAGGCCTAACCAGCTAACTGGTGTGAGCACTAGACAGGTCTCGCAACAGTATCTATATTTTGTAACTTAGATTATTTTTAATAGCATGGTGGTCTATTGGTTATATTGTTGATCTCCTGCTTATTTATACAAGAGATCCTCTGTTCAATCCCTTGTTGATGCATTTTTCTGCAATTTAGCAATTGAGTAATGCATCACTGACCGTAAATGCATAACTGATGCATTAGTTATGTGTAAGGTTACAGAAAAAATTGCATTACTATCGTGATGCATTAGTTATATCTACGTTACAGGGCAAATTGCATTACTATTTGACTATAATTCTACTGTATATTGCATTAGGATGTCGGGGACAGGTGGATTGGGGAATCGTACCTCGATATGTACTCAAGGTCCTTACCCTCTTGTATATCCAACTTGCTTCACTCCCTGTCGATGTACACAGTGCACTGTTGATCTCTAGCTTATGCGGATTTATTTTTTGTCTGGTCAGTGTGCGTATTGAAGATTCCAAGGTTAAACTCTGGTAGGATAAAATAGGTACATTGATACAAATACATGAGGAGCAACAAAGAGATCGTGACACATCATTAGAAAGTCATGGCTCGACAACATCATCCCAAAATAAAAACCACTCACAGCCACCTACTCTGCTTCTGTTTCTCCAAGTCCGTCAGAGGGACATACTATACCTTTCAGCACGAAATACCTCGATGTCGAGAACGAACCACTCACGGACACGCCCATAACCTCTGTCTCAGTCACCTTGCCATCTTTATCCTTGTCGACATGAATGATAGACTGACTATAGGTGCCAACGGGGATGAACATCCTGCCTGGGCTTGCGAGTTGCTGGACAAGTTCAGACGGGGTGGTGGGTGCAGCGGCACCGACATGTATGGCGTCATAAGGGCCTGGATTATACCCATATGGGCAAGAAACAGTTCAATCGAAAAAGGCGCTTACCACCAGACGGGTACCCTTCACTTTGCTGTCAAAACACAGAGATAACAGAAAGCAAAAACTCGGAACACACCTTCCCGCCCGTCACCAGTGACGATCAAGATCCTGCCCTCGTCAAGGGCGTTACCGAGCCCGTCTCGCCTGAGGTTCTCTTTCGACCACTGAGCGAGCTCGCCGACGTGCTCGATGCCTACGACGGTGCCGGTGGGGCCGACGAGGTGGTAGAAGACAGCAGCGAGGTAGCCGGAGCCGGAGCCGACGTCAAGGACGCGTGCACCGGGGCGGAGGAAGGGCAGGAGTTCGGATGCGGCGTAGGCGTGCTGTGAGCACGTGAGCATAGCGAAGAGAGGAGAGGGGCGACGGACCATGTGTGGGGCGCTGATGGTTGCGCCATAGCCGATTGGTCTGGAGTTTGGCACCAGATATTGGCAGGGTGATATATCACTCACTTGTGATTAGAAGTTAAGCATGATATATTATGGCTTCTAACCACAAGACTGATCTGATATATGCAAGCCTTGTAGCCTCACGTGCAGCTGAAATCCTTCTCACGATTGGTGACCTGCTCAATGGCGATGCCCAAACACCTGCTCACGTTGTGGTAGACAATGCCCAGACTACTCCGATTGCCTCGGCTCGTCGCTCACCCCATCATAGCACACATCAAAGATTTTAATTCGATTTAATCTCAGGCACTTTTCCTCTCTCTGGTTGGCATCATACGTAATTGTTGCGAGAGAACCGCAATGTATCATATTGTAATGTCCATGTCTATAAAAGTTTTTACGAAAGTTTTTATGACAAAGAAAAACATAGAAGTTTTTACAACATAGAAAAACATAAAAGTTTTATGATAGAGAACGCAATTGATCATATTGTAATGTCCATGTCTATAAAAGTTTTTACATAAGTTTTTACGACAAAGAAAAACAAAGAAGTTTTTACAACATAGAAAAACATAAAAGTTTTATGACATAGGATGTTCAACATGATATTGGTCTCCGTCTGGCGCACCGATGCCAGTATTGAGCTGAGAGCTCAAACCTGTCCATTTCTGTTCACATATCATACGTAATCGTTTCTGGAGAACCGCCTGTTGTTGCGCATAGGCTTTTAGGCCAATTGCAGTATTGTCATCAACGTGTGAATAGGCCTGAAGGGCGCGTGCAGCCCATACATTCTCCTGATGGATAAAAAATGATACAACCCTTCGCATCTCTTCATTGAGGAGCATACACTCCTCTTGCCATCGATGTGCACGAGCCCTGGCTTTGCACCACTCAATGCGGAGTGCTGGAAACAGTGAGACAAACTAGTTCACTAGAACGTTAGCAGACAGATGACAAACCTTCCTGTTTCCCCTCGCCCTCCATGGCATCACCATCTGACAGCTTCCAAATCCAACTGATAGTCCGTGAGCCCTCCGAGCGCTTGTCTTCTAATGCCGTGATCCCCCCAACATCAGCAATGCTCAATTCTTGAAGGATCGTATCCCAACCAATCTTCCGGAGTGGTACAGCAAGGCGCATAAGAGCCTCACGGATCTGCTTATATCTTGCCATTCCATTGCTGATGCGGCTGGAGACGGTCTGGAGAAGAGCCAGACTACGAGTGTGCATGCGTTGGCCCCGTACCAGAGTGTCCTTTGATTTATACATCTGGGAACGGGTTAATATAGCACTACGGATCTCATAGAGGGTTTCATGCGCCTGTGCGTAGCGCAACCTCCATTCAATCTCCTGGAACTTCCGGTCACAGTATACCTTATCTACCATGGCTGATGGTAGGTAAAGCTTTATATCAGCCGTTGCCACATGTTCAGAATTGCTGAGTCGATCCTCACGTAGTCGAAGGCTTGCGGCCGTTGGCATGTACAAGACCTGAATACTTATCCATGCCTCAATCTTGCGAAAGAGGCGGTTGCTCCGTTCAACAACTCTGGAGCGTTGAAGACTTGTTGAATGTGGACCCAAGCCCTTTATTTCATTCCGAAGAAGGCGCCTGCATTCTTGGTGAGTACAGCTAAGAAAAAAGTCCAAAAGGAGACAAACACACTGATGATCCTCCAATTCTAAACCTTGAGCAATGAGACGGCCTGGTGGAACATCATCATGGAGAGTGGCATGAATATCAGAGGTGAGATCTTCACGAAGTTGTGCTTCATCCTCTTGAGCCAGTTGCAAGCGGACAGAATTTTCAGTAACCTCTGCCAATAGTGTAAGTTCACAGGGTATATATAAAGCAATTACAAGAACTGACTTGCGGTGACTGCCTGAAAAGGATTGATTGTATCTCCAGGGTTCTGCTCCCATGCCTGTACCATCGCTGTCCAATTCAATACATCTTTTTTGGGAAGAGCAGCATCAAACTCTCGAAAAGCAGTCACATGCTCTTCACGTTGAGCTATCGCCTGATGGACCTTTCGAACAAATGTAGATGCTGTAATGATGTAGAAAATATATTATAAGTTGTCATAAATACTGAACTACTTACGAAGAGACATAATCTTGCGCCAATTATAATCTCCAAAGTGATCATCAAGGGTATCATGTCGAGACCCTGGACCCATTTCTTTTGTGCTATTTGCCATGGCATTGACAGCAGCCCAGCCACGTTCCGGAGCTTCACCATCAGTTCGACCGACATGGGGGGTGAAGTTGAAAGAGTAGTTGACCTGGCATTTCTGGATATGTGCGATCAGATGAAACTTTGGGACAAGAAACCTCGGGAGGACAGCGTGAAATTTAACACAAGTTGAGAGTCACTCACACATACCTCAGCTGACGGTTGACAAAAGGATCTGGTAATCCAAATTCCTTGTAAAGTCTGCAGCGACCACGTAAATCACGGCTCCACTGACATGCGATGTCGTATGAAACTACAAGCAGTTTTGGAGCATTATATCCAATGCTAGACTGAAAAGAGAAGTCCATGTTGACATATCTGCCAAATTGTATCAGGATTACATGATGAATGGCATATGTTACACTTACCGCTCACCCTTCTGAAGGTCACAGATAGACAGGGGTCGTTTCATATCATGACGTGCACATTCCGTCTTACCCACACCACTTGTATCTACACCTTTTCCGCCTCGAATACTTGCTGATTTGATAGCATCGTGATTATGGCATGTACTTGTGTCATCAGCAATGCAAGGGAGGAATTTGCCTAGGTATTGCCTGTAACTAGTTTCTTCTACGAAATAAGCATATCCATGATTGAGGCCAGGGTCTCTCTGAGTATTGGAATTTGTGAGCCGTTTCAGGCGGAAGTTTGCATCAATGCCCACAAACAGCGCATACAACCATCTGACGTGTTGGCTTTAGTCATCCTATCAATCACAAAAAAGAAAGGCTATTACTTACTCCTTGTGGGGTGGTGCCGATGCCCAGTCAGGAGGAAGGTTGATGCCAGGAAGTGGACATGCTGGACACAAAACCGCACATTCTCCTGGACGAGTTCCTTTGACTCCAGTTGGGTCATGACCACGACCACTACGTTTAAGTAGCGTTAGGTGTCGCCATTCCCGTATCATTCTTAGAAATGGAATGTAACGATCCTATTTAGGTTAATAAATATCTCATCCATTAATATAAAGTACTTACTGGCAATACGACTGTCCCTGTGTTGTCGGTTAGACGAACAAGAGTCTGATAATATTCAAAGGCTGAAACCTTTGACATAAAGCTCAGAAGCTGGAATTGGTGTAACAGTTCGAAAGTGGCTGCTGTCTGGGGATAGACTGTTGTTGCAGGAAAGAGACGCGAGCGAAGGAGCTGAATATTTTGTTGTTCAACGGAAGTGCAGTTGCAATACTGCATGTTGACTTGGTGAATGCCGTTGATGTGAAGAATTGTAAAGTCACTAATAATGACATGGTTTGGGCATGATTCACCATTGGGGTGACCAAGTTGGATAGAGAGTCCCAGCTGTTTTAGACTGGTAGATTCGAAGACTATGCCATTCCAGGACTGTAGAAAAAAGGAGACTCATGAGAATCACTACGAAACAGGAGAGCAGTAGTGGCTTACTTCAACACGATGAAGAGGTAATGTATGATGAGTTGCGATAAAACAAGCGCGACATCGAAAACGATGATCCATGCACTCAAGGCAATGATAGAGTAGATGGCTGCTGATTGCTGTGATAGAATATGAGGAGCAATCGACACAGCATAAAAAAACATCAGCTGGTCCTTCAAGTCGTAAAAGCTCATGGAGATAATGGTCAATATCAGCTTCCCAAAGTTGCAGTGGATTATCCTGTAGCCAAAAAGATTCTATATTACATATACAAAAGAAAGGAAGAGAATATAGCATACTTACGGTTGCAAGAGTCCTTCTCCGCTTAGCAGGCTCATCTACTATGTCGACATCATTAGGGTCCATCCAATGATAAGAAATGCTATCGTAGACTTCATTTTGATGTTCACTTGAATTAACTGTAAATTGGAAATCTTCAGGCTGCGTTGAATCAACATCAGCCAGCGATGTATGGAGGTGAGATCCGATGTGGTGAGTAAATTCAATCGGAATATATTGATGAGTGATAGATAAACTGGTACCGTCTTGATTTGTCTCATATGTAGTATGAGGCAAGGACGTAACATTGGATTGAGTGGATAGAGGCAAGGTGTCAGCCGTAAAAGTATCATAATCACAGTCTTCATACTGTCGCTTTCTGGGTGCCATGATGAGTAGTATGTGCTTGTTAACCATAAGACATAAATACATACTGAGGTTTTTATAGGCTACGAAATAACTTAAGTTGATATCTGATGAGAATATCAACAAACTCAAATCACTCATCACGTGGCATTAAGTTTGAAGTCTTTCAAAGTAAGTAATAGAATCTAAGTACTACTTCATGCTATCGATAGATAGTAGATATGCATGTACAATTCTATTAAGGAAATAGACCCAAAGACTTCTGCTCCTTCCGAAGAGCAATAGCCACATTAGTAAATTCACCCTGCCCATGATGAAAAATCATTCCGTTGAGGTCTTGAACCAAGCCTTGATAACGCTCCTCTTCTGTCATAAAAACAATGCGACGTTCTAAAGGAGTGATTACAGAATCATATTGTTTATGGCATAATTCAACACCAGACCGAGCCCATGTTAGGAAATAAATGCGCTGCATAATAAGCTTAAAAGATGGAGTGGGAAAGTGTTAAAAAACATACACGTTGTTTACGATCATATTCAATACTGAGCAGCTTTTGCCAGTGGTCGAACTCAGACTGAGCATAACTCTGCCCAAAAACCAGTCCAGCCCAGATCATCTGTTTGTAAAGTTAGAAGAAAGGTTTAGCTCAGTCTGAGACTCACTTGACGATGCACAGTCTGTTTCCAAACTTCCAAATTAGTGCTAACCAGAAAAGGGAACCGATCATTCCACATGAGGTGGAAGAGACGGAAAAATTCCTCCAGTTTTGCCTCTCGTGATGCTCGCATGAAAATTGCTGCAACACTTTTCAAGACTGCGCTCTGAATAGGATCACTGCACCATTTATCACCAAAGAAGACACCAAGAGGCAGATCTTTCTTCTGAGACATTGACTATGATATATTTAGTAGCCGAGTGATTACTGATATGAGTTAACTTACCGAGTCGGGTGAATTTTTGAAATGGAAAAAAATGAACTTTGTTTCATCGGCCCTGTGTTCCTTGATCACAACATATACAAATAATCAAGCATGGGCCAAGTGGCTAAACTGACCATCGATAATGTACTTGCTAGCATTATAACTTGCTCCTTTAAAGTGTTTAAATATATCTGTTAATGCCCTAATAAGTATTCAAAGAAAAATTTTCAAATTATATAGAGTTTTTGAGTTTTCGTCAGACGAAGCCAAATACATGCTCAAGTTCGCTTTTGATTTTGCCTTGATCTTTACTCTGATTCTCTTCATCAGTTCATCTGTAAACATATATGGCTCGACCTCCAATATATAACACTTCAGAAGAACGAAGGCTTGCTCGGAATGCCAGAAGCAAGCAGAGTTATCATAGGTAAGGATAGTTTTTGCATTTCTGTTTGTATTCTCAAGATTTGTCAAGAAACAGAGAACATATTCGCACTTGCCGTAATGAACAGTACAGAAAGCATAAACAGTAAATTTACATATCAGAGCATTCTAACATGATATTGAATATTCTTCAGAGCTTTACATACTGCTCAGGCTACCTCAACCAAGCCAACTAGCACCATGTCGACTATTCCAGACACCAAGCAGTATGTTAGCCTCATTATACTACTGTAACTTGTTTATATTATTTATTCAGAGCTGAGAAACAAAATCTATCCTTCTGGATCCACAAAATCGAAACAGTCAAGCACGAAGTTGATGAAATCATTGGCAAAACTACTTATGCGTATTTCGAATCATTGATGAAAATTTATATGACTGCCCTCCTTCCCACTGATCCTGCCAGCACAATATTTGAAGATGCGGTGGTCAAATTTCAGGAGTTCTTGACCAAGGTACAGCAGTCTCAGCACGCAATCCTTCAGTCAGAGGGGGTGGGAAAAAAATGGAACAAGGCCGAGCAGGTGGCCCAACATATTCGGAGTATCATTAGCCGGCTTGAGGATATCATAATGCTGACACTACTTGAACCGGATGCAGTTATCAAGGCTCATCGTACAAAGCAACTTGTTTATCAAACTGACTGATTGTAGTATACTAGTTTGCGCTATATATACACTTTGCCCATTTGAATGTAAACACATTGACGATCATACAAATTGGTAATAAAATGTACTAAAGTTCAAAGTCCGTGCTGGTTGAACGCAGCCACAATTAGTAACTATACAGTTGATCGAATTTACCAGTCTCTTCGGCCCGAAAACAGATATCTGGAATATTGAGTCGGTGAGCCAACTATTAAGGTGTGTGTCTTAAAAAGTATTTATATCAATCATCATATGGTATATAGGATGGCACCTCGTGGTTGGGCTACAGACGAACAGAAAACATTTCTGGAGAGTTACATAGAAAAATATCTTCTTCATCAGACAAAAGGGATCCTTTCCAAATTTTGGCCTTCTATTGAGCGCAAGTGGTTTAAGCGGTGGCCGGCAGTCTGTGATAATGAGAGTGGTGTCAGCTTGGAAGATCAGGAATCAAAGTTAGGAGAAATCATTGCAGCGAAAAAAAAGGTAAAATTGTTGATTGAAACTAAACCCTGACTTACATTTTTGTTTTACAGCAGCTCCGAGAGTGGTATCAGAACAGATCCCAAGCAATGAAAAGAGGAAAAAAGACCAATAAAATCTCTTTTGAATTGAATTCAAAGTCCACCCGCCGCTTACAGATTACCGAATTTTATGCGGCAAAATTCTACAAGACGAAAATCAAACCGAAGGTTGATGAGGAACTGAAGAAGATGGATGAACATCAACGCTATCCACTTGGAGTTGTGAAACGCAAGATTAAGGAATGCTGGGAAGCCGAATCGGAGGAAGTCCGAAGCATGATTATTGAAGAATTCAATTGTCAAGCCAAAGAGAGTAACAATGATATGCCTTCAGGTTCAAATTTAGTTCGATCCCCTCAGGAATATGCATCGTGAGCCAGTTTACTTCGGTTCGAGTTTCTTACTGTTCTCATAGTTTGACATGACAGGGCAATAGCATCTATTCCTGATGCTATTAAACAGATGCATCATACGTTACAAGAACAAACTGGTTGGGTTTGGACTTTTCTTGGTGGTGGGCCAGATCCGACTTATCCAAATGGACAAGTCCGAACAGTGTCGTATGTTGTCAAGTCCTTTCTCCTGATATACTGCCTCAAGCATCTATAGTTTCAATTTTGGCAGGAACACACTCAATCATTCATTTAAGACATCTCATGATGATTACGATGGGCAGGTTTTGAAACCCTTTTTGAACTTTGTTTCGTCGTGTTTTTGTAAGTGATTTTTATCTTTGAGATTCTTTATTGATGCTTTGAGTAGCTCCCAATGTTTGTCTGGCTCGCGCACTTAATTCAGGAGAGTCAAGGTTGGACACTCCACTCACAAACGAGGATAGCAATATTCTAGCGACAGAGAGTACCCTCAACTGTATAATGTCGGATTCAGAAAATGAGGATGACAGCTCAACGTTTGACATGGGACTTATTGACCCTCAGCTGCTATCAAATGCCTCGCTATCATCAAATATCACGCATGCTACATCTGCAGTCCCACCGGCTCCTATAACCATCGCAGAAGCATCTTTGTCAGCATCTCAGCCTCCCACAGTATCGCCTCAGCCATCAACTTTCCAACCTTTAGCTCTGGAAGCATCTCTGGCAGATTTTGACCAGTCGCCATCCACTCTCTCACCCACAAGTGTTCCAGAGGCACCACAGATTTCAGCGCTGCAGCCTCCTACCTTGGATCCATTTATTTTCCCTCTTACGTTCCATGCAGAACCTCCTGCTAACTCTATTGCTTCTCACTCGCACTCAGCATCTCTGGAAGAGGCAAATCGCAGTGGTCTTCTTTCGGGCTCAAAAAAACATTCTATCACACCAACAACCGAAGAACCACGATTGAAAAAGCAGAAAACTCTGAGGTCTCAAGCGACACTGAATCTCCAACCGAAGAATGTCTTGAACAACGATGTGACTGTCACAGGGAAACGTATACGCAAGCCAACCAGGACTAAAGAAGTCATCCCCCTCACCGTAGATGCAGATGGAAAGACACTTGAGAAGGCGACTGATAGACCTGTTTATGGGAAGAGGAGAGGTAAAAAAAATACACGGTCAGTCATTAATCCATCTTTGCAACCCATACATCAAAGTTTATCTATTGTCTTTAGCGCAAGGAAGTAAATTTGCTCATTTATTTTCTTGCGTATCTAATGTGTTTTTGCTATCACAAGTCGTCCAATTTTCTTGAGTTCATATTGTACCTGTAGTAGCATTACATAATACAATGCGAAAATTTTTTTGGTATCTAGCACCTCCCGACTTCCCATGCCTTTGTGCTGCATCATGTTACTCTTCAGTAGTTCAGCAATACGCACACGCAGGCCAACTCCCCACCCAACTCCCCACCCCAGCACGACTCTTTGCAAGAGTCATCACGGTGCCACTTTGGTTACACTTACAATGTTGAGAACGAGCATTGTCTTCATGCAGTGCCCTTGATTTGCCAATGCGCTGGGAGGCTCCACGTGAAGTAGAGCACATCACGGCTAACAAATGTATGGAGCTGATGGAGAAGAAACAACTCGATTGTGAGGAAGCATCAAGTATTGTACATGCAGCTAAGTATTTTTATATTGACGATAGCTGTGTATGGCCATTACTTACTCTGCCTATTATTCAGGTATGGTGCCACAGGTTCTTAGTCCAATGAAGGCAGATGTGCCCACTCTGGATCTCAGACGACATGCTTACCACTTCGCGTCAACGTGGCGTATGGGGCCAGACACAGCACATGGCTGCAAGGGATGCGGGATCTTGATTTCACTTCTCTTCTCTTTAGCATGTCACTTAACGTAGCTGCCCGAACAGTGACCCCGACACCCAGATAATGGACAGTAACAGGAGGACAGAGTCTAAAACGGCCATGGAAAACCGGCCTGCTCATTCTCCGCATACGTGGGGGGGTATGGCATTCTCTGGTCCTCGTAGCTTACCTAGTCTCCGATGTACCGTATACCATGGCACCAGGTGCCCAACACGATAATATTGATTTTTTTTTAAAAAAAAAAGACACGAATAAGATCATACTTATACAATCACCCAGACGATGGACAGTAACAGGAGGACAGAGTCTAAAACAGCCATGGAAAACCGGCCTGCTCATTCTCCGCATACGTGAGGGGGTATGGCATTCTCTGGTCCTCGTAGCTTACATAGTCTCCAATGTACCGTGTACCATGGCACCAGGTGCCCAACACGATAACATTGTATTTTATTTAAAAAAAAGACACGAATAAGATCATACTTATGCAATATATTGAGGTCTTGTAATCATCTAACTTAGGCTCACAACTCCATGTGCCAAAGCGATATCCTCCGCAACAGACATTCTTATTTGTCGATATCCATGCCAGCGACGAAGCATAACAATTGCAGTGACGTTTTCACGATAGTCGCTGATATCAGCTGAAGGTGGGACAGCGCAGAGTGTGCAATGAGGAGATCGAGCTTGTCCAACGCTGTGCTTGCCATTTTTCTATGTCATTCATATTGTGGAAAAAAAGAAATACATACGTTGCAAAGATCTGTGCCCTGTGAAATGAGATCGACAGATCTGTAATGAGATCCAGGAACCGCTGCACGTGGGATGCGGCGGGAAAGGCGCGCTGTAGGCAGGCGGACGTATGGGGAACACCTCCATTTGGCCAGAGGTCGGGAAGCAGCCGGGGGGCAACGACGCTATTTGGTCCTGCGTGGTCATGTCACGTGTACTTGTAAGGACAAGTCGTAATATATCACGGCTTCACTTGTACTTACAACGCTTTGATATATCAAACTGACTATATGGCCTGAGTTTGGTGAGAGGCGGGAATGTGGAGAGGAGCAGACTGACTGGGGGCAGTCTTCGTATGGCGATGAGGAGCTGAGGTTGCGCACGTAATGGGCTCGATCGACGGATTCCATGGCCTTGGCGACTGCGTTGCTGTTGATGATAAGCGAACCAACCACGCAGGTTTGAAATGAGCTGCACAGGGCATGGTCTACTACCCCAGCCCCCCGTCCCAGCGTATGCCCTCCCGTCACGTGTTGTTGTCTGACTGACTTGTCCCCCAGCGAATGCCCAGGCCGCCGCACTCCGCCCGAAGCGCAAACAGGTCAAGATGGCGGTACGTGTTTGCTTGGCTGCGTGTGCCCGTACTGACGCGAGCAGTGCACCAACTGCGCCAATGCCTGCAAGCGATGCGACGAGGGCCGACCGTGCGAACGCTACATCAAGTACAATACCCCAGACACCTGCGTCGACGGTCAGCGCAACTTGCTGTTGCTGGTGGCTTGGTGTTTTTTTCCTTTTGTTTTCGTCTTGTCACCAACATGCCGTTTTTATTTGTTTTGTGAGTTTCTAACATACCAATTGGCACATGGCGTGAAATATTAATGTATTTTTTTTTCTCTGCATGGGTCTAGATCCTTTACTTGAACCTCGCGCGCCGACTCGCCGTTTCACATCAACATCAAACCCAATCAACTCGAACTTTAACCTAGTCGCCTTCCGCCCGCCGCGTCATGCAGGGTTCTTCTTTTATTAAACTTCTCCCCCCTCGCATCACGAGAACGCTCCCACACCCTTACCCCGACCCTTACCCTTACCCCCACCCCCACCCCCGCACTCCCCGCACTCCCAACACAGACGTCGGGGCGGGGCGTCCGCTGGCTTTTTGACCTACAACTGGGCCCCCCACCAACGCATAGCACTACCGCATCGCATCGCATTCCTTTGGATTTTTTCTTCGTTGTGAGACCCGGACCCTGTTGTTTTGTGTCAAATAGACCTGCGTATTTGGGGTTTTCGTGTCCTTTTTTCTTTGTCTTTTTGTTTGTGTTTGTCTTTTTTTTTTGTGCGTATTGATTACTTCTTGATATCGAGAAATGTATTTGATTATGATCGTGAATTTTGAACACCCCCCTCGCCCCTACCTCCCATCTCACCTCTCATTCTCTTATGCCACATCACCTCTTCCCCAACACCCACCCAATCCCAATTCCTCATATACACACCCTTGCCGTTGGATCCAGGTGTTTTTTCTTGATAGGACGTTCTTGTTCTCGTTCTTGTTCTCGTTCTTGATCTTGTTTTTTTTTCTTAAGCTCTTGATATTGATTTCATCCCTACGCCCCCTCCCCCCGTGCCTCGTTTATGTCTCCCGTGCTGCCGTGCTCCCGTCTCTATTCTCCCTTATCCTTTGTCTTACATCTTACGTCTTACGTGTTACGTCTTACGCCTCCGCCTCCCCTCACACTCGCCACACCCACCCGCGCGTGCGCATACACACACGTTTGGTTTCGTGTATGATATCCACATTGTGAATATAGTAATAATACCTATCGTTGTGTTTTTTTTCTTGTGTGGTTGGTTAGTTGGTTTGAGTGGTGTGGTTTGAGTTGAGTTGAGTGTGTTTGCGTGCATGCGTGCGTGCGTGCGGTTGCTTGGACTTTTTTTTGTAGTGTTCTTGGATGTACGTGGGTGGATTGGGTTCGTGGATGCGAAGAGAAGGTAAGGCAAAGAAAACGCAAAGAAAGGAAATTAAAAGTCGGTAGTTGGGACGCGCTAGCATGGTGAAACCCAGGAACTCGGTTCTGGATTAATGTGGAATGATTTTTTTGATGAATTTATGCGTATGTTGAAGCTGAGACTTGGAACGTCTTTTTTTGAGGGTCTAGTGGAGGATAGATAGTGGTCGTGTTTTTTTTAAGGAAGAAAGGGAAAAAAGAGAAAAAGAAATGGAAATCTAAGTCGGTAGCTGGGACGCTAGCTTAGAATTCGATGTTGGTATGTACGTGGCGCACGTGGTGAAATGAAATGTGAAACCTGCAGCTGAAACGGTGGTACCATCACCCCCCATGTTCACTAGATGCGTTCTTTGTTTCGTAGAAACATATTTTTCTTTCGAGAGAGGAGATCATAGAGCGTCTAGCCACGGTGCGAGGACCCGGCCCATTTCGAACTTAAGTCTCAAAGATACTAGAGAAAAGAGTGAAAATTCACTTTGATAGTTGGTGGAAAGGTCGGTACCGGATGGATTATAAAGAGATTCGGGCTCGGACCCGAGCTTGGAGGATGACTATGCCGCTTGCAGTGGGGTAGGCTCGGGTAAAATAAAAACCAAGTGAGGCACTGATTCGAAGACCCGAATGCCAGTGCTGAAGATGAGATGACTGATAGCCGATGATGATTTTCGGGAACTGACCCATGCATCCGTGCTTGTGTGGCGCTGTGTGGTGTATGGGGATAAGAGGGGAATTGCATCACGTGTTTGTGTGTGTTGGGATCATGGGATGGAAGGCAGTTGTGTCCATTAAGGCTCCAACCGTTTAGTTTTCGTTTACAACTAAATTAAACGAAAACGGTAAACAAACAGTTCACAGCCTGAAAATGAGATGTATTTTGTCGAACTTGTCATAGTATAGAATACAAAATCAATCATCTAATTGAGACGCAGCTGTGTCTTGGTGGCGGTGAATATGCCATGGGGACCTCGCCGTATATAATGAAGCCGTCCTTGTCTATCATGGGCAGTCATTGTCCTCCTTAAACAAGAGATCAAAGTGTCAGTTAAAAGTAGCATATGGAGTCTCGCCCTCTTATACAATGAGAACACGATACATTTTGTCATCTTCTTGTTCCAGTGGTACTGAGACAGGAAGTGGTCAAGAGAGTGTCTAGATATTTTCCACAAGGGGAGTGACTCAGACATACTATTGCCCTTGAAAGGCTTTGGCAACCCGGACTAAAGAGTTTATATCACATTCTGGGCACATAATGCAACACTGTCATGCTAGTTTATAGTTACTTAGTTACATCCAAAGAATGGTGTTCTCATCATGGCCACGAAAATGAAAATGAAAATATAATTCCCAGCTACATTATGTAAAGTAATTCAGGTAAAGAGTACCTTGCTGGGAGAAAAAGTACATAACGATGAAGGATGCTAAAAGGCAAGAATTTGTTGCACAACGTCAGGCAGATTGTACTGCTTGTTCCCCTCTTTCCCTAGTCCATTAGTCTTTATTAAGTCACTATCCGAAACATCCCTTGGTTACATAACCATTTACTGTTTATTTACCGTTTATTGATTGTTTATTTTTTTTATTTTTATTTTTTTTGGAGTAGCGTTCATAGTAGGGAGAAAGATGCCATAGTCGTTTCCTCTCCACCCGCTGTGCTGCACACCCAGGGTTCCAACCAGGTTCTAATCATCAGCTATGTTGTTCCACGAGAAAATGCTGTTTACGCACAAAGTGTGGGACTATGAGCCCTGCCTGCCTGGTTACCCCATGCTGGTCGTAATGAGCCCACTACCCACTAAAACCCTGCACTGTCCATCCTCTCAGGTGGACCGTGTGCTGCCCTCAAAACTGGTATCTTGCCAAGTCTCCCTAATAATTGCCCCTAATCGAGCCTTCTTTTTTGACTTGGGGATGGTGATCTTCCTATCTAGGGCAGCTCTGTCACTAATTGACTTCGACCACCTCCCAGAGACTTCTCTACTACTGAAAGCTATGTCATCTTTCTGTACCATCCTTTTGCACCTAAGGACCCATATCAGATAGGCCAATTCTATTACCAGTATTCTTAAGAGCTGAGCTAGGCCTGCGGCTTTAATGGAGCAGGGGGACTTTACTTTCTGGAAAGTGCAGCCCACAATTAGAGGCTGGTTTTTGAGGCTCAAGAGTGTCCTCCATCTTTCTCTTCCACACGTCACCTGCCAGGTTCCAGATAATTTGTTGGCCAGGGCTGGAGCATCCAGCGAGAATATGTTCCATGGAGTCAGTACAGTTGTCATGTTTGCACAGTGCTCAGTCTCTCAGGCTCTGTTTCATTGTTGAGCAATCCCAGAACTTACCCACTTTATATGCGTCATGGGTTATTTTCTATAGGAAAACTCTTATTTGTCTTGAAAAGTCTTTGTTCCTGATTGATTTCCAGATTGTGCTTTCACTGGGTATTGAACCATTCACCCTCTTCTCATATTGCTGTATGTTTCTTATCATTTTCTGGGTCCTTGGCCTGACTTGGTTTCCTTGAAGACTTCTTATTGTCCTGTAGGCAATGGCTTGCATCATACTTGCTAGATGTGCTCCCGTGAGATGGAGCTCTTTGGGGATAGGGGAGAGGATCAAGAGCCTTCTGGCATTTTCAGCAGCTAGGGCCAGAGACTTTGCCATTGAGTCTCTCTGGGTTATTGGTTCTTCCGATGCATCATATATAGCCTGATGCTTGTCTTATGCATCCTCAAACAGCCTAAGAGAGTCTGTAGGAGGCCAGCATTGTGGGTTCTGTGGAAACCCTCATCCTCCATCTTAGGGAGGTCCGTAATGAGTAATTCAAGTAGGGAACCAGACCTAATAAACATTGTTAATAGAGAGCTAATCCCACATTTCAATGATGCCAGAATCATAGCGACAATGTCTGCTGAATGAGATGTGTTTCTACTGACGTTGAGCCATTTGACACCCTCACTAAGATCATTCCTTTCCTCAAAAACTACACCAGCCAGAGTGTAGTCTGAAATCCTTACCTCAGCCTGCACATTTTCCTCCAGGGCTGATCAGTTTTTGCCCCAGATCATTGCTCTCAGGTGATCCTCAGAGTTTCCAGTCAGGGGTAGTGGGTACAGTCTGTTACATTTTGTCCCCGAAGTGAAAATTCGGAATGCATCTGCAATGTACCCTTTTGTTTTTGAGTTCATATTTGAACACTTTGAAAGCTCCCTCTTCTTGGTTGGTACCTCCTTCTGCATCTGGCTGTTCTTCTTCACTGCTCCTTCTCAGGTCCCATTTCTCTGGGAGGATGTCTAACATGGTGGAAGCCTTCTTTGTGCACATGTTTGGGTGTTGACACCCTGTTTCTCCTTCTAGTTTTATGCAGTCTCTGCATTCGCATTCAGATGAGTCTTGGTGAGCTGGGTCATTTATTGCTGATGCCAGTGCAACCACTTCTCTCACAAATCTTATTGAGTGTTTGGTCTTTAAGCATTCCGCTACTTTCCCACCATTCATTCTTCTTAACCTGGAATCAGCCTCAATATGAAGCCATAGTGGCATGCTAAGGGTTATGTCCTTCTCAAGCTCAATGTTTTCCAGCCTGACATTAAACTTCTTCACTGTCCTAAACAGACTTGTCATGTCCTGGCATATCTCACCTCTATTTGAGGACCTAGTCTTCCAGGATTGGAGGAAGGGGCTTGGTTTTATTCTTGGATCTACCTTTTCTTCAGACACAGAGACGTTTAGCACCATCAGCACATCTACCACCAGTGCCCACAGAGGTCTATCCGGGCCAAAATCCAGGTATGACTTCAGCCACATGATGTCAATGGCTTTGTTTCTAGCCCTAATATCCACCAGGCCACGGCCACCCTCATCTATCCTCTTAAATAGAGTGTCTTTGTTAACAAGAGGGCTTTTTCCTCCCCACATGAAATTTTTAACTTGTTTTGACAGCACATTCTCTACATATTTGGGCATGCCCTGCACCTGTGTGAGGTATTGGGACATCCCAGCTACCACCATCTGCACAATCAGCTTCTGACCTTCCATTGTTGGATGACTCTTTTCCCAAGCATTCAGAGACTTGTCAATCTTTTCAATTGTGTTTGTCCAAGGGGAGCCGATATCAATGTCATTGCCAAACCAGGCCTCTAAAATTCTTATCGCAGACCCATCTTTGGGTATGTGTATGTTTTATTGATTGTTTACACCTCTTGTTAAACTAAATGGTAAAAGTAAATGGTTTTACCATTTTAAAACGGTAAACAAACTAAATGGTTGGAGCCTTAGTGTCAATGACTGTCAGGTTCCGCTGAGTTGGGGGCTTTCCAGAAAAGCAATGCCCTTACAATGCGGACTTGATCTACGGATACTTGGGTGTCTGGAACTCCAGGGCTAGGACTCCGGGGTTCAAGACGTGGGCAGGGGTGATCCCAGGAGAGGGGACTCGGTCTGGGAGTTTTGGATTGTGAGTAGCTGGGGGATTGGGTGGGGGTCGAGTCGTGAACCGAAGGTTCTAAGACGAGACCAAGTTAGCAAGTTAAAGTCATGAAGTACGTACCAAACTTAGAGCACGCAGTTATTCAAGCGTGCCAGTCAGTGCGTACCAATCAAGCAAAGGGCACGCAACAATCAAAGTTATTCAAGTTAATATCAAGACTAGCAAATACAACAGGGAACTATGCTATAAGTACTACAGGACCGGGTCTCAGGGTTCTGGGGTGTCTGGGATGGGTTCCAGGGATCATTGAGTAGCGGGCAGGGACTGTATACCTGGATTGCGCTGTAGTACTTGGTGGCAAGTATTACTGTAGTTCTGGGGCTTATTGGTAACTCAGAAAGTTCCCTCTAATCCACACTGTTGCTTGATGATAACTTGGTGTATTGGGTGCTTCTCAGAATATCAAATACTCTGGTGGGCAGTAGAAGGTTCTCAGTCAACTCCAGCCTAAGCAGTTCACTCCCTGGGAACTACCAAGCCTTTGTTTTCCAATAGACTTCCAAGAAGAGGTTCAATGTAGCGTAGTCCGCTATGTGGCATTGGCCACATAGCTTTACTTACTGTAGAGTAGTTTATATTATATTATATTTATTATAATATAATATTAGTTTACATTATTATAAATAGTTTTACCAGCTGCTTACAAAGCAGCTTATTTTTGTGTATACTACATTGTCAATAGACCGGTCTGGTCTGATTCAGTGTTGTGTGTGCACACTAAGCTCTCTAAACTTCGTAACTTCGTTACATTTTTTTGAATCCGCCAGCTAGGATCTATTGCCTAGCATCCGACGTCAGTCGTTGAGTTCATTGACAGAACTCTATCAGCTTCTCGAGCTTCTCGCACAGCCACACCATGCAAATTTCAAACAGGGGATTGATGAGTAATCCCATACCTGCAGCGCCCACTGACGGTGGGCGAAATGCCCACGACCTATGGGGAGACCCAGCAGACACCCAGGAAATCCCATACCTGCAGCGCCCACTGACGGTGGGCGAAATGCCCACGACCTATGGGGAGACCCAGCAGACACCCAGGACGCATCAGCATCCAATGCGGGTCAGGTAAGACCCAAGGCTCAAGACTGAGGTCAGAGTACCAACCTGGCCGGGAATGAGAGCGAGGCCCGGAGAGCTGAAAGCTCACAGCAGGACGGTCCGCAACGCCTCCAGGACAAGATGCCTGGGGGATTAACGCCCCCAGTTACGCAGCTGCCAGGAGGACCGCGACGGTCTAGCCGACTGGCTTCCAAAGGACCCCCGCAGGACGGCCGACAGTCAACCGGCGCCTATGGCGCCCCAGGAGACGCCGAGTCGTCAGTACGGACTGGGAGAGCCCTCCCTGCAAGCCGGAGCAGTGGGACCAGGCGGTCCACAGCAGGTCCAATGCCTTCTAAAGTAGCGGAAGCCCGCTTAGAAGAGGTACCGGAGGAGGCTGCAAGGCCTGAAGTATACCGCATGGAAGATCAATTCCCGCGCACACCAGCAGTGGAGGAAGCTCCGGAGGTTGTAGAGCTTCCAGAGGAGGTGATGGAGTTGTCAAGTGACGACAACGCCGGAGCAGAGGAACAGCGGCTGAAAACCGCGTACACCGTGCGCTTGCGGGTGTTCTGGGACTTGCACCCAGAGGTGATGAAATACACCACCCAAGCACGACTCGAGCGCTACGCGTCAGCCCATATAGTAGCACTTAGGCAACAAGGGCACGAAGTGCCCAATGTATTTAGTACGAAATATACTGATTTGATGGTGAGAGTGCTCACTATGGAGCTGCAAATGTATGTGCAGCGTAACGCCACACGGCAATCGGGGGTCTTGACCCCCTGGAGCCACACGTTCGAGGAATGCTCGGCATGATGCAATCAAGACGTCGGAATCGAGCTAGTGGAGGCACTAGCACAGGCACAAGAAGTGCCCGAAGTAAGACCGGTGAGTACTCTTTATACTCCAGCAGGACAAGGGTGGCATGAGGAGCCCCCGCACATGCGTAACCAAGACCGTAGGACAGATATGTCAGGTCCGGATGGGCACGATAGTACTGTGCTCAAAGTGGAGAGTGAGGCATCCATGATGCCACACGTGCCCATGGCCGAAACGTTGAGCGACAGAGTCGCGTATCAACGTATGCGCAATGGCGACCTCAGGACTAAGGGACAGTCCCTTATTAATGATCAGGGCATTGTATTCGAGGGCACTAAGCCCATTGACGAGATGCGTCATCAATTCGTCACGCAGGGTCAGGAGAATCAAGCTTCTCCAGGTCCAGGGCGGCACAACGATCGTGATCGAGGAGACTTCCTTGATCGAGATGGCGCCACGAGACGCGATGTCCCTGGTAACAGCCGGGATGACGGCCCTAGGTCAATTCCTCAAGACGAGGGCAACTATGCCCACAGTCAAGGAGGCTCGGGACGTCCTCCGCAAGGTGGATGAGGGAAGTCACTTCCCCAAGCTGCTGATTTGGCGACTAGATCCCTGGGTCAGCGGGAGGCCATTTGAATGCATTGTGAAGCCATGCACGATCACCTGCATCGAGTAGTCGATGATGCCCTGGGCATAACCTTACGGTTACCGGTGATGACACCCAAAGTTTGGTCAGTAACAAATATAGCTTAAGTGTTACCATACCAATTGCTTGCGTTGGGCACGCTATAAGTGATTTGAGGAGTCCCGGGCAGGTCCCAGAGAATGCACCTACGAAAAAGGGGAAAAGTCGGTAACGGGGTCGGCAAGTGTAAAGCGCTAAGGTAAAGCGCCTAGGGAAGAAGCGGTAAGTGAACACGGCAATGTGAGCGGCAAGAGTACGGTAAGCTTAGCAAAGTCCTAAGCGTCGATAATGCCTGCCGTAGTTGCAAGGCGCGAATGTGTCGAAAGTTGGCGAGAGTCTGCAACCGCCGATGCTAAGCGTCGATAATGCCTGCCGTAGTTGCAAGGCGCGAATGTGTCGAAAGTTGGCGAGAGTCTGCAACCGCCGATGAGTTCGACGTTGCCGACCATAAATGAGATCTTGTGCGTAAAGGGGACTGAAGAAGTGGGAGCAGGAAACTCTGGTCTGTTGTTCGATGGCGTATGTACAAGTCGGTAAGTACTTTATATACTACAAGGAGTTCACCGTCGCCAGTGACCAACCATTGCCAAAGTGCGGTAAACTGGAAAATTTCATAGGGGTAGCTCCAACGGTTTCAGATCCCTACCGTCCATTCAAGACCCTTAGCGCCACCAGGCAGCAGATCGCGGTGCTAAATCATCAATCCATCACCCTTCTGTCTGTCCAAAGTGCTTAGCAATGTCAGGCGCCGAATCAAAGCGCTAAGCGGTGTCAGACGCCAAGGTCAAACGCCAAGCTGTTTGTCAGTTTTTGATAGATCATCAGGCTTCTCCCTAAGCGCTGTCGTCAGTGACTGATGCCATCTGTCAGTTGTCATTCTGTCTGCCGTCGGCGTTATCACTGATCGGATCTGCTTCTTGCCGTGCGTGGCTATCAAATATCGCCAAAATTGGTTAATTAGCGCGCGCTAAGGTATTTTGAGTCGGTGCCGCGTTGCCGTCGCCTGCCGTTGATGCGCTGATCCTGTATGGGGTCCTATCATCTCCCCCCAACTGAAAAATTGACTGTCCTCAGTCACCAAATAAGGCTACCGTTACCGCTTTTGTGACCAGTGGTCCGTGCGTTCTTGAGATTTTGTTTATAGTCCTGGCGCACAAGATTGGACTTCACCTCTCTTCTCTGATTTTACCTGGCGCTCTTCAAAAATAATATGTCTTTCCACATTCCAACTCCGCCTCCCGTACCGTCTCGCGAGGCTCAAGACGCTGCCTCCGCCTATATCGACAAGGCGAACAATTTTATTAGGCGCATCGAGGGTGTGGGCGCGGAGGCGCCTCCAAACTTGGTCGTTGCCGTGATGAAGCTGTTGGAACGTTGGTATGAAGTTTGTGTTCTTGGCGTAGGGTGGGATAGGGAGATCAAGGTGCAGGAGTGGTGCTGAGCCTGCTATGTTGACAATCGTGGCGCCGACTAGTTAGCGCCGTTTCCTCGCTTTGTAAGTGCTTTTAGTCTTTGCCATGTCGCTAGCTGATTGGGTTCCTAGGCGCCTCCTCCTGTCCCTACCATTGAGGACGAGTTGGAGGATATCCTCTCTGGTGCCTTGCCAATGATGGTAAGCGCTCCCGCGCCTGAGTAAGTATCTCTGATTTTTGATTTCTAACTTAGCTGTGGTCTGATCTGTCTCCCCATAGCAAACAAGAGGTGTTAGCGCCTCTTGCTAATTTGCAGGTGGATGCTGAGATGGCGGCTATTTGTGAGAGTGTGCTGGAAGAGGCCTCCCGTGACGCCAAGGAGAGGACCAAGGCGTTGGAGGAGCGAGAGGTCGTTGGCGAGTCTCTGGTTGCCAGCGAGAGGTCGCCAATTGCCAGGAGGCAGGTGTCTGGTGGGAAGGATTCCCGCGCCGGTAGTGCCCAGAGCCCAGCACTGCCGGCAAGCAAATCGGGCTCTCCAGTCAAGCCTGGCAAGACGTTGAAAAAGAAGGTAAGTTTGTGCTTTCTTACCGCTGGCGCCTATTGTTTATCCCTTTCTAAGTCTCGCAAGGCTGCCGCCCCTCGTTACATGGTAAGTTCGTTATGCCAAGTTACTTCCTTTGCTAACCGACTAGTTGGCAGGCGCCAACGCAAACTTCCTTTAGCAATGCCGAGCTGAAGGGTTTGCTGGTAGCGCGATGAGATGAGGCGGTTTTGGATGAGGGAATGGAAGCGGGAGTGGTCTTGCCGGAGATGAAGGATAAGAAGACAGCAAGCCCAGCAGCAAGACGGGAGTTCAAGGACTCCCAAGGAGCGGTAAGTACTTTAGCTCTTTTTACCGCTTCTGTTAACACTTCTGTAGTGCGACAAATGCTGGGCCGACAACGACCCAGAGGGGTGTTGGTACCCCACCGGTGGCCAGCCCTGCTACCAGTGCGGGACGCTAAAGCGGGCTTGTACTTTGGACAGCGCTAAGAGTCGCGAATGTGGTGGAGCTCCCGACGCGGTAGTGGAGCGCACCTTCAAGCGTGCCGTCCTCGTCAAGAGGGCACGGGAGTTCGTCGAGGAGAAGAAGAAGAAGCAGGCTGCTGGCAACGCGGCCACAATTAGCAAGAGTTCCCTGGCGCTGCTGACGCGTCAAGGGGACGAATCTGCAACAGTCGGCAACCGTGGCGCTGGAGAGCGCCAAGGGACTACGGTCCCTTCAAAACGACAAGTCCCCTCGCCCACCAAAGGAAAGGGCAAGGCTAAACGCGCACGGGTAGTGGAGTCTCCTCCCCCTACCCCCGAGGACGTGGAGATGGAGGAGCTGGAGAAGGCGCTTGCCACCAGCCGCCTGCCGCCAAGGGATACTGAAGCTGGGCCCAGCAAGTTGCTTTCCCCTATTCACCTGAGAGGGGCTTCACTGCCGACCGTCGACAAGGACGATGCGGTAATGGACGTGCCACCAAGGGAAGAGCCCCAAGAGGCGGAACCAACAGTGGCGACAACCATGGGAGAAGGAAGCCCCCCGACAATGGCGGGTGACGAGGACGCGGAGGGGGAGCCAGACGAGACCTTGGCGACTCAGCGCGAAGGTGACGAGGAGGAGGCCCCCGTCAAGGAGGCGGTAGCGGGAGAAGGGGAGGGAGCGGCAGGAATCGCCAGGGAGGAGCCAGAGTGGCACTGGCTGCCTCCCTACGGTAACGTTGCCCCCTGGGAAGTGTCGGACCCAGAGGATGTTGCCGGGCTGGAGCCAAGGCGCCCCATGATCGCCAGGATTAATCCTGCCTGGACCCCTCAGCCGCAGCCGACAGTGACTGGCGACGCCTTCCAGTGGCTGGGGCAAGATCTCGTCTACCCAGTTGTGGCGCTCAATCCTCGCGAGATGCTGGAGTGGTATTCAAGGAGGGCGGCAACAATGGAGTCGTCAATGGAGCGGGAACGGGAACGAGTTCGAGGGCAGCTAATGGCGCTAAGATTGCGCTATTCCAACCTTGGTCGTAGCCTTCGCGTTCTTCACGACTACCAGGACGACTGTCAAGCCGCCATGGATTGGCAGACCGCTAACAACATCTTGCTGGGCGACCTTCTTCCACTTCGCGACTCCTCTTTGCCAATTTCCGACGACTCCTTGCCGATGGACAATGAGAGTGACTGAGCGGACCTTAGCGTAGAGTGGTCGCTGTATATATTTTATCTTTTGTTACCGCCCATATATCAATTTTTGCCGCCTCTTTTTGAAGTGAAATGATAAGTTCCATAGTCTAAGTTAGCCCCACAGCACAGAGTCAAGAAAGCAAAGAGAGAGCAAGCGGCAAGTATTCTAAAGTAGGTTTTAGCAAGAGGAGTTGTAGGTGAGGGACTTAGACAAATTTTTGAGAAAAGGAAAACGCTCAGTAAATCATCATAGCGAAAAACCCTTGGCGAGAGTTGCGCAATGCGCTAAGCATTGGCGACACGCTAGCGCTGCGACTTGACTATGTAAAGAATTGTCTGTTGGATATAGTACAGTAAGTATCGGCAAGAGAGATAAGTAAAGTAAGTAATAGAAAAAGGAGCTTATCAATAATATTCTTTTCTAATCATTTTCTTCTTCTTCAACCAGAGTCGGTAAGTCATCATCGTCCAATAATTCGGTTTCTTCCAGTTCTCTAAGCTTGGCGGTGTCGATATCTAGCGCTTCAAGCGGCAAGTCAATGTGTTCTCTGGCGAGATACGGCAATAGGCGAAAAGCGGCAACAGGTCGATGTAGTACTGAACCATCTAATTCACAGAGCACGTAAGCGCCTCCACGGTTACGAGAGATAACTACCAAGGGTCCTAGATAGCGCGGGCGCATTTTCTTGTTGTATGAGGTCTCGATTTTGGGGTTGCGCATGAGTACTAGCGCACCCCTTGGGAAGTTGTAATCCTTGATAGTGGCACTATGCTCGGTCTCGAATCGCAATGCTGCTTGGCGATGTGCACTAAAGACTACCTTGTGGAGTTGCTCTAAATCTTCTTTCCTTTGTTGCAGGTCAATAGCTCATCTGGCGATAAGGTCGGTAGTCGCTAAGATACTGTTGGGTGCTGGCTGAAGATAGGTCGCTTGAATGGTAACTCTTTCCGACCAAAATACTGAATAAGTCGCTTCACTCCTACGAGACTCATCGCCATCAACTGCCTTGAAGAGCGCTTGCTGAACGTCAAAGTGTGGTCTCTCTACCAGGCCATTGGCACGCTTGTTGTAGCCAGATACTCAAATATGATGTATATTGTATTTCTTGGCGAGGTAAGTTAACGCTTTGATGATGGGCGCACCGTTATCCATGATGATCTCTCTTAGCGCTCCCCAACGGCAAATGACGTCTTCAAATAGCCACTTGGCGACCGCCTCGGTATTTTCTCTTTGGAGCATTCGAAATTCAGGCCAGTGGATTAGCGAGCAACGACCTTGAATGATGTACTTGTAGTGACCAGACTTGGGCATATGCATGGTGTCGACGTAAATTTTGCTGAAGAGGGGAGCTGGCGTTGCAACGGTTGGCGGTATGAGTACTTGGCATGTTTGTTGAATTTGGCAGAGATTTTGCTGAAGAGGGGAGCTGGCGTTGCAACGGTTGGCGGTATGAGTACTTGGCATGTTTGTTGAATTTGGCAGAGGTGGCAAGTCCTAATGTACCAGGCGATGTCGGCACTAGCGTGTGGCCACCAGAATCGTTCTAACAGAGAAGCTCAAGTAGCGTACAGACCTCTATGTCCTAGCTCGTCATGCATGGCGCGCAGGACTCGTAAGCGACTTTCTGGCTTGATGATCAGCTTGTGAGCGCCATCTCGATTTCGTCGCCAAAGGCGGTTGTTGGTAAAGAAGAAGTGGGTGGCATATCGGATAAAGGTCGCGTACTGTTCGTCAGTAAGGTCTGCGGGTCGCTTAAGGTCTTGTAGCCATTGTTCAACGATTAACAAGCGGCTGTCTTCTGCCTTTGCTTTGGCGGATCGGCGGGTCGCTTAAGGTCTTGTAGCCATTGTTCAACGATTAACAAGCGGCTGTCTTCTGCCTTTGCTTTGGCGGATCGGGGAACAGCATCGTAGGTCAGGTTTCTGCTGTCTTCCCTTAGCGGATGGGGCTCTTGTACAACTTTTACGGGAGGCGAATTTTGACTGAAAATGCTTGCCGTGTAGAACGTGAGGGGTGTGCTAAAGGTCTCGGGGCGGTAAGGGACAATGGGATGTAAAAAGATACTGGTAGGCTGTTGCCGTCGTAGTAGGGGGATTGGCTGTTGTATGAGGTGCACGAAACCATGTAAGCGGTCGATCCAGTCCTCAAAATCGCTATCAGCCTGTGGGTCCACTGCCGGGTCGCCAGGCTGCCGTGGTCACCTAGAGAGTCCATCTGGTCCGTGGAAAGAGCTCTTGACGTGTACCAACTCAAAGTGAAACATGAGGATAGCGACTACCCACCGGTTCATGCTAGCGGATGGCTGGATGTCGGGATTCTGCAGCATGCCTTTGATGTACCTAGCGTCGACTTCAACAATAAGATTCCGCACGCCAATTAAATACATCTTTAGCGCCCGGAATGCTTTGAACAGTCCATAGAGCTCTAGCTTAGGCTGACTGTAGCGAGACTCTCTGTCGTTTAGCGTGATCGACCCAAAGCGATTGTAGCGTCGCTGTTTCCAATTGTTGCTAAGGCACTGGCACAAGAAGTAGCCAATGGCAATGTACAAGGTATCCACCGCCAAGATAACAGGGTCAGCAGAGGTATAATCGATGGGGACTAGGGGCTTGGCGTCTTGTAGGGCTTTTACTAAGTCTCGTTGTGCGGTAACCTGGTCTGGCCCAAATTTGAAGGGCTTGTTAGCGCGGGTGAGTCGGTTAAGAGCATGTGCACAATGGGCAAAGTTTTTGATGAATATCCTGAGAACGCCAACGGTACCAAGAAAGGCGCAAACTTCAGATAAGTCGCGGCAAGGACCCCATCGCTCCAAGAGTGCTAAGCGAGACTCGTCGGGAACGCGTCCGTTGGGAGTGCAGATGTGACCAAGTATTTTGAACCTTGGCACGCAAAGGAGGAGTTTGTGACCGCTAAAAGTCCCACCGCTATACTTCATACGTTGGAGAACTCGGTTGAGCAACTGGAAAAATTCCCATAGCGCTAAGCGAATGTTGGAGTTGTCGGGGTGGGTCGCCGGTAAGCCGTTTACGAGTCGCCAGTCTTTGGGGCCTTTGACACCAACGTCATCAATGAAGCTTAGGACGTTATGCGGTATCTCGGGTTGGAGGATGAAGGTGATGTTGTCGTGGAATATGGGGACTGAGTTTGTCCAGCCCATTGGCAAGGTAACTAGGCGCAAGGCGCCAAACGGAGTTTGAAAAGTAGTGAGGTCGCGGGAAGAAGGGTGTATTAAGCGTTCATCGTAGCCAACGTAGAGATCAAGGGTGGTGCCACAAATACGCCCGGCAAAGGACTCGGCAAAGTGGTCAGAGAAAGGCGGTACGCCAGAGTGTCAAATGGTAACTCTATTCAGCAGCTCGAGACTGTGGACTATGCGGAGGTTGCCGTTCTTTTTGAGGACACAAAACCAACAAGAGCGGTAAGAACTATTGGAGGGCTCGTAGACGCCAGCCTGTATCTTGGTCCTAATAATTTGGCAGACCTCAGCTTCGATCCCAGGCGGTAACGGTCGGTTGTGCTCAGTCCACGGCACGTGAGGAATGGTCAGGATGACGACAGGCGGGAAGAAATCTGTACGTAGACTGCCACGTTCTGAGTCCTCCCAGGCGAAGGCTTTATCCTGCTTAGCAACAAGATCAGTAAGGACATTCAACTCATCTTTGGTCAAAAATCCTGTGTCGTGCTCCTTGGCGAACTGCTGCTGGCGCTCCGCGGTAAAACGTCCTGTGGGCTGAAAGGGTGGCGGGTTTGGTGATAAGGTCGGCATGTCGGCAAGAGGGTCGCCAATGATCTGGCGCTTGATTCTAAACGTCTCGGGAGAGTGCGTAGCGACGGGTTTTGTTTTAAGCACAACTGGCTTATATTTCTTTTTGACTTGTACCCCTTTCCTTTTGGGAGCGTTAGCTTGGTTATATACAGAGGTGGGAAGGGGAACTGTGTCCTGGGGAGCGGCAAGTCCAAGAACGGCAGTGTCACAACCCCCTCCGGATCCACCCCGAGACACCCCCGGAACCCCACCCGCTAACCCTCCCCCCGACCCCGCAGAACGCGCCCCCCCCCTCCGGATCCACCCCGAGACACCCCCGGAACCCCACCCGCTAACCCTCCCCCCGACCCCGCAGAACGCGCCCCGCCATCACTACTACCGGCACCGCCATCACACGCATCAACGGCCGCCATCATCCGTCAACGATCACCATCAGCCAGCCCCCCGGGACCCTTGCATCATGGACCCCGGGACCAACCGCCATCAACGATCGGATCTCGCGGCGCGGCCATCACGCATCACGCACCACGCATCACAACTCCCTCCACGCCAATTGATCGCGCGTCCCCACACGCGCGATCCCGGTATACAGTCCCTGCCCGCTACTCAATGGCCCCCGGAACTCATCCTAGACACCCTGGAACCCCGAGACACGTTCCTGTAGTACTTATAGCATAGCTCCCCACTGTATTCGCCAGTCTTGATATTGCATAACTGTTACTTTGGATATTGCGTGCCCCTTGCTTGACTGGTACGCCTTGTTTGGTACGCTTCGACTGGCACGCCTTAGTATTCGCATGCTCTAAGCTTTGGTACGCACTTTGCGACTCTTAAGTTACTAACTTGGTCTCGTCTTAGAACCTCCGGTTCACGACTCGACTAAGCTTTGGTACGCACTTTGCGACTCTTAAGTTACTAACTTGGTCTCGTCTTAGAACCTCCGGTTCACGACTCG
Organism: Macrolepiota albuminosa; assembly: GCA_027475525.1. Lineage (NCBI taxonomy): Eukaryota > Fungi > Basidiomycota > Agaricomycetes > Agaricales > Agaricaceae > Macrolepiota > Macrolepiota albuminosa. Next base: position 987,737 of record JAMWFC010000060.1, on the reverse strand, counting down.
ACCCCCTCTAACCCCAGTTACCTCCAACCCAAAACCTCCGGACTCTAGTCCCCTATCCCGGGATTACCCCTGTCCCCGTCTTGAACCCCGGAGCCCTAGCCTCGGAGTTCCAGACACCCGAGTATTCGTAGGTCAAGTCCGCATCGTAAGGGCGTTGCTTTCCTGGAAGGCCCCCGACTCAGTGGAACCTGACAGGCAGGAGACGAGGCTCCGGGAAGAGTAGTGAGGTAAGTATCGGTAGACGCAATATTTTGAAAGGATTCGGAAGCGGTAAGGTACAAGTAGGCAAGAGAGGAGTCGGTAATGTTTTGATTTTTCTGGGGAAGCTCTGCGTCGGTAGCGGGTAAAGTAGTTAAAACATCTTGGTCAAGAAAAGCAGTAGACATAACATTTACAAGACCAGTAGAATGGTCATATTCCAGCGTTAGCGCCACATCTCCGTGATCTTCGCCAATCACCTCCTCGATGGTCTGTGAAAACACCGGTAGGGTCGTTTGTTGGCATGTTGGTCGGTAAACTCTGGCGGCTTAGTGAGGGTGCCTTTTTGTTGTCCCCTAGAGAACGTTGGCACCGTTCGTCGGATTCCGGAATTGGGGTCGCTAATTGTGAGGGTTGTTTCCTCGTCGGTAACTGTCTTGACGACTGATCGCGCCAAGACGTCGAAAGGTCTGCCAAGTAGTAGGTCGTATGCGGGGGAGCGTAAAATGTGGATCTGAAGATAAAACGTAATGTCGCCAAGGGTGCACGGCACATTCTTGGCGAGGCCTAGGGATCTGTCTACCGTACCGTTAGCGCTCTGCATGTTTAGTATAACGGTAGGGTCGTAAATAAGGCCTAGATCGTTAGCAACTTCTGCTGCCATAGAAATAATTTGAGACCCGCTATTCACAATCGCCTCTACCTCGTGCTTGTTGTCGACAGTTAGTGCTACTGAGCGAATAGTGTGCGATTCTTGAGTGACGGTAAGAATTGCCAGGTCCTCTCCATGGTCCACTGACCTAAGGTAGGTCTCCACTGGATCCACAGAGGTGGCGTTAGCGATGGGGTCGGCAGGAGGTTCATCGGTGTCGGGAGAGTCGATGGTAACAGAGAAACCGGGAAGCGCATCGTCGAGTTCATCAACCTCGGCAACGGCTGTCGCCAAGGGTCGTCGGGGAGTGACAGCGGTCTTGACCTGGTTGCGGACGTCGGGAGCAATACTACAAAGTTCTTCTACTGACAAGGTAACGGCAGTTTTCATGATGCGGCTGAAGACGTGGTTGGATTTTTCTATATCGAAAATTGGCGCGGTAGGTCGGTAGCCACCCTCAGGACGTTTCTCAGGAGCGGCAAAGTTTCGTTGTGCAGGAGCATGGTAACGGTCGGGAATCCCTGAGTAGGGATGGAGAGGCAGCAAAGGCGGTTCAGGAGCGGTAGCGGATGACGATGGTTCTGGAGTAGTAGCAGGGGAAGTAACAGGCGGTGCGGCAGGAGCAGGAGTCGGTAACTTGCTAGCGGGAGGCATTGGCTTATATCCTTTGAGAGGTTGTTTGGGCTGCTTAACTTCAACCCCATCAAACACCTGATTCTTCAGCAAATCCAATTCCTGCTGTAGCTTGGCGATACACTCTTCCTGCAAGAAAGTAGGGCGGTCGCCAACACTGTCAAAGTGTAAGACCTCGTGAATCATTTGCTGCTGAGTCGCCTGCTCAGGGTCGGGGTTGGCGTTGCCAGAAAGCATGCCGGTAACGATTTGTCCTGGGTTGCGCCTATGCCATTCATCAACTCGCTCCTGGAAGGACTTCTTGTCTGGGTAGTTGGGAATGGTGGCGCCACTGGTAAGAACTATCTTGCCGTCGATAGCTCTTCGAATTCTCCCTTGCCGAATATAATTTTCGAGAGTAGCGCAGCGTCCTCTAGTCATAGTATGGCCAATTTCCCCACAGAAGTGGCAAGGGCCAGGTGTGGGTACGTTAGCGGGTCGGTTAGCAGTGAGGTTGGTGGTAATCATGGTTTCAATATGAGTCATAGCGGAAGCGACAGCGGCGGTAATGGCAGCATTGAGCTCCTCTTTCTTAACGAAGTCGGTAGTAGGAGGCGGGATGGGAATAATACCGTTAGTTTGCTCAGGGGGTGGGCTCATCCTAGCGCATTGTATACCAACGCCAGTGTCGGTCCCCTTGAGAACCCATTTACCGGCTTCAAAGACGTCGGCAACATTATAGGGCTCGTCAGGGTGATGGGCCTGATGAACTATCTCTAGGCGACGAGCAATACGAGTCCACAGTGAAGTCGGGATGCCCTGCTGAAATAGGCGACGCTCCTCGTTAATATAGAGCTTGCCGTTCTGCAGAAGCCACCTAGCGATTTTCTGGAACTCGCGGTAATACGTGGAGAATGCGCCAAGAGAAGAAGTGCCGTTGTCAAAAGATTCCTGTACTAGTTTCTGCAGCTCGTTTACCGTGTATCGGGTAGCCTCCTCTGCGCCAGGGTACAGCTGGATTACTGCCGTCTTCCAGTCCTCATACGAAGCACCTTGGGCTGGAACTGGCGGGGCAGCAGGAACAAAGGCGGCAAATTTGGTCAAACCTGTCCACGTTTCTGCTGTGTCATACGATACGTATCTTGCCGCGTACTCCTTCATCTGTGTGTGGTCGGTAATGTTGCAATCCCTGAATAAATATTCTAATTCTTTAAAATACTGGGAGAGCTCCCATGGCTTGGACTCGTCCCATTTCAGTGCCGAGAAGTGGTTGCGTGGCGGCATGCACTGAACTGGTTGTTCCATGGCGACTGTGTTGGCGAGTTCGGTTAGCGGTTGCGGGGAAGGAGTTCTAGAGATTGGCGACGGGGTAAGAGAAATGGCTAGCTGAGAAAGAGGTGTTAACGGAGTAATGGGTGTGACTGGTTGCGGTACAGCAAGCAGCAACGCTAAGAGGTCGTCGGCGCTAAAGTCAAGAGAACGCAGGAAGAGATCAGGAAATTTGTCTACAGTGGCGTTCTGTAGTTCCTGTGCAAGAGAGAGACCCGGTAAGGCACCAGGTGGTTGTGGAGTTGATGGGTGGGAAGGAGCTATGCCTTCTGCCGACTGGTCTAGCAGGCGGCGCCTACGCTGGAGATGGGTTTCTGGCGGAATTCTGCCCTAGAGATCCCTCGCGGTGGGCTCCAATTTGATGACGCCCAAAGTTTGGTCAGTAACAAATATAGCTTAAGTGTTACCATACCAATTGCTTGCGTTGGGCGCGCTATAAGTGATTTGAGGAGTCCCGGGCAGGTCCCAGAGAACGCGCCTATGAAAAACCAATTGCTTGCGTTGGGCGCGCTATAAGTGATTTGAGGAGTCCCGGGCAGGTCCCAGAGAACGCGCCTATGAAAAAGGGGAAAAGTCGGTAATGGGGTCGGCAAGTGTAAAGCGCTAAGGTAAAGCGCCTAGGGAAGAAGCGGTAAGTGAACACGGCAATGTGAGCGGCAAGAGTACGGTAAGCTTAGCAAAGTCCTAAGCGTCGATAATGCCTGCCGTAGTTGCAAGGCGCGAATGTGTCGAAAGTTGGCGAGAGTCTGCAACCGCCGATGAGTTCGACGTTGCCGACCATAAATGAGATCTTGTGCGTAAAGGGGACTGAAGAAGTGGGAGCAGGAAACTCTGGTCTGTTGTTCGATGGCGTATGTACAAGTTGGTAAGTACTTTATATACTACAAGGAGTTCACCGTCACCAGTGACCAACCATTGCCAAAGTGCGGTATGTACAAGTTGGTAAGTACTTTATATACTACAAGGAGTTCACCGTCACCAGTGACCAACCATTGCCAAAGTGCGGTAAACTGGAAAATTTCATAGGGGTAGCTCCAACGGTTTCAGATCCCTACCGTCCATTCAAGACCCTTAGCGCCACCAGGCGGCAGATCGCAGTGCTAAATCATCAATCCATCACCCTTCTGTCTGTCCAAAGTGCTTAGCAATGTCAGGCGCCGAATCAAAGCGCTAAGCAGTGTCAGACGCCAAGGTCAAACGCCAAGCTGTCCGTCAGTTTTTGATAGATCATCAGGCTTCTCCCTACGCTAAGCAGTGTCAGACGCCAAGGTCAAACGCCAAGCTGTCCGTCAGTTTTTGATAGATCATCAGGCTTCTCCCTAAGCGCTGTCGTCAGTGACTGATGCCATCTGTCAGTTGTCATTCTGTCTGCCGTCGGCGTTATCACTGATCGGATCTGCTTCTTGCCGTGCGTGGCCATCAAATATCGCCAAAATTGGTTAATTAGCGTGCGCTAAGGTATTTTGAGTCGGTGCCGTGTTGCTGTCGCCTGCTGTTGATGCGCTGATCCTGTATGGGGTCCTATCACCAGACAGAGTGAAGCTGCGTAAAGCAGACAGTAGGCACATTTGCGCCTATACAGGCGCATCCAAGTTCAGCGACCTGGAAGATTGGGCGATGGATGTATGCACCCATCTCGCCATGTGCTTATACGGGGGTGACCATATGGAACGAGAACGAATCTTCGTTCTGTCTGAGTTCTTGGCCAGAGAGGCCATGGGTTGGTTTCGACGGGCAGTATTGCACGTCAACTGTGTCCAATATGACTGGACGTTCAAAGGAGTCCTTACAGGACTGTATGATCGATTCGTACACCCCTCAACGCTCCAGGATGCACGGCGGGACTTCCAGTCCGCCAAGTACACCGAGAAGTTGGGAGTACAAGGGTTCTATGATACCCTTAATGACCATGCCCAGAACATGGCAGTATACCCAGACGGGTATACAATGCTTGAAACGTTCTTGGATGGCATTCCAGCGGACATGCGCCGCTATTTGATACGTGAGGACGGATTGTCCCCAGAAGTCAACGATGTGGAAGAATTTGTGGCATATGCCATCCGGTATGAGCAGTCTCTGAAGACTGCTAACCACTACGAACATCGGAGTGGACACAAAGGGGGACCCAGGCGACTACCGCCTGGTGGGACACCCTCACGGGGTCAGCATGTAGGGACCTTCTTGGCCAAAAAGACCGATTTGGACCGTGACCGCAACACGCGGTTTGTTGTACGCAGAACCCATGCTGCGAACCGAGGGCGGAGTCGCCCACGCCCAGAGCGGGCGCCAGACGGAGAACGTCCTAAACCAAGGCCAGACTTCAAGCCGGCCAACCCACCGGGGCAGTCGGGGACTTGTTTCACGTGTGGCCAACCAGGCCACTACGCTACCAACTGCCCTGCGAAGCCAGGAACCCCGAGAAAGGGGTATACACCCTGCGCCCACCTTTGAGCTGCACATACTGCAGCCGCGAGTGGGAGTGATGGAGACGTATCTGCCGATTCTGAGGCAGAGCAGCCCACCTTTGAGCTGCACATACTGCAGCCGCGAGTGGGAGTGATGGAGACGTATCTGCCGATTCTGAGGCAGAGCACCCCACAAACGACCAGGAGCCCCCAGAGGAGGCATCGGGCGCCGAGCCCAAGAGTGTGGTCGTGGAGGGGGAGGAGTACATCACAGTCGACGTATATGACGACGTCTACGACAATGAGTATTACAGTCGCGACAGCGACTCTGAGTGCCTAGCGGCGATGATGGATTGGCCGTCCACAAATGATCCTGAACGGAATAACGTGGTTCAGATGAAGAAGGTGACCCTTCATTGTGCAGAGGGCACTTTGCAGCGCCCTACATTGAAACGAGCAGACAAGGAGTGCCTGGTCTTGTATGTGGACGTAGACGGCCACAAGGCATGGACCCTATGGGACTCTGGGAGTACTACATCGGGCATAACGCCCCAGTTCGCCCATGTGTACGGAATATCTGTGCAGGAGTTGGATACGCCATTGGCGTTACAGCTGGGCACCGTAGGGAGCCGAGCCATGGTGCAGTATGGGACAAATGTGAATGTCCAAACGCCGGGCTCACGTAGCCGGGAATACATGGATGTAGCGAACTTCGATCGCTACGATATGATACTGGGAACGCCATTCATGCGGCGTAACAAAGTCATACTAGACTTTGACCACTGTCAGGTAATAGTGAATGGGAAAGTAATCCCAGCCAAACATGCTGCAGCAGACGACACTGATAATCGTCTGCGACGTCATCGCACTACAAAGAAATGCAAGTACTCTCCATGACTGGGCCGGCACAGAGTGCCGGCCGTGGAGGATGTAGAGGAGGAAGTACAGGCGATGCCTGGACTGAGCTCAGACCACAACGTGGTAATGATGAGCGAGGAGGAGTATCAAGCCTCCAAGAGGAGCAACGAGCGAATAAGCGCTCCTGAGATTCGAGGCGCAAGGCCTCCAGACAAATGCCATCGAAAGGTGAGACGACGGGAGGACTCAGTGGATGTATGTCCACCTACGTCCTCACAAGTCAAGTTGGAAGACTTGAAAGACAGCATCTGAGAGGCGGAAGCCTCAGTAGAGGGGGACACACGGTCCCTATGGGAGCGACCAGCCCCCCTACCGGAGTATGACTGGGCATACGACCCCTGAATGCCGCAAGAGTGGAATGAGCTGGTGGCAGCTACGTGTGCGCGAAATGCGCACCAGAGACGGATGACCATCAACCCAGCGTATCGCCAGCCAGCCTCGGACGAGGTGTCCATAGCGTACTCACTTGTATGTGAGGGAACAAGCCTCGTAGCTTATAAGGCAGCTGCAGCGGGTGCTCCGCTGAGACTACATATACCTGATGACAGTGTCAATCGGGTGCTCGCAATGCACGAGCAGTATGCACCACCGCCTCGGCCACCTTCAGAGATGGTGGAAGTGCTTCCCCCGGTACGTATGAAGGGGAAGCAGAAGGCGACAAGCCTTCGTGAGGAAGATATCCCTCAGTTGCATCAGCAATGGCAAGAAGAATTTGCCAACATGGTCAATGGGACCAAGGAGGAGCTCCTGCCATGGCGGAAGGTGAACCATGAGATTAATCTTATAGACAAGAACAAGCAGTATAAGTACCACTTGCCGTGCTGTCCGCGCGCCCTCCAGGAGCAACTACGCGATAAGACTAATCACTATTTGAATGCTCAATGGTGGTCCCCATGCACCACCGCTCAAGCTGCACCATTATTGTGCATCCCGAAGAAGGATGGAACCCTTCGAACAGCTCTTGATGCGCATCAGCGCAATGACAATACCATAAAGGATGTAACTCCTTTACCAGATCAAGAGGTGATCCGGGAAGACGTGGCTCGGGCGAAGTATCGCTCGAAGATTGACCTTACTGACGCTTACGAGCAGGTGCGCATTCGCACCGAGGACGTACCCAAGACCGTATTTGCATTGATCATGGGCACGTTCACAAGCAATATAATGCAGATTGGAGACTGTAATGCTCCAGCAACTTTCCAGAGGCTAATGACCTCTATCTTCCGAGACGTAATAGGACGTTTTATGCACGTCTACCTAGATGACATATTCATCTACTCGGATTCCATGGAGGAGCATGAGCAGCACCTCAGAGTCGTATTCGAACGACTGCGCAAGTACAAGTTGTACTTGAAGTGGAAGAAATGTGAGCTCTACGCTCAGAGTATAGACTGCCTAGGGCATGTCATTGATGAGCAGGGTATCCACCCCGATCAGGACAAGCTCGATCGCATTCGGGAGTGGCAAACGCCCCGAAACTACAATGACATCCAATGGTTCGTTGGTCTTGTCAATTACATATCGAGCTTCTTGCCCGATGTTACAGCCTATACTGGGCCACTTATGGCCATGACACAGAACGGGTCACCATTCAATTGGAGGCCGTTGCACCAGCGGTGCTTCGAGATGGTCAAACGGATCTGTACAAAGACTCCCGCGGGTCACCATTCAATTGGAGGCCGTTGCACCAGCGGTGCTTCGAGATGGTCAAACGGATCTGTACAAAGACTCCGGTGATTCGACCAATCGACCCTAGACGGGACGAGCCAATATGGCTCATTTGCGACGCGTCCAAGACAGGCGTCGGAGCCATGTACGGCCAGGGAAGCAGCTGGCAGACGTGCCGCCCAGCAGGGTTCATGTTGAAGAAGTTCACGACAGCCCAGCAAAACTATGCGGTGCATGAGTTGGAGACTCTTGCCATACTCGAAGCCCTCCTCAAATGGGAGGATAAGCTGATGGGATATCCCATCCACATCATAACGGACCACAAGGCCCTTGAGTTCTTCAAAACTCAGGTGAACTTGTTGCCACATCAGCGACGGTGGATAGACTACATGTTGAGATACCAGTTCCACATCACCTATGTTAAAGGTGAACTCAACAAAGTGGCAGACTGCTTGTCGCGCTACTTTGAGAGTGATGTAGTTGGGGAGGCTCATGAGCCTCATGAGTATGTGCAGGCAGACTGCCGCATAGACCCTGATGGAGAGGATTTACCTCTCCACCGATACCAGGAGCTCAGGGAGCATGTCCTGGAAGTACGCACTATGCGTGACAATGAACGGAGACGAGGCACTCGCCTCAGAGAGCAGCGTGAAGAGCGGGACGTAGCCGCCCAGTTGCTCAAGGAGCATGAAGCTGTGGACCCAGCGTCCACTAGGGAGCACGAGCGCCACGATGTACCCGTTACACTTGCGGAGATGCTCAAAGGCGAATTGCCTTCATCCCAGCCTCCTAGCCTGGTCAATGACGACTTCCGGCAGGAGGTGGTGCAGGACTATGGCGATGATTCTCTCTTTGCTGAGATAATCGCCAATCCTGACGACCATCCTTGGTTCAGGCATGAGCCTGGTGGACTGATCACGACGGAGAACCGTCAAGGGATGGCAGTGGTCTGCCTCCCCTGTACGCGAACCATTGTTATGCGGGTCTTAGACCAGGCCCATGCCCTGGTGGGGCACTTTGGTGCCGCCCGGACGTTGGGCTATATCCGGCAATGGTATTGGTGGCCACGTATGGCCCAGGAAGTGACTAAGTTCTGCGCATCATGCGCAGCGTGTCAGAGGGCAAAGTTGCCCCCTGGATCCCCTTACGGGAAGCTACACCAGCTACCCTGTAACAGGGGGACCTCATCGAGGTCTCTAATTCAGTATTTCTCCACAACCACACCCTGAGGGGTGTGGGAAGTATGCTGTATTAGAGGACATAATTACAGTAGTAATTATTTCTCTAATTAATTTACCTTTAAATTACGATGTATTTACTCTTATTTGGGTAGATACTTTTTTACTTACACTACGTACAGAGAAATCTACCGATTTGGCAGATTCTGTGTCTTGTGTGACTAAGACAGTAATATCTCTTACACTTTTTTGAATTGTCGAACGACGATAATCTGTACGCGAACATACAAGAACTATACATTCTAGAACTTAGTTCTAGAATCTCGATTGACAGCGACATCAACCATCAAGCTTCTTGAGCGCCGAACGCAAGCCGATTGATAGTGGAATGGATCACGAACCTCTGCCACCAGAACGGAACGACAATGTCGCCCCGGTGCAGAAGGACGAGAATGCCACACCAGTGGCAGCACACACTCAAGATCAGCAGGTGGCAAATTGGGAAGAGGCTGAGGTCGAGTTGACCCCAGCCTAAACAGATATGCCGGGGAGTTTGCTCATGACAGAGCAGAGACGTCCAATCCAGCGTAGAGTTGGAAGGGAGGTTGGGGTGGCTAGTGAGTCACCGCCGATTATACAGGTACCTCAAAGGGCACCGGTACGATTCTCGGGATTAAGGACGTCAGGCGTGGGTGTGGCTACACATGAAGGAAAAAAACCATCCCCGTTTAGGGCAGGGGCTCCTGGAACGGCAGGAGAGGCTTGGACAAGTTTGGAAGGTAGACAAGAGGAAGTTCTCTATGAGACACCATAGAGGAATATACCGGAATCGACACCATTGAGTCGACGACCTGGAGGGCAGCGGCCAGCGGTACCGGTGCAGACTACGGGGACAAGAAGACGTCAGCCCACAGTGGTTGATGATATGTCTGATGAAGACGAGAATGGACGCTATGAAGTGACCCTCGACGTTCAAATAGCTATGCTCTGGGCCAGGTTCCCAGAGATAAGTAAATTGTCGACGAGGGCTAGGTTGAAGTTGTATGTGAACAAGCACATGCAATTGATAGAGGCTAGAGGCGATGCGCTTCCAGAGGTGGGAACAGATGAGTATATCTCGGCATATATGCAGATCTTGGACCTGGAAGCTCAAAGCTACCTCAACCATAAAAGTCGCCGAGGGTCTGCTGCGTCCACCCCAGCAGAGGCGGAGCTAATCCCTATGATTCCCGCAGGGAGAGGGAGTTCCCCTCACATTGAGGAGGCGTTTAGCAATATATTCGCTCCACAACAGGCGGGGGAGACTCAGGAGCAATACCAGACACGAGTAGTGGCTGGGCAGAGGCAGCAGAGGTTCGTAGGATATTGACCTACAGCTATGTCTGTGGCCGAGATGGTGACGTCCAGACCGGCTACACATGTACTGTTGGAAACAGTACCGGAAGAAGTGTTGTCACCTCAGGTGAAAAGAGAAGCAGAGGAACCAGTGGTGCCGGCAAGGGTACCACTTGCCGACACGTTTCAGGACCGAGTCGCATTCCAAAGAATGCGGATCCAGGACTTATGGGGGCAAGGCTACTCTTGTATTGACGATCAGGGAATCAGTTTCAATGGGCCCCAACCCATTGATGAAATGAGGCGAGAATTTGTGGAACGTGCACAGAACAGCCGTTGAAATAAGCACAGGAGCGATATTAGCAGTAGAGAGGAGCCGTGGGGGTTGGAGTCGGATAGACGGAATGGAGGGCAGGGCCCTTGGGACGACAGATCCCGCAGCCCCAGGGGACCGATGACTCGGCCTGTGCGGGCCTTCTCGACGTTCGTCCCTGCCGAGAGACGCAACAAGACACCTGGGATGAATGAGGCCACCAGAGCCTACACCGAAGACTAGTGAGCATAATCGATGACGCAGTCGGGATTGCTCTGCGATTACCCGAAGAGATCAAGCCACGGCAGGCTGACCCGAAGCATATTCTGCCCTATAAGGGGGGAACAAAGTTCAGCAAACTTGAGGACTGGACCATGGATGTATGCTACCATCTGGCAGCATGCCTGTACGGTGGAGATTGTATGGATAAGGAACGAGTATTTGTGTTGCCCGAATTTCTGGAAGGTCCGGCAAAGAGGTGGTTTCGGCATCATGTCCTTCACTATAATCGGGCGAGGCAGCAGTGGACGTTCAAGGATGTGATCCTTGAACTGTACAATCGATTTGTAAGTGCATCTACAATGCAGGATGCACGAGAGGCGTTTTACTCTGCAGTGTACACCGAGGCCCTCGGAGTACAAGGGTTCTATGATACCCTTGTTGACCATGCTCAAAATATGGCCATTTATCCTGACGCATGGACAGTGTGCGAGACCTTTCTTAAGGGCATCCCCGCAGAGATGAGGCGAGTGCTAATCCGGGATGACAGATTATCTCCAGAAATAAATGAAGTTGAGGAATTCGTAGTGCATGCCATACGTTACAAACAGGCATTGAAGACGGCACGCCACTTTGATCTGCATAGCTCGCGAGTAAAAGCTGCGGGGCCGACGGAGGCACGCCAGTCACAAATGATCGGCACTTTCCTGGTCAGGAAAGCGGACATGGAACGTAACCAAAACCCTAGATTCGTATTGAGACGAACATTGTCGAGGCCTCATCGACCTAAGCTGATTGAGCCAAAACTTGTGGCTGAAGAGCGTGGTCACAATCCGCCAAAACCTGAGGCCAATCGTGATCTGCGTAAAGAGCGGGGAACAGGCCCAGGTGGGATGGGTGAAAAACGCATAGTAACATGCTATGCGTGCGGTGAGAAAGGACATTTCGTGAGCACTTGCTCTAGAAGGGGGCAAATAGCGGGTAAACCATGAGCATATGTACGCACCGTGCACACTGAAGCAGAGGAGTCTGCGAATGACGCAGATGAGGAGCCGGACGTGGAGGAGGAGGATGAGAGCTCCCAGTCTGGCGATGAGGGTCCAGCTGATGACGAGGTAGAGACAGTGATGATCAATGGGGATGAGTATGTGGAAGTGGATGTGTACGACTCGGAGCTCTATGCTAGTTCTGCAGAACAAGATTTCTTGATGGCGTTAACAGACTTTCCTGAGGATGAGGAAAGCATGCAGTTGGGCGCGGGTCGAGTGAAGGTTCACAAAGTGAAACTTAGGAAGGCAGCACGCAAGTTGACCCGGCCGCAACTGCGACATGAGGATAAGGAATGTTTGGCTACCTACGTCAAGGTGGGAGGTCACGAAGCATGGACGTTGTGGGATTCGGGAAGTACAACTACAGGAGTAACACCCCAGTTCTGTCAGGTCCATGACTTGGCGGTGCATCAGTTGGAGCGGCCCATAACTCTGCAGCTTGGTACTGTAGGCAGTCGCGCTGCAGTACAGTTTGGAGCAAACCTCGAGCTATCCGTCCTGGGGTCAACAAGTGTTGAATACGTGGACGTGGCGAACTTCAAGCGGTACGACATGATTGTAGGGACGCCGTACATGCGCAAGCACCAGGTGGTACTTGACTTCTGCAATAACAAAGTCATTGTAGCTGGCACCGAAATCCCGGCAGTGCGGGTTGCAGTGGAGGAAGCTGGAGAGAGAGTTCGTCGCCAACGCGCAACGGAGAGGAAGCAAGCAGTGGGCACCAATTGACTATGCTCAGGGGCGCTACCGGCTACTGTGGAGGATGAGCCAGAGGAAGTAAACCCTATCAGAGGCTTACCCGAGGAGTGTGGAGCGATCCTGATGTCCACGGAAGAATGGGCTAAGTATGAGAGTGTGCAAAGGGAGGAACTCACCGCAGGTGCGGTGGGTGGTCAGGATGTGCATTGCACTCGGCCAACACGGCCGCAGAAGCGGTCTGTCAGAAGGGAATGCCAACCTACATCGTCGAAGGTGAAGGTTGAAGAGCTAGTTTGTGAGGAACCTCTGATGGACCCATGGAATGGGGACTGGGAGGATGATGTAGCGTGTAGCGAACAGTCGCACCGATCCTTATGGGACCGGCCGGTACCTCCACCAGCGTTCGATTGGGCGTTCGATCCGTGAATGCCTAGAGAATGGAACGAGCTGGTGGCATCCATGTGTGCCTGGGAAGGTCGACCGTGGATTCGGCAGACCGAGGTCTATCGACAGGCGAGGGATAACGAGATATCCTTTCCGGAGGAGATCCAGGTGGACGGGGCATCGATTTCGGCGCGATGAGTCAGGAAGGAGAGACCGCATCGTCTACAGGTGCCAGACGACAGTGAGAAGAGGTTGTGAGCACTTCAGGAGAAATATGCTACTACCCAGGTAGTGGGCAGTAGTGGGAAGAGGCTAAACAAGCCGCCACGAGCCAAGGACAAAGGCAAGGTCAGGGCAACTGAGTTGTCCCGAGATGATATTCCGGAGCTCCGCCGACAGTGGCAGGAGGAGTTTGCGGATATGGTCAATGGCACTAAGGAGGAGCTGCCACCGTGGCGTGAGGTGAACCATGAAATTAACCTAGTCGATGATACAAAACAGTACAAGTACCATCTACCACATTGCCCCATGGCCCTACAGCAGCAGCTGTGGGATAAAACGAACCGTTACCTCCGGGCCCGGTGTAGTACTTGGTTGCAAGTAGTACTGATAGTTCTGGGGCTTGATGGTGTAGAAGGTTACTTGCAGTGCACACTGACTTGATGATGAAATTGATATATTTGAAGGCTTTCAATAATCTTCCTGAAAGCAGAGGGTTCTCAACAAACTCCAGCCTAAGTGATTCACTCCCTGGGAACCACCGAGCCTTTGCCTATCAATTGCCTGTCTATTCTCTACTAAACTTGGGCTATTTATACTGTTTTTCTGGTGCACAGACCACTATCTACACATGACTCTTTTGTTGTCAACTCCCCAGCCTCCAAAACATATTTGATAGTCCAATTTCCCTTTTGGGAGGCATGTTTTGGTGCCACCAGTTCCACCATTCAACTTCTTGTTCCACATATTTGATAGTCCAATTTCCCTTTTGGGAGGCATGTTTTGGTGCCACCAGTTCCACCATTCAACTTCTTGTTCCACCATTCCTCCGGATGTCTCTGATTGCCACTTCCCCATTTGCTTCAGCTCCATTTAGCACGATCCCATTCATAGATCCTTCTTTCCCCTTTTAGCGCTTCCCTGCATTCCATGCTTCTTTTGACATCCCTCCATGCTTCTTTTCCTTTCCCCTTTCAGTCATGTCAAATCGGGCATTGTCAGATCTGATCTTGATCTAGATCATCACAAATTGATCCCATTTCGTCACTTCTGCCAGCTCCCATGCTTCCCCTCCCCATTACAGTGGTTGGACTATTGTTGAGTGGATAGCTTGAGCTGGTCCCTGCCCTTTGTTCTGTACTGTCTGTGTATTTATTGGGGTGTTTTTGGAGATATAATTTGTTGAGACTGCTACCAGGAGGCTTACAGTTTTCAGCCTTATGATTAAATGTTTATTTTGACTTCTGGTGCATGTTGTGTCCCTGACTGCTGGTACAGCGTTGTATCACTGGTGGTGGGAGGCAAGACCTGCGTCGCAGGCCGCGCCATTGCTGTGCATTCTGAAGAAGGATGGGACGTTACGCACGGCACTGGACGCATGCCAGTGCAACGATAACACCATTAAGGATGTGACCCCGCTTCCTGATCAGGAAGTGATTCGTGAAGATGTGGCTCGGGCAAAAGTCAGGTCAAAAATCGATCTGACGGACGCATACAAACAAGTTCAAATACGGGAGAGTGATGTCGGGAAGACCGTGTTTTCATCAATTACTGGCACCTATGTCAGCAACATAATGCAGATAGGTGACTGTAATGCCCCAGCAACCTTTCAGAGGTTGATGACATTGATTTTTCATGATGTCATCGGACGATTCATGCACGTATATCTTGATGACATCTTCATTTACTCGGATTCCATTGAGGAGCACAAGAAGCATCTCCGTGTTGTGTTCGAGCGCTTACGTTCGAACCTATTGTACTTGAAGTGGAAGAAGTGCGAGTTGTATGCGGACCGGGTAGACTGCCTGGGACATGTTATTGACAATGAAGATATTCATCCTGACCAGGATAAATTGGATCGGATTCGTGACTGGCGGACGCCATGAAACTACAACAATGTGCAGCGGTTTGTTGGGCTGGTAAACTACGTATCGACATTTCTGCTGGATGTCACAACATACACGGGGCCGCTGATGGCCATCACACAAAACGGGGCGCCATTTGTATGGCGGCCACTGCACCAACGCTGCTTGGACATGATTAAACGAATATGTGATCGCATGCCGATCATACGTCCCATTGATCCGCGACAAAATGAACCAATATGGCTCATTTGTGATGCATCGAAGACGGGAGTGGGAGCAATGTATGGACAGGGACAGTCCTGGCAAACTTGCCGCCCGGCCGGGTTTATGTCGAAGAAGTTCACGAATGCGCAGCAGAATTATGCTGTGCATGAGTTGGAGACATTGGCTATATTAGAGGCCCTCCTGAAATGGGAGGACAAGCTGATGGGGTATGATATTCATATCATAACCGACCACAAAGCGCTTGAGTTCTTCAAAACCCAGGCGAACTTATCTCCGCGTCAGCGGCGATGGATTGATTACATGTCGCGGTACAAGTTTGACATAACATATGTCAAAGGGGAGCTTAACAAGGTAGCGGACTGTTTGTCGCGCTACTTTGAGAGTGACCGACTAGATGAAGCCCATGAAGCTCATCACTATGTCAATGCGGATATACGTATTGACCCAGAAGGGGACGACATCCCTTATCAACAGTATCGGGAGATTAAGGACCATGTGGTGGACATTCGAGCCATGCAGGTTCGAGAGCATCGGCGAAGTAAGCGGTTGTGAGAGCGGCAGGAGGCACGCGATAGCGAGGCAGAACGTCTCAAGGTCGCAGGCGCTGGGGCCGAGGTAGGCTCTAGTGGACGCACTGCGGATGCAGGCGACGGGGATATGCGGCTGGCAGACGCACTACAGATGAAGTCTGCCTCTCGGGACTACCATCGATCTGAATTTCGAAAGGCAGTGATACTGGCGTATTCAGAGGATAGGCTGTGTACAGAGGTGCTGACATGGCCCGAGGATCACCCTAGTTTTTCAGTGCGTCAGGAGCTGATCTATACTGCTAGCGCTAGTGGCCAGCAGGTTCTGTGGTTGCCCCGGCAGCATGCATTGATCACAGAGGTGATCAATCAGGCACATGGGGTGGTTGGGCATTTTGGGTCACAGAAAACGCTAGAATATGTGCGGCATTGGTATTGGTGGTTGAAGATGCATGCTGATGTACTTGCGTTTTGCACAACTTGCGAGTTGTGCCAACGAGCGAAAGGGGCCAACCGTAAACCGGCTGGCAAGTTGCACTCGCTACCTGTGCCCACGAAGCCGTGGGACTCCATTGGGATGGACTTTGTTGGCCCGTTTCCCGAGTCCAAGGGGTTCAACTACTTGTGGGTAGTGATATGCAGGATGACGAGTATGGTACACTTGATACCGGTGTGCACCACAATGAAGGCCTCGGAGCTCTCATGGATTTACTTGAAGGAAATCGTGCGGTTGCACGGGCTGCCGAGCTCAATCGTCAGCGATCGGGATTCAAAGTTCACGTCAAAGTGGTGGCGAGAGCTTCACGCGATGATGGGCGCAAAGCTGCTGATGTCAACCTCGTTCCATCCACAGACGGATGGACAGACGGAGCGAGCAAACCGTAACGTGGCACAGATATTGCGCATGGTAGTGCACCCAGACCAGCGGGACTGGGTAGACCGAGTACCCCTGACAGAGTTTGCGATAAACGCTAGTGTGTCGGAGACAACAGGGTATGCCCCGTTCAAGTTGAATGGGGGGTTCTTGCCCTCCATGCTTCAGGAGTTGCGCACCGATGCAGCGGTGCATAAGGGAGTTAAAGACTTTGCGTGGACTGCCCTGGAGAATTTAGCAAACGCGCATGATGCGATCATTGAAGCACGCGTGTTTCAATCGAAATATGCGAATAGGAGGCGAGCGGAGGAGCCATTGCTGGCCATAGGGGCGCTGGTATATCTATCAACGCAAAATTTGAACCTACCCAAGGGCAGGGCGAGCAAGCTATGCCCGAAGTATATTGGTCCGTATAAAATCATACAGGCCGAGCCAAAGACGTCAAACTATGTACTGGAGTTGCCTACGGCGCTGCAGGCACGACGTATTGTACCGAAGTTCCATGTATCACTGCTTCGACCCTTCAGGCCGAATAATGATGCATTGTTCCCTGGACAGGTGGTCCCAGAAGCTTATGACTTCGGGGCAAAGGATGATCAGGAGTGGTTTGTCAAGGACCTAGTAGGCCATCGGTGGAATGAGGCTGGGGGTCTGGAGTATGAGGTACGGTGGAGCTTGGGTGATACGACATGGGAGCCGCATCAGGAGTATGCCAAGTTGGCCGCCTTAGATCGGTATTTGGAGTTGCATGGCGTGAAGCGCCCTGCACAGTTGCCAAGGAAGGACAGGGCTCAGGGAGCCATGTGAATGTGGTGGATCGTCGGCCGAAAGGGGAAGTGATGATGTAAGCAAAGGCGGTGTACGGCTGACTTGGAATTTTTGTCTTGTCATTGGATTGTTTGTACACCTCACCTCCATGTCTTTGTCGCACCAGGACCAACGCTATTCGAGAGATAACCAGAGCTCACAGAGCTCTGGTGGTGGGGGAGAAGTGAGAGAACAGCAGCAAATGCCACAGCAGCAAGGGGGTATGGGGAGTTTTTTTGCGTACCCTCAGGCGCAGCAGGGGTACGGGCAGGGGCAGATGCCCATGTTCTTTATGCCGATGCCAGTACCAATGGGTCAGCAGGCGGCGGGGGCAGGATCGAACTGGGGAATGATGATGCCCCAGGGAACGATGATGCCGCCGTTGCAGCCCTGGCAGCAAATGGGAGGAATGGCACAAGGCCAGGCACAGAGTGGAGGAAGTCATCAGCCTATGGAGGTTGATGGGGAAGCGAGAGCAAGTAGACCGAGAAAAGAAAGTTCGCCTCCGATAGAAGGTCGACGTAAGGTGCAATACGAGAGAGAGGTACCTCGGGGATCCCCCCGGGAGAGGTCGAGCAGACGAGGCCTACAGGAAGGGTCGCGTCAAGAGACAAAGCAGCGGTCTCCCAAGCGGGAGACAACTCAGGACAAAGGAAAAGGGAAGGAACGGATGACAGAAAGGGACCAGTGGCGTGATGAGCCATACGCAGAGGCATTGTGGAGACGCTTGTTACAGGCAGGTCACCACGTGCCACCTGAGACTGAGTTCCTTCGAGATACAGTGGCCCAAGTAGTGGTCACTGGATTGTTAGACGAGATAGCGCTGTTGCAAGAGCGGCAGCATAACACTATTGCGACCTTTAACAAGGCGCTGAAACGTTGGGCGGCCACACCCGAATCTGCCCTGGAGTCAGAACCGAAGAGAACCTGGGCAGATTGACCGCAGGCGGAGGATAGCGCTCGACCTCGTGAAGGTCGAGTAACGGGGGTACTGCCGTTGGAGCAGCGGATAGAGAGAGAGAGTGGGCTGTCAACGTCGTCGGAGTTGTCCAGACAGGGGTCGGTGAGGAGTGCAATATCTTCGACGCAAGCGCCGAAGAGGAAAGAGAGAGCAGCGAAGCAGGTGGATGAATTTTTGGTGCAAATGGTGACGTTTGCAGCAGACGTGCCACAGGGAGCGCTGGGAGGAGTGTTGAGGTTTCAGCCCCCAGTAGAGTATGAACCGCTATCGGAAAGCTACCCGGAGAAGTGGCTGGACGCCAACCCTCAAACGGAGAACGAGGCAGAGAATGTGGTGCCTTCAGGTGCACCAATGGTTGTTGCAGGGGAAGCGAAGGCAGCCTATCCCCACAGGGATAGTGAAGATGAGGATGCAAACTATATCAGTTCGAATGAGGCTACTCCTGACAAGGAGGAGTCGAAGCACGAGCAGGGAGTGAGGGTCGCTCGCAATATGAAGAAGAACAAGCGGAGGAAGAACAAACAGGCTGAGTTTGAGCAGAACAAGCAGAGATGAGCCGAGGAAGCTACGGAGATTATCCCCCTGAGCCTCGGTGTTTGAGTCTTTGCGGACCACACAGTGGAACGCCTTAACTTGTTCTTCAATGGAGGGTTGGACCGACACTTTTATTATTCGTCCGCGAATAATACCGTATATGTGGGACCGGAGGCTCAACAGGCCTACATCCACGAGTCAAGCCATGTGAGTGGGTATGGTGGCGCAAAGGGAACCCTCAGTAAGGTCGTGCCTAGAGGGTTCCCCATGAATCCCCTCCAATTACGCAAACTTGTGGAACTAATTCGTAACCGGTATGCGCCAGCCAACGACAGGATCGCCGGCTATCAATTGTTTCGAGAGTTCCGCCGTGTGAGCGATGCCTGCGATGTCAGCACACGCGACAAGACCATGAAGCTGGTCTTGAGCCATAGCAATTACAGCCAGGTGGACCCCCCATTTGAGGCGCGATCGGCAGTGATGAGGATGATGGCCCTACCTGTCCCAGATGGGATAGTGCGCACAAAGGAGTGGGGGAGCCATTGAAACACAACGCTCGCAGGCGTCAGCTTTGAGCAGATTGAGAAGACGCTGGACCTGGAGAAATGGGCCCAGAATGCACTGTACTTCGGGCGACCAGGCATGCCTAATGCCATCCCTGGGATCACATTTGACACTGCATACCGTATGCACTGGAGGACCATCTTTGGCCATGCCCTGATTAGGTCCTTGTCCCCCCAGGGCAAGGCTCATTCGTCATTTGCCCGGCAAATGGCATTAGTGTTGGCCAAGCCGGGATTGTACCGCAAGGCGGTACAAGACTTTAATACGGCCCATCCCAACGATCCGTTTGTTCCAGCTCCATGGAACATCGTGTCCATCATGACGCCCATCTTCCCAGATGAGGCAGCGAGCACCATTACAGAAGACGACGTGATCTGGGTGATGCTTCACAACCGCATCCCTGTGGAGTGGGCTGACCATGCGTATATGTATGGAGTGGTGTTCCTCAAACACCAATTTTTCCAGCCTACTCTGGCCATGCCATGCTATGTTCATGTGGATAATGAGTGTCATGTTCGAATGCATCGTTATGGGGCACCGGTCGCTATGCCAGATTGGGATGGTTGGAGAACACCAACCACCGAGGACGTTTACCGCCTTCGGGTATTATTGGCAAAGGAGGAGGATGAGCAGTGCCGGTTTTATGCCAACCACGGATTGCACTATTACATTGGGTCAGACCCCAACATGCATCATCTATGGAAGAGGCAGGAGCACCATGGGCCCCTGCCCATGAGTTGTCCAACCGCAGGTGCTGGCCCATCACAGGAGCCCGACACGCCGGTTCGTCCACCGGCTCTGGCGCCGCCCTCGAGGCTGCCGTCAGTCAATGAGCACATGCAGTCCCCCCAGCTGGAGGACTACCCGTCAAGCCCGCTGGAGCCAATTGCATCACCTATTGCACCCACCATGGACTGATGTCATGGGTCACAGAGCTGAGTGTTGCAGACCATACAACGGTCTGAAAGGGGGGCGTGTAACAGGGGGACCTCATCGAGGTCCCTAATTCAGTATTTCTCCACAACCGCACCCTGAGAGGTGTGGGAAGTATGTTGTATTAGAGGACATAATTACAGTAGTAATTATTTCTCTAATTAATTTACCTTTAAATTACGATGTATTTACTCTTATTTGGGTAGATACTTTTTTACTTACACTACGTACAGAGAAATCTACTGATTTGGCAGATTCTGTGTCTTGTGTGATATTTGGGTAGATACTTTTTTACTTACACTACGTACAGAGAAATCTACTGATTTGGCAGATTCTGTGTCTTGTGTGACTAAGACAGTAATATCTCTTACATACCCGTGCTGGTGAAACCTTGGGATTCGATCGGAATGGACTTCGTAGGTCCCTTTCCTGAGTCCAGAGGGTTTGATTACCTCTGGGTAGTTATATGCCGCATGATGAGCATGGTGCACCTCATACCGGTGCAAACTACGCTGACGGCTAAGGAGCTGTCTTGGATCTACCTTAGGGAGATCGTTAGGCTGCATGGGCTGCCTAGCACCATTGTGAGCGACCGTGACTCGAAGTTCACATCTCAATGGTGGAGAGAACTGTTAGGCTGCATGGGCTGCCTAGCACCATTGTGAGCGACCGTGACTCGAAGTTCACATCTCAATGGTGGAGAGAACTCCACAAACTGCTAGGAGCGCGACTCCTCATGTCGATGTCCTTCCATCCTCAAACGGATGGGCAGACAGAGCGGGCTAACCGCAGTATAGGTCAGATTCTGAGGGCAGTTGTTTGCCCTGACCAACGAGACTGGGTGGACTGGTGTCCACTCACTGAGTTCGCGATTAATGTGAGTATCTCAGATACCACAGGGTATGCGCCCTTTGAACTCAACGGAGGGTACTTGCCCTCCATGCTGCATGAAGTTCGTGCTGATACGATACCACAGGGTATGCGCCCTTTGAACTCAACGGAGGGTACTTGCCCTCCATGCTGCATGAAGTTCGTGCTGATACGGTGGCTCACCGCGGAGTTGTCGAGTTTGCCAGGCAGGCCCTGGAGAACATCGCGGCGGCGCATGACGCCATCATAGAGGCGCAAGTCTTCCAGGCAAAAAATGCCAATCACCGTAGGCGAGCAGACCCGCCAATAGCAGTAGAAGCGTTGGTCTACCTATCAACGCGTAATCTGAAGCTCCCAAAGGGACGGGCGAGTAAACTCTGCCCAAAATGGGTAGGCCCATACCGCGTCCTAGACGCAGAGCCAAGTACCTCCAACTACGTGCTGGAGCTGCCTCTGGCATTACAGGAACGACGCATCGTTCCTAAGTTTCATGTGTCGCTGTTGCGACCTTACAGCGCATCTGACGATGCACTGTTCCCTAACAGGGCAACCCTGGGCCCCTATGATTTTGGGGCTTGAGATGATGATGAATGGTTTGTCAAGTGCATAATTGGGCACCGGTGGACTGAGCGTAACACGCTTGAGTTTGAAGTACGTTGGTCCCTGGGGGACACAACATGGGAGCCACACTCCCATTGCTCCAAGTTAGCAGCACTTGACCGTTACTTGGAGTTGAAGAGTGTTAAGTGCCCACATCAATTAAGTAAGCATGCCGGCGCTTAATTTGATCGGCAATGCCAATCGCGGCTTGGCTGAGTTGGTCAGCAGCTGTGGCTGAAACACGTCTTAAAAGATGAAATTTCTTTTTCGCTTTTTTCCCCAACCATGGACAGCATGCCCGTGGACTTGAGTGAACAGCAGCAGCAGCAGTTTGAGAGTACGCCGTCGGTCTTACCATCGGCTGAAGGGGGGGGGCAGATGGCTCCCCCGCTCGCCCAAAATGCGCCCCAGTGAGGACAATCGCAACAAGCTGTGGGCTTCCCACAGCAGCAGGCTACCTGCCACAGCAGCCGGTGATCAGTGGCTATCCACCACTTCAACCCATGCAGGGCAACTTCATGCCCCAGAACACACCTGTGGGCGGCTATCAGCCCCAACAACCAGTACCGGGCGCTTATGCGCCACATCACACTGAGGGCCAATCCCAGCAACAGGCCTACGGGGGGCTAGTCAGCCCCCAAGCAGCGTCGGCATGGAGGCAGCTTGCCCCCGTACCGGCAACAGGGCAACTGGGGACACATCCTTTTCCCCAGTTTACCGCCCTGGCGCACTACCCTGGGATGGGTGGTGTGCCCGTAATGATGCCGTACCCCCCAGCTTGGATGGGGGCTTGGAGCACAATGCCCCAGTACAGCGACTTGCATGAGTCGCAAGCCAAGGGAGGCCGGTCAATTTCCCTGTCGACCACAGCACCAAATAACAATCTAGAGGGATGCAAAGCATCCCTCGTGCAGGCCACCGCGGCCATTGAGAGTACAGAAACTCTCAATACAGAACGGAGCATCAGTTCATCGGCTGATGCGCCGACGGAGAGCTTGGCCAAGCTCTCCTTGCTACAGCGGCTGGAAATGCCGCACCAATCCGAGCCCAGCTCGGAAGAAGAGTTGCGTCCTCGACGCGACAAAGGAAAAGCACGGGCTGTCGAGCCTAGTCTCAACCAGGACTTAGTCCTGGCTACCCTTCTCCAACGTCTGGGAGATAACGGGTACAATGTACCCGCAGAGTCATCATTCCTCTGCAATGCAGAGGCAGTTGTCCTCATCTGCCAGATGATGGACGACATGGATCATATGCGCGCTCAGCACAAAACTGATCTCCTTGCCCTTTCGGCTGCTCATAAGCGGCAGACTACACCCCCGAGTCGGGACACCGACTCCAGCAAAAGGGCACATTGGCAAGGAGTGGAGGACGTGCCCTCCCGCTCGATTAAGTCGAGCGTTGCTGCCCCCGGCTGGGAGGCCAGCCTAGGACGGGACATCCTCCCCTACAAAGATGCCCCTGCTCCAGCCGCCCCCCGGCTTATCCAGCGCCTCACCAGCAGCGCATCTGAGGTCGCGTCTTCGCAACCAGTATCCGTGGTTTCCACCACGTACTCTGGGGAGCAGAGTTCCAGGGGCATGAGCACACGCCCCACTGAGGCTAAGGCCTCACAACCCCAAAAGGATTGTCGGGGTAAGCAACCGGAAGGGCACGCATACGTCAACGTGCACTTCCCCGAGGATGCCCCGAAAGGGGCCCCAGGGGCTAACATCCCCTTTTTACCCGCTATACTGGTAGAGGGCCCACCAGCCCAACTCCCGTGGTGTGTGTAGGCTATGGACCCACGGTCTGAGAAGTCGGAGCCAGAGAGGCTGCCCTTCCTGCCCTCCGACGACGATTGGTATGAGGAGCCTGAAGAGGCTCGTATGGAATCCCCTGTGCCACACGAGACGGCGGCACAACATATGGCATGCGAACAGCGCAACAGCAATCGACGGGCCAAGATGGAACATCAGGCACAGGATAGCGCCAAGCAAGGAGCTGCCCTCCTCGAGGACCAAACTGGGCGCATCCCTGATGCACTTGGTGTTGTGATCTATTGAGATCACACTATTGAGCGCCAAAACTCATTCTTTGGCGTGGGGTTAGCTCCCCAATTCTATTGGTCGCCAGTGACCAATACCATCTTCGTCGGGCAAGAAGCCCACGCAGCCAGGTCCTTTGAGGATGATAAAAAGGGCAACGCTGCGGCGACGCCCCACAACAGTAAGGTGTACCAAGTGGCACCTCGCGGGTTTCCCCGCAGTCCTCGAGAAGTCCGCAGACTTCATGCACTGGTTAACAACCAGTTTACGCCGCTTTGTCAGCGTCAGTTGGGCTACCTCTTGCTCAACGAATTCAAGCGGGTGGCGCTCAACTGCCACCCTACGGCCCGAGACAGAGCTATGTCTCATTTACTCGACAAGGTCGAGTATAGGACTATCGCGGTACCCTTCGCGAGTCCAGAGGAGCGGGAGAACGTCCTGCGAATGATTGTGCCATTGCGGCTCTATCGCCGCAAAGAGGGAGGGAAAATTGCCTTCGTCGGCCTTACCCCCCCTGATCCAAAGCAACCATTTGCTTTGGACTACCTGGGCTCATATGCCCTTCTCTATGGACGTCCTGGGATGTCCAACGTATGGACCGGTCTGGCCATGGACCATGCCATGCGCATTCATTGGCGCAGCCTCTTTGGGTTTGCGCTTGTATGCACCCTCAGCGCCAGCCGCGCCTCCAAGGCCACGGTACACAAGTACCTGGCCTACGTATTCGCCTGGCCAGGCCTCTACAAAGAGGCCGTGGCTGAGTACGAGGCAGCCACGGGGCAAGTCTTTGTGCCCCTCCATGCCGATGACCCTAACTTTGAGGCTCGGGCTGTGGACATCCCGGAAGCGTCAGCTTCCGTGTTCACCACTTCGGACGTGTTACGCATCCTTCTTCATAATCAAATTCCGGTCAGCTGGGCTGACCATGCGTATACTTATGGGGTCACCTACTTGGCCCATTTATTCTTCAGCGACAGCCGGCTCTACAACGAGGCGGCCGCTATCGACGACGAGAGGCTACAACGCCTTGACCACTATGATACACCCCAGTCCATCGCTCAGTGGGATGGGTGGCGCGAGGCCACCATTGGCAATCGCCAATGCCTGATGCTCCAGCAGCAGGACAGTTGTCGTGCTTACGACGAGGCACTCACCAAGGGGATGTACCTCCTCATCGGGCAAGACATTCATGCCCGTGAGATCTGGACGCGCCAGTACCCGTCCGACACTGGGGATCTTCCTGATCCCCAACCATCTGCCCTGGGGTCAACCATCGACCCCAACCTCACACTGTCCCCCCTCTGGGACTATGATGATTCCCTGCCAGTTGCAGGGCCTTTGGGCACTTCATACGCGCCCGCACCCGAGGATGAACTCCTCGACTACGACATGGACGACGCAACTGCCAATCCATTCCGGGAGCCTGGGGACTCTCCCATTGCCCCCATCCCTGACTTACCGACGGCATGACCGTCGTATTATCTTAAGACCATAGCTCGGTCTGATTGGGGGGTGTGTAGCGTAGTCCGCTATGTGGCATTGGCCACATAGCTTTACTTACTGTAGAGTAGTTTATATTATATTATATTTATTATAATATAATATTAGTTTACATTATTATAAATAGTTTTACCAGCTGCTTACAAAGCAGCTTATTTTTGTGTATACTACATTGTCAATAGACCGGTCTGGTCTGATTCAGTGTTGTGTGTGCACACTAAGCTCTCTAAACTTCGTAACTTCGTTACATTCAATAAACTCTAGCCTAGGTGATTCACTCCCTGGGAACCACTGAGCCTTTGCCTATCAAATGCCTGTCTATTCTCTACTAAACTTGGGCTATTTATACTGTTTTTCTGGTGCACAGACCACTATCTACACATGACTCTTTTGTTGTCAACTCCCCAGCCTCCAGAACATATTTGATAGTCCAATTTCCCTTTTGGGAGGCATGTTTCGGTGCCACCAGTTCCACCATTCAACTTCTTGTTCCACCATTCCTCCAGATGTCTCTGATTGCCACTTCCCCATTTGCTTCAGCTCCATTTAGCACGATCCCATTCATAGATCCTTCTTTCCCCTTTTAGCGCTTCCCTGCATTCCATGCTTCTTTTCCTTTCCCCTTTCAGTCATGTCAAATCGGGCATTGTCAGATCTGATCTTGATCTAGATCATCATCCATGCTTCTTTTCCTTTCCCCTTTCAGTCATGTCAAATCGGGCATTGTCAGATCTGATCTTGATCTAGATCATCACAAATTGATCCCATTTCGTCACTTCTGCCAGCTCCCATGCTTCCCCTCCCCATTACAGTGGTTGGACTATTGTTGAGTGGATAGCTTGAGCTGGTCCCTGCCCTTTGTTCTGTACTGTCTGTGTATTTATTGGGGTGTTTTTGGAGATATAATTTGTTGAGACTGCTACCAGGAGGCTTACAGTTTTCAGCCTTATAATTAAATGTTTATTTTGACTTCTGGTGCATATTGTGTCCCTGACTGCTGGTACAGCATCATATCAGCGCGTGTGGGGCGCACAATCAATTGGCATGGAGGGAGCTGTGATGCGTGATGCATGATAGCCAGAAGCGAGTCGCATGATCCAATCATTGATTGGGGCTGGTGGCAGCTGATGGCGGTGTCGGTGGTCATGACGGCGGGGCGTGTCCTGTGGGGTCAGAGGGAGGGTTCCAGATGGTGTTCCGGGGGTGTCCTGGGGTGGATCCGGAGGGGAGGGGTCATGACATCACCCCTCCTCAGTGCCAAGACCCTCCGAGGCATGCGTAGCCGGTGGTTTGGACCAGGGTCCAATTGTGGGATCTGGCACCTGACTTGCCACGTATCAAAAAAAAAATTTACCATCAAACTCAACCATGTCACGTACGCCAACACATTCTCCGATGCCCCCACACACTAACAAGGTCGTGCCCCTCATGGCCTGGGAAGCCTGAAATGCGCAATACCAAGCTCGCCTCGACCAGGAGCGTGTGGCGGAGCTTGTCCAGCAATGTGAGTGCTTCCCGTGTCGTTCACCTATCTCAACTGACCTTCCTATTCCAGAACAACTCAATAATCCTGTCCCGGAAGCGGGTCCCAGCCAGCACCCAGAGCCTGCTCCCGATACAGGCCCTAGTGTCCTCCCGGGGTCCCGCCTGAGTCATCCTGCACCTACCTTTGCGCAGATGACTGTCCGCCCTCCCTGTCCTCAACCCCCTCCCTGCCCTAGGCTTCCTGCTGTCAGGTTCTGCTGAGTCGGGGGCTTTCCGGGAAAGCAACGCCCTTACAATGTGGACTTGACCTACAGATACTCAGGTGTCTGGAACTCCGGGGCTAGGACTCCGGGGTTCAAGATGTGGACAGGGGTAATCCTAGGAGGAGGGGACTCAGTCCGGGGTTTTTGGTTGTGAGTAGCTGGGGGATTGGGTGGGGTCGAGTCGTAAACCGGAGGTTCTAAGACGAGACCAAGTTAGCAAGTTAAAGTCACGGAGTACGTACCAAACTCAGAGCACGCAGTTATTCAAGCATGCCAGTCAAAAGCATGCCAGTCAGTGCATACCAATCAAGCAAAGGGCACGCAACAAGCAAAGGGCACACAACAATCAAAGTTATCCAAGTT
The DNA here is from genome assembly GCA_027475525.1 of Macrolepiota albuminosa. Lineage (NCBI taxonomy): Eukaryota > Fungi > Basidiomycota > Agaricomycetes > Agaricales > Agaricaceae > Macrolepiota > Macrolepiota albuminosa. The sequence continues at coordinate 960,164 of JAMWFC010000060.1, read as the reverse complement.
AATATCAAGACTAGCAAATACAATAGGGAGCTACGCTATAAGTACTACAGGACCGGGTCTCAGGGTTCTGGGAGTCATTGAGTAGCGGGCAGGGACTGTATACTTGGATCGCACATGTGGGGTGCACGATCAATCAGTGCGGAGAGAGCTGTGATGCATGATGCGTGATGGCCAGAAGTGACTCGCATGATCTGATTGTTGATCTGAGTTGGTGGCAGCTGATGGCAGCCCTTGATGCGCGTGATGGCAGGGCGTGTCCTGTGGGGTTGGAGGGAGGGTCCCGGGGGATGTTCTGGGGGTGTCCCGGGGTGGATCCGGAGGGGAGGGGTCGTGACATCACCCCCCCTTCAGTGCCAAGACCCTCCAAGGCGCGCGTAGCTGGTGGTTCGGACTGGGGTCCAATCATGGGATCTGGCACCTGACTTGCCACGTATCGAAAAAAAAATTTACCATTAAACTCAACCATATTGTGTATGCCAACGCATTCCCCAACACCCCCCCCATCAACGAAGTCGCACCCCTGATCATGTGGGAGTCCCGGAATGCCCGGTACCGGTGCCACCTGGATCGGAAGCGCATAGCGGCGCTCACCCAACAGCATAGGTGTTGCTGTGCTGGTCGCTTATTGCAACTGACCTTCCTTTTTCAGAACAACACAGCATTCCTGCCCCGGAGGTGGGTCCCAGCCGGCTCCCAGAGCCTGCTCCCGATGCAGGCCCCAGTGTTCCTTCGGAGTCCCGCCCAAGTCATCCCGTGCCTATCTTTGCGCGGATGACTGTCCGCCCTCCCTGCCCTAGGCTGCCTGCCCCCCGTTTTTGTTGTTCCGGGATGGTGATAGGGGCCGTTTCAGAGGTCCCAGAAGATCAACGCATTGCGTGGGCAGACATGATGCAGGAGCTGTTTGGGGAGGCCCTGGAGAGGCTCCAGGGTCTACCCGCCCACGTCTGGTGCATGAGCAATGGACCAGTGAGTGGTCTCCTACCTCTGGCCTCTCTTGCTGACTTTGGTGCAGTGTTTGCACTGCACCCGACGAGTGGTCCCTTGCTTGTTTGAGGTTCTGGGCCTCTCATCCCACCGGAACACGTCCGTGTGCGAGGCCTGCCGCCTCAACCACGAGCGGTGTTCCATGTCGGCGCTGTGGAAGGCACATTGTGTCTCCCGGGAGCAGGGGTGGCCGCTGGGGGGGGTCACCCAGAGGATGGAGGTGGTGGAGCCAGTGGGGGAGGTGCCCGCAGCGCCTGCAGAGGCGCCCAGTGGGGGGTCGGGGGGCCAGGGCCACCCCATGGTCCTGATCACGTGCTGGGCAACCCAGGCCGGGACCGGTGGTCACGAGGGTCGTGGGGGGCGCCCCGACAAGGGGAAGAGGCAGGCATTGCCTAGCCCCTCCCCGGGGCCCTCCAAGAGGGCGTGTTTGCCCTCTGGGACCCTGCCTCTGGTTTCCCCCCTACATCTCTCCTCAGCAGTGTTCTTGCCTCTGTTGGGGCGGCCCCTGAGGACGGATGTGAGGGCCTTTCTGAAGCGTCCAGGAGAGTCCGAGGAGGAGGCCGACGTGTGGAGGGAGTTGGAGGCGGGTCGGGAGATGCTTTGGCAGTTGAAGGAGGCCCGAGTCGCTCAGGGAGGTGGAGGCAGAGCTGGAGGCATTGCGGGTGAGGTTGGGGCAGGGAGTGGGGATTCCAGAGAGGGCCCCCTTGGGGCAGGAGTCAATAGAGGGTCTGCGTCGCAATGTGGTGGTCACGTGCATGGCATCCCTGAGTGAGTCTCCTGCCGCCGGCTCCCTTCTTCTGCTAACGTCTCCAGGCTGGGCCCAGGAGCACCGTCTGCTCCTGGATGGGGTTGCCGCAGCACTGGCTTCTCTGCAGGAGGAGCAGCGCCCAGAGGTGACGACCCCCGGGGTGGAGCGTGGGCTTGACCTCCTGGGGCGATTAGTGGTCACCCACTGGTGGAGGAACGTACCTGCCCCAGGGTCCTGGTTTGAACGGGTGCTGGACAAGGGCGAGCCCCTCCCGTCCTGGAAACTGCTAGCCGAGGAAGTGTGGCGGAAGCATGGTCCAGAGGGGATGGGGGAGGGTTTCCGGGGCTGGCCAAGGGGAGGGGAAGGTGAGGGCGGTTTGGGGCCCCCGTTTTCTTGTTATTGCCTGTTTTGTGGTCCCGTAACTGTAGGATAATGTACTTTACTAAAATGTATATACTTGGTCTCCCATGGTCAACAGGAAGTGTGAGTAAGGGGGCGAAAAAAACTGGAAAGAGCACCTTGCCCAGACTCCGGGACACTACTATGAAAAGGTACTAAAAGAGAGTAAGATTTAGAAAGGGAAAGCAGAAAGTATACATGGGAGTTGAATTCCTACTGAGCCCAGAGGTGGAGGTTACACCTACTACTGCCGTCTGTGAGTCCTGTGCCCGGGAGGGTCATTTCCCAGGTGCCGTTGCTGGAAGTCCTGGAGTTTGTCAAGGGCACCTTCAAGGTTTCAGCGCGGTTTCCAAGTGTCGTCTTCTGGGCCGTATCCCTTCTACTGTACAAGGAAGTGGGGTCGTCCACGAACATCCTGGGAGTCAAGAATGTCTTCAACCTCGTAGTGGTACTCGTCCTTGACCTCGACCAGGAGAGGGGGTTCGGGGCGTTGTTCGGGGAAGGGATCTGGGGGGTGTCGTTCCAGGAGGCGGACATGGAATACCGGGTACAGACCTTTAAGTCCCAGGGGGAGCTCAATCCTGTAGGCGTGGAATGAGACCTTCTTCAAAATTTTGAACAGGCCAAGGCACTTGTGATCGAGTTTTGGGAAGGGCCGGCAGGTGCGGAGGTGGCGTCGATCTAACCATACCTTTGTCCCGGGGGTCCAGTCAGAGGTGTCTTCCCATTTCTGGTTGGCGTGTTTTGCATAGGCCTGGTTCGCAGTGTCGATTTCTTCCTGAAGAAACTCGTGAAGGGACTGGAGATCCTGGGCGACCTCGTGGGCAGCATGTGATGGGATGTCCCAGAGCGAGAGCGTCAGTCAGGGGTGGTATCCCTTGTTGGCAAAGAAGGGTGATACCCCAGTGGCAGAGTGCGGTGTGTTGTTGTAGGTGAACTCGGCCAGGGGAAGCTTGGCGCACCAGTCGTCCTGCAAGTAGTTGACGTACAGTTGAAGGTACTGCTCGAGAGACTGATTGACCCTTTCAGTTTGACCATTGGTTTCGGGGTGGTAGGCAGTAGAGAGGTTAGTCTTTACTTCAAGGGCCTTACACAGGGAAGTCCAGAACTTGGACATGAAGAGTGGGCCACGGTCAGAGACGATGTCGTCTGGGAGTCCGTGTTTGGCAAAGACGTGCTCGAGGAACAGCTGGGCAAAGTCTGGGGCGGTGTCCGTGGTGTGGCAGGGTAGGAAGATGCCCTGTTTGGTTAGCCTACACACAACGACGAGAATGGCATCGAACCCTTCAGATTCTGGGAGTTCGACAATGTGGTCCAGGGATATGGAGGACCAGGGGCGTCGTCTGACCAGCAGGGGTTTCAGGAGTCCGTATGGTTGGTGTTGGGAGACCTTGGCCCAGAGGCAGGGTTCGCACGATCGAATGTAGCGGGTCACATCCTTCTTCAACCCTGGCCAAAAGTAAGTCCGGGAGATAAGCTGGAGGGTCTTACGTATTCCAGGGTGTCCCTGGAGCTTGTGGTTGTGGTGTTGGCGGAGAACATCATAGCGAAGTCGGGCATGATCCAGGATGTAGATGCGGCCGTCCCAGAGGAGGAGTTTTTTGTCAGGGGACAGGGAGAAAGCGGGGTCCCGGTCGGTTCTGTTGGAGGGTTTGTGGGGGTCATGGTTGGTGAAGTACTTGTCTCGGGGGGCGCAGCGGATCTGGCTCAGGGTTCCTTCATCGTTCAAGATCAGTATGGCATTCAGATGTTCAGGAGGGATCACCACGTGATGATTGAACGCATTGCGTTCCGCCTCGAACGACTTCTTAGGATAAATGTCTGGTCGACGGGTGAGGGCATTGGGTTTAGCTCCAAGTCGTCCCGGGCAGTACTGGATTGTGAAGTCATACTCCGAGAGGATCTCGGACCATTGGGCCTGCTGTCGACTAAGTTGCTTGGTTGTGGTGAAGTACTGCAGGTTATTGTGATCCGAGTAGACCTGGATCCGGTGCCGGGCTCCCTCGAGGTAGGCCCACCATTGCTTGAAGGCTTCGACAATGGCGAGGAGCTCCTTGTCGTAGATGTCGTAGGATCATGGACCGGATATAGAAGGCAACCAGCCAGGGCTCCCCACCGTCAGATCCCATCTGCGAGAGAATCCTGATGATGGCGTAGTCAGAGGCGTCGCATTCTAGGATGATCAGGAGGGCGGGGTCGTAGTGCCGGAGTACGGAGGCAGCTGTGAAAGCCTCCTTGAGTAGGTTAAAGACGCTCTGGCACTTACTGTCCCAGTTCCATGCAACGTTCTTGCGTGTGAGCTGGTTGAGGAGTTTCGTGATACCGGAGTAGTTGTCTATAAACCTCCGATAGAAGTTAGTGAAACTCAAGAAGGACTGTACTTCCTTGACGTTCCAGGGTTGCAGCCAGTTGACGATGGCCTCGACTTTGTGGGAGTCTATGCAAACGCCATTCAGAAATATGATGACACCAAGATACTCAACCTCTTCCATGTGGAATGAGCACTTCTCGGGCTTGGCGTGGAAGTTGTGCTCCCAGAGGCGTTCAAGGACTTGCTGGACATGCTTCTGGTGGTCCTTCTTTGAGTCAGAGTAGATGAGGATGTCGTCCAAGTAGACAATCACAAAGACGTTGCTTACGTCATGGAAAATGTTGTTCATGAACTATTGGAATGTGGCGGGGGAGTTAGTCATTCCAAAAGGCATCACAAGGTACTCAAACAGACCGTACCACGTACAGAACGCAGTTTTCCACTCATGTCCCAGGGCGATGTGGACGTTGTTGTAGCCGGAGTGGAGATCAATTTTCGTGTAAATCTTGGCACTGCAGAGTCGATCGACCAGATTGCCAATGAGCGGGAGCAGGTAGCGGTTCTTCTTGGTGATCTTATTGAGTCCCCGGTAGTCGATGCAGAGTCAGAGCGAGCCATCCTTCTTCTTGGCGAATAGAACTGAGGCTCCGGTGGCAGAGGCAGAGGGTCGGATGAATCCCTTACCAAGCATTTCGTCGAGGTAGTCCTTGAGGGCCCAGAGTTTGACTTCTGACATGTTGTACACCTTGCTGAAAGGGGGGGCAGCTCCTTTCTTGAGGTCGATAGTATGGTCATAGGGGCGGTGAGGGGGAATCTCCTTGGCATCTCCTTTGGAGAATATGTCAGCGAACTCGTGATACTCCAGGGGAACTACTTCTCGGAGGATCTGCTCCTCAGTTTTCTTTTCCAGGGGGATAGCGTCCCCTCATAGGTGTTCTTCCGGGAGAGATGGCGAGGTGTGTAGCTGAAACATGGGGATTCCATCCTTCATGAGGCGGGCGAAGGGGGCGCCTCCAATGATCCTAATGTCGAGCACATTTGGGTCAATTGGAGTCGCGGACGCATTGGCCGGAGCAGGTTTGACGTGTGTCTGAGACCAGCCCGGGTAGTTTGGCCCTTTGTACTTGTTTCAGAGGATGTTTGGGGGTTGATCAGGGGCCTTGCAGGCTCGGACAGGCGTGGGTGGCATATGCGTGGGGGGCGTGGCTGTTGTCCCAGGGGTGTCGGGCATCTTTGGGTCCTGGGAAGGTCATGGTGAGCATCCTCCAATCGATGTCGGGGTTTGTGTTGTGCAGCCAGGGTAGTCCCAGCACCATTGGGGTTGATTCATGAAGTCGCATGACCAGGAAGTTGGAGGTGAACTCATAGTCGTTGTCCAGGGTCACACGTCCTGAGTGAGACCTCTGGATGGAGCCAGAGGAGGAGGGGGGTGCCGTTGAGGCGTTGCAGGTGGAGGGGCTGGTCGAGGGAGTTGTGGGGAAGGTGGAGGGCGTCGCTGATAAAAACTCTGGTGGCTCCACTGTAGATGAGGGCTGATATCGGTCCTGGGACGCCGTCCAGCCTGGCATTGATGACAAAGGATCAGAACGAGCAGGACTGGAGTCCGGGGAGTGGTGGAGGCCTGTCCAGGGGGTCCTTCAGGATAGGATCTGGAGAGCGGGGGATGTCAAAGGGGAGTTGCTGGTCATCAGCATCGGGTTCCAGGTCAGGTGAAGGGTAAGATGTCGCCAATCGATGTGGGGATTGGTGTCTCGGAGCCACGGGAGCCCTAAGACCAGGGGTGTGGAGGAGTGGAGTTTGGTTATCAACATCTGAAGGGTGTGAGTCTGTCTGTTGGTGAAAGTAATGGGCATACGCACAAAGTGAGTGATGTTCCCTGCCATAGAGGCGTCTCCGTCGAAGAGGCAGAGCCGCACCAGGACCAGGAGTTGCTGAGCGGGTTCCAGGGCGAAGTTAGACCATGCTTTGTTGATGAAGTTGTCGGTGGCGCCGCTGTCGACGAGGGTGTTGAGGGGGGTTCCGGAGGGGGCGAGGCAGGTTTTGAGGAGGAGGGAGTGCGAGGAGTGGGAGGGTAGGTAAGCCATGAGGGTGTCCTGTGCGAGTGTCATGGAGCAAAGATGGGAAACCGGGGCGGAGAAGACGTCGGGGTCGATTCCGCGATTTAGGGCGTCTTCCAGGTCTAAATTGCCAGGTCGTTTTCTGAATACTCAAAGGTGGCATCCTCTCCTTCAAAGGTCCAGGTGGCACGTCCCATAACCTGTCATTGGGGACACTCAAAGATGAAATGGTCTTTCTCACCACAGAGTATGCAAACGCCTTCCCTCCTTTGTTGTTACTATGTTACTATTATGTTATCTACCTCCGCTAAGTAAATAGCTAAGGATATGTCTGTAAGGACAATCCTCGATAGACCTAGTAATCAACATAGCATGAAATGTAAGACGTAAAATGGGCAAGTGGGGTAGCATCAAAACCCCTTAGGGAAAGCTTGCCACCACTGCAAAAGAAATACACAATGTTGCGCAAAATCTGAGCTAAGTACGAGGCCCTGAATTAGCTTTGTATGCAATAAATCTCTGAACTTGGCCCCAGATACGACCAGCTAGTCGGATAGCAGATGTATGCCACAATGAGGCGAAAAAATGAGCTAATCGTCTAGTCTCCAGGGTGGGTTCGGATCCAGTATTCTGTAGCTGTAGTATACCAAGTACTTTAGGAATCCTGCCGAAATAAAACTTAGTAGTATGCAATGGCCATACAGACCGATCATTGATAAAAAGAGACTTAGCAACGCGTATGATCTGGGATGCAATCTCGTGAGATATCAAACCCTTATCAACTAGTTCCTTGCACCGATTGTCTGTGTTTCGAGAGTTTTCTTCTGAAAATTGTCGTCTAAAGTTGGAAAAACGAGGGCAAACAACGAAGATATGGTGATCATCTTTGTACTCCGTTTTGCATCTGAATCGACAGCGGGGTGTAGGAAGTTTGCCTCTCGAGAAGAGACGTGCAGCAGTCGGGAGTTGACCAGCACGAGCGTATAGTTGTGTAACCGCTGAGTAACAAGAGATTGCACATGTATACGGAAATTCCGGGGGTGAAGCGGGATCATATATACGACGTTGAAGTCGTAATCCATCGCTATGTTCCAATTCTTGTGCGACGTTAAATGCGAGTCTTCGTTCAATATAGTACCTGGTGTTTGTTTCGATCCAACCATCAGTAGAATTGAAGAGAGTATAATCGTCCATAAAGAATGTTGGGATCGGAGCATAAGGTGTATTCGTATTAGTGTGGGCGCTGACCGCATGTCGATCCGCCACGGTATTGAGTATTGAGGGTATAATGTTATTGTTTGCATGTCCCTTTGTATATTTGACAATAGTGGAAGAACCGGCCAGAATGCTCAATAGCCAACAATAGTAGGATCGAGCATTCATATGACGAAGTTTACTTTCCAAATTAACAGTGGTGCGACTGTCGTCAATTAGCCTGACAGAATTGAGATGATCCGTATGGATTGACGCATTCATCAATTTCTCATGCGATATGATGATGCCTGCAATCAATCCTATCAGTTCACCATGCAGGATTGATATGTTGCGACCACTTAGTTTTAGGCATAAGGTTTTATCACCAGTAACTGCAGCTGTCACTGATTTGTGGTCCAATAGGCTGGCAGATGCCGGAGCCATTGAACCGTCAGTACCCCATTGATTTGAATCATGAGTAACATCGACTGAATCAAGTGTGCTGTTAAGAGTTAGCGCCCTTACGTAATTCTCTGCGATCAGTCGTCTGTGATGCTTAGTATAGAGCAGATCAGGTTGACCGTTGTAGAGCATGTCAATATGAACACGAGCAAAGGCTTCTTTGACTATTGACCAGTTTCGATTCTGAGCCTCTGACCATCTACCCTCCGGTATGTTTCACACTATAAAGGATGTTACTTGATTATCATTGACAGACCACTTACCTAAATCTTTCAATTTGGTGAAACCCATAGAGTGGATGGATCTGACGGCGTGACCTGTGGGTGACTTATCAGCTTGAAAGAATGATTTTGTAGCATTCATAACATGAGAAATCGAGCAGTTTCCATCAAGTAAATGACTGAAGTCCGTTTGGCACACCGCGAGCCGGAGATTGGCAAGATGTTCATGCGCTATCAGCCAGGCAGAGGGGATAGAGCCCAGAAAACGTGAGAAATTATGGTCAAGACCCCGACCATCTAAAGGGTAAACACAATTGTTAGTATTACATGTCCAATCTGCCAACGTTATTTTAGCCATAATTCGATAAGTGGATATGTGGTGATTGAGATCCCGAATAAGTCCATCAACAGCAATCCCGGCATTTATTCTACGATTGAGGGGAATTCAAAGCCCCCCAAGTCGAGTGGTAATGTCAGCAGCTTCGAAGAGGGGCAAAACGGAAAACCTAGAATGTCATGTACCTGTCGTGTCATGCGCTGATCGAGTTTGATGGCGTCCGCATGCAAAATAGGTTGTAGAGACAAGAGCGCTCGACATTTCGAGATTAAGTTTTGCGCTAAGATCTTGCAAACCAAAGTAAAAGGTATTCGAGTAGTAAAACTGGGAAACACAAAGGAGTCTATGATGTTGAGCAATTCGAGGTACCGAGATCTTGGGTCATCGACCTGTGTGCGTAAAAAACTAAATTCATCAGCAGAAACGGGAACCTCATGTTCGGAAACAGTCCATAGATCGATTCCTGGTTCGTTAGTGATAGAGGGGAATGAAAGTGTGGGGGGTAGCGGATCGCTAGGATATAATACATGTGCAGTAGTTTTCTCCCACGAAGTCAACCACCCATATGCAAGTTGAAATCTTTCCATCTCTAGAGTGAATTGATGTAAGGATTCGTGAGAGAGTGCAACAAGGTAGCTGTCATCCGTCGCCTCCGTCATAGATAAAGTCAGAGTGTAATGATCATCGGGTAAATGAGGGTCACCAATAGAGTTGGACGTACTTTCAATTACAACTGCGTCAGGATCATGGCTAGCAATGTCGTCCAAATATCTGTGCCCCAGGCTAGTGGTAATCGTGGATTTGAAGGGCGAAATAGGGCCACCTTGTTTAGTTACCCCATCAACAACAATTGAGGAGGCGATACCAAAGGCCGTTCTTGGGAGACACTTGATCAAGGATTGAGCCGCTCTGTCCAGATCGCAGATTGATAAAGGTAGTCCGTAAGCTTCACAAGCGTCATAAAATCCATGGGGTGATAAATAGTCGAAGCCTTTCATTTGATCGCGTTTGAGTAAAAATATAGTTTTTTTGTTCCTCTTGCTCCATGTCTTCAGACCGGCAAGAAAACTCATGAGATCGCGTGTTTGCACTCCAGGTTGAGTTGCTACTTGCGTATCTGGAATGATACCTAAACGTGCAGCATATGGGGACAATTTGTAGTTTAGCCACGTCATCGGAGAGTTAGCTAAGAAATTTGAGATAATTAAGCCTCTCCAATTAGAGAGATTTGTGCGTATACCCCTTTTGTGAAAGTACGTGAGGTGTGCATCCTTCAGATTGCCAGGGAAACGGGCATTCATGACGGAATAATTGTGTAGATCTAAAACTAACTGTAAGACCCGATCAGATAAGTTTTTAACGCACCATTTTTCCCAACCATCTGGTCCAGGTGAAGGGCGCGGATTCCCTTTTCTAAGCATGGCACGAAAGTCAGATAGTGTTGCCATGATGGGCCAAACAAATGGATCCTCCTTGACTTTGTCTCGAACTCGAATTACAGAGGGAGTGGACAGCCATGGTTTTGGTTTATCGGGTGGCGGTGATTGTTTGTACAAGTTGGAAAAATAACTCCTAGTGAGTTCCGCAACTTCTCCAGGGTTTGATATCAAAACATCTGGGTCATGTGGAGATGCTAGCGCGGTAGGTAGCGAGACAAACGCTGAGGCACCTCCCAAAAGTTTCTTTGAAGAACCCCCAGATAATACACCAGATATTCTTCCGAAGTCCTGGCGTTTCACTCTATCCCAAATTTCTGACTTCCGAGCCGCATGAAGGTCACTGTAATATGATTTACGAGTGTTGATGAGAAATCTAAGGAATGACTGTTCAGACTGATCAGGTAACAAGCTGAATTGATAGCTCAGCGACTCGAATGCTCTCCTAGATCCATAGGAAGTATTCTGATTGATTCCTTTAAGCATAGAAATAGCACCACCTAAGTGTCGTATCTTAGAAACAATTCCACGTATCGCTGGGGACGTAATTTTCTTATTTGATCGACAAAAGGTTTTGGTTCGCCCAAAGATATTGACGGCGGCCTGTTCAATAACATTGGTAAGCTTCTCGTAACGAAACACGTAGGACTCGTCATCAATTATTTCTTTGTCAAAGTTATCTCTGTCTGCATCGACAAGCCTGTCAACTGAATCGGAGAACAATTTAAATTTGTTCTTGTCGACTTTGGAAGGATATTTCACTCGTGGTGGTGGCAATGGGTTCAGTGAGGCCATAGGTCCAACAAGAGATGTTTGTCCAGTGCAAATTGCATTAGAGGACAAGACCAGCTTCGCTATAATGGTCCTATGATCGGTGCCAGGAATCCATGTATGATCTGTGTAAATTTCGAAGTCAGCTAGACTCTGAGTGGAGGTAATAACACAATCGATAATATTGCCGCCATCATGAGAATGCCAAGCACGACTAGTCCAATTAATAAACCTATTGGAATCAGGAGTTTCACGCCATAAATCTGTTCCGTTAGTCAGATTTAAGAAGTTTAACAAGTATTGCCTGGCCAATAAGTTATCAGACGCTCGTTCAGCTGGGGACACCGTAGCATTGAGATCTCCGAATAATGACCATGAAGTTTTAGTGAGGCGCACTAAATCTGTCAAGTGTGGCCAAAAGTCCTTGGAAATCTCGTCGAGTCCAGGATCACATGGTGCGTAAACAGCGAATAAACGATGAATGAAGGACGCTGAGCCTGAACAAGGTATAACAATATCAATAGCAATGACACGACCACAAAAAGTAGAATGAGTGAGGTTAATACGTGAAATAACTTGAATATCTTTTCGAATGCCTAGGACAATACCCCACTTTCCATGGTTAGTAGAGCATGGCACCCTGTTCTCCTCGAAAATCTCATAGTTGGAGATGGGGAGATTATTGCCGGCATTCGATCTAGTTTTAGTTTCAGATATTGCAAAGAAATGTGGAGCAACTTTCGCAATTAGAGGACCGATTAAGGCAAGTTTGACAGGACTAACAAGTCCGTTAGCGTTTAGTGCAAGAATGGTAACTTGCGACTGTGGTGGAGTCGGCTGGGCTAATACAACCGGGAGAATAATTGAGAGCACAAACATATATATGACAAAGCGAATGAGACGCAAGATCGAATAAAAATCCGTAGGAAATAAGGACAACAAATAAGAAGGTGATGACAAAAAATTGTCCGTAAGACAGGTATGTTGTTTGATAGTCAGAGTTGCATCTGACGTAATAGACTGAAAAGAAGGACCTGCGACCATGGTTGAGCATGGCAAAGAGGGTCGTGCCAAGATAGTAAAAATTTTTGAATATAGAGGTTTTAGTCTTTCAGCAATATCAAAGGGTGCCCGCAAAGGATGAGAAAAAATCAAATCGACAAATCAATTCCTCCACGATATCCGACTGGAGTCAAGTTTGACCCTTGAGGTCCGAGGCACAACGTGGAGAGAGTCGGAATCACAGAATGGAGGTCTGAGTGGATGGGCACCCATATTAACTCCATCATGAAATCATGTCAAACCACAATTGAAACATACCATATCGGAATCTGAGTATGACAGAACGGGTGCAGAGACATTTCTGTCGCTAGGCAAGTCGTCCATGGTTTTCCTTTTCTTCCTAAGTCTGGTTGACTGTGTCGTGGAAGGACTTTTTGATGCAGGTTTGTGTAGATGTTCGATAGTTGGTATCGGAAGTGGCTGCGGAGCAGGAAGAGCTGGCGCCGGTGGTGCTCCAGTGACGCTAGCAAACTGTTCCGAAGTGGTCGACAGCTCAGCCCTTTTTCCAGCTAATTCAATAGTCATAGAATCCAAGGCAGCCTGAATCTCCTCTGTCCGCTGCTGATTTGTCGGAAATAAAAGGGAGACTCGCAGACTACCAATTTGAGATTCGAGCTCCACTACTCATGATCGAATTTTCTCCTCGCGACCTTGTACCAAAAGAGCTTGTTGGGTCATGCATAGTCTCTGATCGAGGGATAAGACTTGATCGATGAGTTTCATTTGAGCTGAAGTTATGTCATCCTGCTTGATCTGTACCGATCAAACCTCATTACGCAGTTCACAAATTTCTGCCGCCATGGATTTTAACGTGCCGCTGATTTGATCTGCACCCTTTGTGACTTGGTCCCCGAGAGTCCTACGAGTGGGATTGTCGTTGTAATCCCAGAGTTGTCGAGGAGTCGTGAGGGATTCAGGAAAGATTTTCCTGAATGACTCTTCTGCACGTAGAATCTTTAAAGTATCAGCCCATGTAGCCATTGAGAATATAAACAAATCGGAATTAAGCTCTGTGGTTCGACTTCCTATCCATGAGCCCGGAGCTGTTTTCCTAGCCCATCGTTCGATTCGAGTTTCCATTTGTTCCCAATCTCTCATACCAGAAATGACAAGCTCAAATGGTTTCTCTAATGGGATCTCCTTAAGAGGTTCGATACGAGCTAGGTGCCTGGAAACTTTGGTAGGTACAGCGAACGTTCCTAACGCCATAAATTTGTCAGCGTCTGATGGCAAGAGAAAGGTAACCTGTGGTCCCCCAAATGAGGCGAAGATGGAGGCTACTCGATATCCCTGTTTTTGAATATGATCTTTGATAATGGGTAGATCTGCTGTTGGAATCTCGTTACGATCCCTCACGCCGGGATACAGGTCCAAAAGTCTGCATGACAATCTCTTATCGCTGCGTCCCTTCCTACTAGCACTCCACCGCACTTCCCAATCAGGTTTTACTTCGTGAATGGCGTCCATGATGACTTTTAAAAGATCAACCCGAGGTTCGGTACAGTTTTTGTCTTTGACCTTAACTTCAACATAACATGCAGATGATATGTTTGACGGTCGATCATTGAACGGGATGACCTGGATGTGCAATTTACGGAAGTATTCGTAACGTGTATCCATGCTCAAGTTGGAAAGTAAGTCTTTAACGAGAGAAGTAGGGGTTTCAGATGTGTTGTCTGTGACACATCCTCGAACGATAAGTTGACACCCTTTGGGAATCTGCACAGGCGAGAGCACCATTTCATCGTCTGAGCCAGTGTCAGCTTCCGGAGTGACAGGTCTCGCTCCTGTTTTTGGTGTACGAGGGGTGAAGCTAGGGATTTTAGGTTCAATAATAGTGACGGTAGGGGTAGGTGTGGTATGAGTAAGGTGGATATTGAGTGTCAAACACGGGAGAGGGTGAGGAAATATTGGAAGAAGGAGACGACATCGAAAAGATAACACGTTTTAACAATTTGGGGCTATTTAGTTTAAATGCCTCTGGTGCAAGGGATGGGTAAAAATTGATGATTGAAAAGTAAGAGCAAATCGAAGATTGAAAAAGAGGAAATTTGATATTGAACGAGAAATAGCACAATGACAGTTGAAAAGGACAAGAGATAACGGATATGGATGGGTTTTTTGAGCTGTATGTGTAAAAACTTGGCCCTGTGAAGACAAGTGAATATTTTTATGTGAATTTGAGATTTGGGTGGGGTGGGGTGGGGTGGTGGTGGTGGTTGTGGTTGTGGTTCCTGCACATCCTTTGGAACTTTGATCCAGGGTCGTCCCTTTCTTTGAAGCCAGTTGGCCTGGAGGGCCTCCTCGTCCCGTTCATCAGCAAAGTCGAGGTCTTCGGGGTCTTCTGGGGGTTCCTCGGGGCTTGGCACGTTGCCTGGGTTGTGGGCGGCCACGGCGGCGTTGAGTTGGGCCTGGGGGCGGGCGCTGCTGCCAGCGTTAGTATTGGGTGGGCCACGACTCACTGGGAATCAGCCGCCGGAGAACGCAAGGGGACCGGAATTTCAATTTTAGGGGTTGGGGGTTTTGCCAGAGGGCCATGGAGGTCCTCTTCTAGGGTTCCAGGGGGGTCAGAAGTTCAAATACTTGCTGCAGTCTTCCCAATAGCGTTGGTCAATCTGCATGACGAGGGCCTTGTATCCGTCATAGGAGGGTTGTTTTGGGGCGAGTCGGAGGACGTCCTTGATATGTTGCAGCAGGGCGTGGTGGAGGGCATACCGGAGGGCGCTGTAATTCCAACCTGTCTTGTAAGCTTCCTTCTCAAAACATACGATGAAGGTGGTGAAACGTTCTTTGGAGCGCATCTGGAGGTTGAAGAGGTTGTCCTCGGCTTCGGCCATGGTGTTGTAGATCCTGAATTTCCCGGAAAACTCATCGACGAAGGCTTGCCAGCGGGAGAGTGCCAGGTTGTTGGGGTCGAACTGGATGAGGGCCGTATAATGGTCGAAGGCGATTCCCTGGAGGTACGAGGCGGCAAAGGCCACCCGGGAGCTGTCAACCTGAAAAGTGAGTGGCTTTGCCTGAAACGTGTTAAGACATTGGGTGAGGAATATATGCCATTTTTGGGGGTCCCAGCCCGTGAATGCATCAGGCTTTTGAATGTCCAGGCATCCTTCGTGGGCGAGGGCATCGTGAGTGTCGTCTGGTCCAGCAGCATTGTGGGGAGGGGGGCCGGCATTGTAGTAGTAGCAATAATGGTTACTCCCCCCTCCTTGTGGAGGAAAGGCACTGAGGGCAGGACCCCACCCGCCTGGAGGGTCTCCTTCGGGTGGCTCACCTGGGGGTCCACGCCCAGGAGGTCCGTTGTCCCGGGGGAGTTCGTTCCTGCTGGGGGGTAGCGGAGGTGGAGGGCCTGGGGGTCATCCTCAAGGCTCGGCTGGAGGTGGCAGAGGCGGTCGGGGAGGGTTTGGTGGTGTCGGGTCGATTTGAGGAGGGCCGGGTGCTGGGTCGAGTGCTGGGTTGTGCAGGGGACATTCAACTCAGGAGGGTCGTGCTTGCATCGGAGGCGGTGGGGGGTTCCGCAGATCGAAGTGGGGCGGGGGGTCGTGGTGGAAGTTGGGCTGATGTAGGGGGTGGTACCGGGATGGGCGCGGGCACGGAACGTTGTTCGTTGTTGCCACGTGTGAGCTCGTCGATGTAGCACAGCATGTCGTCCATGCTAGGGGTGTCTGCACAGGGTCTACCAGGGGTCGGGCGTTGTCCGTTTGTGGGAGGGGTTCCAGGGGTCTCTGGGGCTGTCCCCAGGTCTCGAAGGTGCTAGGAACGGAGTTAGCCCTATGGCGAGTTGACAAGCCTACTATGTGGGCAGCGGGCTGATTGAATAGCCCTCCTGTCAGGTTGAGGAACCGTAATATGGCTGAGGCATTTTGTCGCTCTTCCTGTTGTCATTGCTCTGGAGTGGGGACTGTGGGGGCTGCCAGGGCCGGTTCCGGGGGTTTCCACTGGATATGAATCGAGTGGCCCAGGTCTGCAGGATCATTGAGGGGTCGAGGGGAGAGGGACGCATGGACTTCATCAAGCAGTTGTTGCAATTCTTTGCGGAGGATTGTGTTACATCTATACTTTACCATAGTCTGCTCTGGGAGTTCTCCTCGCATGAGGCAATCCCCGAATTCGACCAAGCAATGGGCCCAGTCCTCTGGAGTGCCTGTGAAGTCATCGTGTCCAAATTCTGTGAGTAGCGCCCTTGTCTATTGTGCGAAGTCCTCCAGCAAGATCCTGAGCAAGCAGAGCACTTTGTCCCATTGCTGTTCGTAGTCCTCGAGATGTCGTCGTCCCATTGGCGAGGGAGGAGTCCGAGTGGGTGGGGCAGCGGTTGGGTAGTGTTGAGGGGGATAGTTGTAGTTGAGAGGTCCCCGGGGTTGGGGGGCAGGGTGCTGGTAACCGTAGTAGGGGGTGGGTGCAAAGGGGCCCTTGCTGGGGGATACCAGGCAAGGTCCACTAGGAACTGGTGATGTCTCTGACAGGCCCCTGGGGATGCTCCGGTACAAGAGGACCTCCACGGGTCACGCCATGGCTAGGTTGGGCAGAGGGGCCCAGCTGGCTGAGGGCTCCAGATCATAGAGAGATAGGTCAGGGGCCCAGTGGTGGTGGAGGTATTGGGGTTCATACAGGAGAGGTGGATAGGCAGGGTGGGGGGTCTGTGCAGGGTAGTGATCAGGGACCAGGCGCCCATAAGGGTCGGTCTGGTAGCCCATGGGGTAGTAGGTATGAGTATACGTAGCCATCAAGAATGGTGTAAGGAGGAAGTCTTGATATTATGTCAGGTTCCGCTGAGTCGGGGGCTTTCCAGGAAAGCAACGCCCTTACAATGCAGACTTGATCTACGGATACTCAGGTGTCTGGAACTCCAGGGCTAGGACTCCAGGGTTCAAGATGTGGGCAGGGGTAATCCTAGGAGGAGGGGACTCAGTCTGGGGGTTTTGGATTGTGAGTAGCTGGGGGATTGGGTGGGGGTCAAGTCGTGAACCGGAGGTTCTAAGACAAGACCAAGTTAGCAAGTTAAAGTTGTGAAGTACGTACCAAACTTAGAGCACATGGTTATTCAAGCGTGCCAGTCAGTGCGTACCAATCAAGCAAAGGGCACACAACAATCAAAGTTATTCAAGTTAATATCAAGACTAGCGAATACAACAGGGAACTACGCTATAAGTACTACGGGACCAGGTCTCAGGATTCCGGGGTGTCTGGGATGGGTTCCGGGGGTCATTGAGTAGTGGGCAGGGACTGTATACCTGGATTGCACATGTGGGGCGTGCAATCAATTGGCGTGGAGAGAGCTGTGATGCCTAATGCGTGATGGCCGGAAGCGAGTTGCGTGATCCGATCATTGATCAGGGCTGATGGCGGTCCTTGATGCGTGTGATGGCAGTGTCGGTGGTTGTGACAGCGGGGCATGTCCTGTGGGGTCGGAGGGAGGGTCCCGGATGGTGTTCCGGGGGTGTCCTGGGGTGGATCTGGAGGGGAGGGGTCATGACAATGACGGAAATCAAAAACCTCTGTTCCCACATTTGTGCGCTAGGTACATGGATAGTCTGTCTTGGGAACCCAAGAGCATGTGAGAGTTGTGACACACTTGCCGCTGGAAGTGATCTTTTTGGACTGTTGTTACTAGCCTGTAGCTTATTGATCGACCACTGTCATGATAGAGAAGAGAGTCAGTCGTATCCCTGGATGTTCATGCTCATGCACAAAGGTGGATCATAATCCACGCTTGCTTCCCGTTCAACTCGAGAAGAGGTTGATGCACATTGGCGTGTAGATAAAGTAGTGGATATATAATTTAATACGGTTGTGAACGACTGATTCCGATACCCAATCCTGATTACATACCCACAAACTGTATAATTCCTCCATACTTCCGAGTCCCATCCCTACTGCGTGGTCAGGCATAATAATGTCGTTGTTGGCTGAAATGATCTCAAAGCACTCACTCCCTACCATTTGTCTAAAAAATGCTGAGGGCCGGCCAGGTCAGACAGAATCAGCCATGATCATGCTACTTTGAACAGACCATTCTCAGGCCAAATCAGACAAGTGTTGGCACATCAGACAAGATCAGGTGTCCTTATTATGCCATATCAGCTCTGGTTAGATGTGTGCCTGCCAACCAGTCCTGGGCTTGACAGCCTGATTTGACCTAATCTGGTTTTGAACCAGATAAGGTATCTGAGATTTTTCCGACATTCCAAATATAATGTCCAGAAAAACTTGAATAAGTCTTGTGTAGGACTATCTTATCTCAATATGAAAACGGTTGATTTTTTAAGGTGTGGGAGCAAAGGCCCAAGCGTGAGGACATCTTTTTATAACAAATCAATTAAAGGTGAGAAAACGCATTCTTTTCTTCCCCTTGTTCAATCAAGTTCAACTATTCACCCCCCCATGCAGAATATTGACACAGATCTAAAACAACGCAGATTGAGAATGTTATCTTTGGGTAGGCTCTTTTGACTATGAACACAATTGCTAAACATTGTCAGGATGGATGATCCAGATGACGGTGGTGTACGTGGACTGTCTGAGCTCATTATACTCAGAGAAATCATGTCTTGTATTATGCACTTGGAAAATGCTAAATCTCTGCCTAAGCCTTGTGATTATTTTGACATAATCGGTGGGGCTGGAACAGGAGGGTATGTGACAAAGCATCACTACACAGTTGAATATTCAATGATGGTATATCAGAGTAATTGCATTGATGCTTGGTCAACTCCATATGCCTATCAACTTGGCTATTGAGAAGTATGTATCGTTCAGCCGGGACGTATACTCTGATGGCAAGAAATGGAGTCTTCAGGGCAAGAAGTTCAAGGCAACTGTCTTTGAGTCTGGCATGAGAAGCATCTTACGATCTGCTGAATTTCCAGAGGATGCCTTGATGAGAGAGAATGATCCTGTCTGCAGAAGGTACTTTAGTCCTTTCCACATTTTTACTTCTCAGCTGACACTGTAATGACCTCAAAGCTTTGTGGTGGCTCTTCCTTCCGTCAATATAACCCCTCAGATCTTCAGAACATATGAGGTAGATGCTAATCAAGGCTATGATTGTACAGTGGTGCAAGCTGCTCATGCCACCACTGCTACTCCTGACTTTTTCAAATATGTCTATATTACTTCTGGTGGAGTCTCTGAAACCTTTATAGGTGCAGGTTTGGGCTATAGCAATCCAACCAACTTGGTTCTGAAAGAGGCTCTCATGGTTTTTGGTCTTTCTCAACCAGTTGCATGTTTTGTTAGCATTGGAGCAGGGCACCCTGGCATTATCTCTTGGTTGCCCACCAATTTTATTGACCAAAAAATGATGGGACTTCTTTATTGGATAGCTACCAACTGCGAAGGGCTAGCAGAGAGCTTTAGAGAGTTTTCTATGCAAATTTGTGGCCTGTTTTACAGACTTAATGTTAATCAAGGCCTTCAAAAGCTAGCTTTGGATGAATGGAATAGACAGGGAGAAATTAAGACACATACTTTGTCTTATTTAGAGAAGGCCAAAGTCACACAGGAATTGGATGGACTAACAAAGACTTTATATAGTTGTTCTCAAAAGAGTACTCTTGAGGCTTTTTGTAAGTTACTCAACTCAATTGACTGTACTATTTGCTGACATTGATGAGAAGGTGGAACCATGGCTATAAGTCCTTCTAATAAACAAACACCTTGTCATCCTATCTCTGCACTTCTTTCTATTATTCCTGCTCCATCTCCATTGTTTATTGGCAGAGCAGACATTTTGTCACATCTTGAACATTGTTTTGATCCTCATCAATCTTCATTAAAAATGCAAGTACAGCAGCATTGTGTGCTGCATGGCTTGGGTGGAGCTGGAAAGACACAAATTGCACTGTATTTTTGCCGTGAATTTGGAAGCAGGTATGAGATAGCTTGCACTTTTTACCAAGTTACAATTTAATTTGATCAACTAGATTTTCTTCTATATATATGATCAATGCTAGCTCTAAAGCATCAATTGAGCAGTTTTTGACTTTACTTGCTCAGAGTGTTAATTTGACTGAAAAAAACTCAATGCTAGCTCTAAAGCATCAATTGAGCAGTTTTTGACTTTACTTGCTCAGAGTGTTAATTTGACTGAAAAAAACTCTGCTGCTGCACTGACATGGCTCTGTTATCAAAAAAAAGAATGGTTGATGCTTTTTGACAATGCTGATGATCCTGATGTTGATCTACAAGAATTTTTTCCAAAATGCAGTCATGGAAATATTCTTATAACAAGCAGAAATGAAGCATCTAGCATATATGCACCTGGAAATCATTATAAAATTGGAGTCATGGAAATATTCTTATAACAAGCAGAAATGAAGCATCTAGCATATATGCACCTGGAAATCATTATAAAATTGGAGAATTAACAATTGAAGACTCCTTAAAAGCTTTCTATAAAGCTAGTCAGAGGCAGCAAACTGAGCAAGAAGCTGCAAATGAACTTGTTCAAGAACTAGGCTATTTAGCATTAGCTATTATTCAAGCAGGGAGCTATCTATTTTACAATAAACATATTAAAGTGAAGCAGTATCTTGAAAGGTATAAAAGAGATAAGATGAGATATTTAGCAACAGAAAGAAAGCAGAAAATTGATAGCTATCAACTTTCTATTTTTGCCACATGGAATCTGAGTTATGAGAAGTTAAATGAAAGAGCAAAAGTACTTCTCATGTTATGTAGTGTGTTACACCACTCTAAGATACCTATTTCAATCCTTGAAAGAGCTTGGGAAAATTTCTCAGATTGTCTTGAAGTGGACACTCAAGAATTACAAGATTGTCTTCAAAAGTTTGTTACAGATAACAAAGATTGGAGTGATAAATTAGTTGAAGAAGCAATTGACATGCTCAGGTCATACTCATTAATTGAAGTAAGAGAAGAAGAAGTCACACTGTTAGAGTTTCACTCACTTGTTCATGGTTGGGCTTTTGAATCATTAACAAGGGAAGAGCAGAAAAAAGCCAAAAAATGTGGACAACAATTATTTTATTGCTTAGGAAATCAGAAGTATGAATACCATGATGCAGCTCAATGGGTGCTGCATATACAAGTGCTGGTCAAGCATCTAAATTATAAATGTGATAATAACAAATTAGCAAACATGCTGAGTCAAATTTTCTCATGTGCATACTTTTGGAATGATGCAGAGCAACTTGAAAAGCATATTCTTAGAAACTGTATAAAAATACTGGGAAGAGGCCATTCAGATACTGTTTATGCCATGTTTAATCTTGCTAAAACACTTGGTGAAGGTGGAAAACTGAAGGAGGCTGAGACTCTTCAACGAGAAGTACTCAAAGTTTGTCAAGAAGGTGAAGAAAGCAGTTATCCAAATACTATTGATGCCATGTTTAACCTTGCTATAATACTTGGCCAAGGTGGAAAATGGAAAGAGGCTGAGGCTATTAAACAAGAAGTACTGAAACTTTGGCAGCAAGCCTTAGGAAGCAATCATCCAAAAACTATTCAAGCCATGTCTAGTCTTGCTGTAACACTTAGTAAAAATGGAAAACTAGAAGAGGCTGAGACTCTTCAACAAGAAGTGCTCAAAGTCAGGCAACAAGTCTTAGGTAGCAATCATCCAGATACTATTGATGCTATGTTTAATCTTGCTCTAATACTTAGTTGAGGTGGAAAACTGAAAGAAGCTGAGATGCTTCAACAAGAAGTGCTTAAAGTGTGGCAGCAAGCCTTAGGGAGAAGTCATCCAAAAACTATTAATGCTATGTCTAGTCTGGCTATAATACTTGGTCAAGATCAAAAACTGAAAGAGGCTGAGACTCTTCAACAAGAAGTGCTTAAAGTCAGGCAACAAGCCTTAGGTAGCAATCATCCAGATACTATTGATGCTATGTTTAATCTTGCCCTAATGCTTAGCCAAGGTGAAAAACTGAAAAAAGCTGAGACTCTTCAACATGAAGTGCTCAAAGTCTGGCAGAAAGCCTTAGGGAAAAGCCATCTAAAAACTATTTAAGCCATGTCTAGTCTTGCTGTAACACTTAGTAAAGGTGGAAACCTAGAAGAGGCTGAGACTCTTCAACAAGAACTACTCAAAGTTTGTCAAGAAGCTAAAGGAAGCAGTCATCCAGATACTATTGATGCCATGTTTAATCTTGCTAAAACACTTAGACAAGGTGGAAAACTAGAAGAGGCTAAGACTCTTCAACAAGAAGTGCTCAAAGTCAGGCAACAAGCATTAGGCAAGAATTATCCAGATACTATTCAAGCTATGTCTAATCTTGCTATATATAGCAAACTACATGCATAGTTAGTACTTAGCTAACTATAATTAAATTTTAATTACAATTTATATATTACATATTTTTGTAGATACAAATTAGATACCACACCTACTTAGTTATGTAGCTTATTGTTGTGTTTGGACTACATTGACAATAGACTATGACTGGTGTAATTCACTGAGTCTGAATTTTTAGCTCTTTTAACTGTGATTTTCATTACATTTTTTTAAATCTTCTAGCTAGAATCTATTGCCTAGCAGCCAACATTGGACAAAAAGTCAGTGACAGAACTCTATTAGCTTCTTGAGCTTCTTGCACAGCCACACTATGCAAATTCCAAACAGGAGACAACAATGAGTAACTCTATTCCTACAGTTACCACAGAGGGTGGGTGAAATGGCTACCAATTGCTGGATTGACTCAGCAAAAGCCCAGGGACCCCACAAGGCCAGATCTAGATGCATGAAGAGCTGACACCTGAACTAGTAGGTTGCTGCTGTGACCACATGATAAGATGCTGGGGGGACTGACCCTTCCAATAGTCCAGGGTCCAGAAGGATTATGGCAGTCTAGCTGACTGGCATTCAAAGGACTATAGAAGAAAGCTAGGCAGCCTCCAAGCACAGCAGGCACTTTAATATCTGCTGAATTGATGACATGCCCAGGCCTACATGTGACTTCAAATTGAGTAAGCAGGACTAAACAAGCTGCAGAAGGCTCAGCTATAATGAGAATTGTGGAAGTTCACATTGAGAATGTGCCTGAAGAGGCAGGAGCAGAGGAAGAGGAGACAGTGAAAAGGCAATTTACACAACTCTCTGGCAAAGAAGCGGCCAGTAAGGCTGACAACTTTCCTAGGAATGAGACAGATTTATTCACTGATGACTATGTGTTGGCTGAGGACTAGTAGTTGAAAACTGCTTATACAGTTTGGCTGCACCCAAGTGTGCCTGGAGTGCTGTCAGGAGACTCCTCATTTCTTCCTTCCTTCACTCCTTATCTCTTCACTCTCCTTTCATTCATTCTCTTATTTCTTCTGTCATTCCCTCATTTTACTGTTTCGATTTGATTCTGCCTGTTCTGTCACAACTTCCACTTCAGGAACTGCTCTAACATATTTTCAGAGCCACCACCAGATTCTGATATGACACTGTACCTATCTACTAGCATCTGTCAGCATTTGTTGGCATTTGTTGGCATCTGTTAGTATCCTCTAGCATCCCCTAGTGATATGATGCTGTACTAGCAGTCAGGGACACAACATGCATCAGAAGTCAAAATAAAACATTTATTAAGGCTGAAAACTGTAAACCTTCTGGTAGCAGTCTCAACAAATTATATCTCCAAAAACACCCCAATAAATGCACAAAAAGTACAGAATGGAATAGGGCAGAGACCAGCTCAAGCTATCAATTCAACAATAGTCCAGCCACTGTAATATGAAGGGGAAGCATGGGGCTGGCAGATAGAGCAAAATGGGATCAATCTAGAAGGTCCTGGATCAAAGGAAGATCTGGTCTGACAATACCAGATTTGGCATGGCTAAAAGATGAAAAAAAAAATATAAATGGAAGGCTGTCAAAAGAAGCATAAATACAGAGAAGGGCCAAAATGAGAAAGAAGACCCTATGAATAGAAGCAAGATGAAAAAAGCAGAGATAAATGAGGAAGGGGAAGCCAATAATAGCAAAGAAAAATGACAGCATAAGAAACTGAATGGTGGCACTGAAACAGGCATTCAAAAAGAGAAAGTGGAATGACAAATATGTTATTGATGCTGAGGAGCCTGTAAGTGTAGCTAGTGGTCTGTACACTGTAAAAAGAGTATAAATAGTCCAAGTAGAATAGAGAATAGACAGGCAATCAATAGACAGAGACTCAGTGATTTCTAGAAAGTGAATCACTTAGGCTGGAGTTTGTTGAAAACCTATTAAGAAGCAATTGATAGGCAAAGGCTTGGTGGTTTCCAGGAAGTAAATTATTTAGGTTGGAGTTTATTGAAAACTCTCTACCTTTCAAAGTATTTTTTATATTTTTTTAGAAAGTAATTTTCTTCAATACATCAAGTTTAGTGACTTTTTAAGACTTCAAGAAAGCCCCAGGACTATTAGTAATACTTACACCAAGTACTACAACCCCTGCACCACTGTTTGTCTTTACATTATTGTAAAGGCAACTTCTGAAGGCTATGGCTTAGTCACACAGCTGGCAGAGAGAGATCCAAACTATATTAGTGTATATACCAACAATATCATAATAACTACTCACCTGGCAGAGGAAGATCCAAAGAAAACAAGTCTAGAGATTGCTTGTGCCAGGATTGATGCTTCTGGGGCCTCTGAAATATGGGAAACAACTGTACAGAACAATAAAACCCTAAAAAAACTCAAAAATTGCACAAACAAGGGCAAACTCTGGCTTATGCAAGCAGTACATATGCAGTGTTGAAGAGCCACACTTGTCTGAATGATAGCTAAAGAATCAGAGCACCTCAAAGGCTGAAAGTAGTACTAATAGATAGTGTTGAAAGAATAGAAGCAGTAAAGTAAAAAAAAAATGACAGAAAAAATAAAAAAATGAATGAAGGGAGAATGAAGGAATAAGGAGTGAAAGAGGGAGAAATGAGGAGTCATTATCACACCAGGAAACAGGTCAACAAAAAGTTCCATGACAAAGCCCAGGTACTAGCTGAGTCATTCTTCCTGGCACCCCCAGTTCTACTGTCCCCCTCTCTGCAGCCCACCCTCCTCTGCTCCAAGACCCTCTTCCCATCACATGCAAGAGGATTCTCAAGACCATTAGGGGCCTTCCCCCATTTAAGGCCCCTGGCCTGGACAGTATTCTGAATAGTATTCAAGTGCTGCACCAATGTTCTTATCAACCACCTTTACTTCATCTTCCTAGCTGTCTTCTAGCTAGGGGTCTACCATAGGTACTGGCTAGAGTCCATGACTCTGGTGCTCCACAAACCTGGAAAGCCCTCATACAAAGTTTCCAAGGCCTACTGACTGATAGGCCTGCTGAATACCATGGGCAAGCTTCTCTCCACCATTGTCACCACTGACCTCTCCTTTTGTGCAAAGACCAATGGCTTATTCCTCTTGGGTCAATTTGGAGGGCACCCTGGGCATAACACATTGGATACAATGCACATTGTTGTGCAGCAGATCAAGAAGGCCTGGAGAACTGGGAAGTTTGCAACTGCACTGTTCTTCAATGTCCAAAGAGCCTTCTCTAATACTGTCTGTGACCATTTCCTCTGAAACATGAAGGACCAAGATGTCCCAGCAATATACACTTGCCTTGCTGGCAACATGCTCATGGACAGGAGAACACAATTCAAATTTGACAATTTCACCTTGGAGTGGTTTCTAGTCCTCAATGGCATGACCCAGAGATGTCCACTGTTGATGATCTTCTATGCCTTCTACAACACCCCACTTGTTGAGGTAGCACAGCCCAAGGGAAGGCAGGAGCTTATGGTGGGATTTGTGGATGATGCTATGTTTCTAGCTATTGTGAAGGACCTGGCAGGGATACATGCAATCATCAAGGATATGATGGAGTGATAAGGCAGAGGTTTTGACTAGTTTAGTTTCCACAACTCACCCTTTGAACTTACAAAACTAGCACTGATGAAGTTCCTAAGATCCAGGCCACAATGCACTCCCATCTGACCTTCTCCTTGACCATACTGGCCCTGATGGCTCAGCTTCATACCAGACTATAAAGATGGTGCCTTCCTACAAGTACCTAGGAGTGGTATTCAACCCCAGTCTGCACTGGATAGTGCACACCCAAAAGGTGGCAGCAAGCATGGTGTGGTAGACCCACCAGATCTCAAGGCTCTCATGGGTGTCTGGTGACATGCCCCCAAGGCAGATCTAGCAGCTCTATAAAATGGTAGTAGTTCCAGCATTCACATACATGGCTGACAATTGGTTCACAGGAATATGGCTGTCAGAATCAGGCAAGAAGAGGTTAGGCTCAGTCTTCATAGCAAAGAAGCTCGGCCATCAGCATAACGTCTTTGAACTGCATGCCAACCTCCTTCCGATTGACTTACTATTTTGTAAGATACTAACTAGAGCAGCAATATGCCTTTTGTCACTTCTACCTATCTATTTGTTGCATGGTCTGGTCTGCTATGTTGCATTACAGTTTGTGCATAGGCATAGGTCCCTTTTGCACTACCTCTTTAGCTATACTAGCATTGATTCCTGCCTTATAGAAACAGTCTCTTTGACCAGGCATGGACCCTAGCTATATCCTGTCATTCTTGGCCCATATCCCTGCATTGAAAGACCTGGCACTGGAAGCAATCCAGGCAGTGAACTCCTTGGCTACACTGGTTTTTAAGATGGCATTGAAGTGGCAGCAGTCCTCTATGAATGTGGCTCCAAGATCTTGTCCCTCAGATACCATCTTGGAACTATTGACAAGCACATTGTCTACAAAGCAGAAAAAGTAGGTTTCATCTTGGGTCTCTATCTGCTGAAGAGCATTGATAGGCACCTCCCAGCATAAAAGTAAGGTGTGTTTCCAAAATGTCATCAATCTACAGTTTTATTGGGCCTCTGGGCAAAGCAAATTCACTCCAAATAAACGTGCCAATACCCTAGCCAAAGAAGCCACTCAGGGCATATCCAGCCCAGTGGGGGCCCTACCTGGCTATCTATACAAAGCTCCCCTTCCACACAGTATCCCAGCAACATGCCAGGCAGCCCTTCAGCAGACTGTGGCTATGTGGAAGGCTCATTGAAAGAAATTCCTCCATTATGCCATTGTTGGTAAGATAGACCACTTGCTGCCCTTGAAATTGTATATGCATCTGGTAGGGACCCTCAACCATTGCCAATCAGCCCTGCTAACACAGCTACAAATGGGCCACTCCCTACTTAACCACTACCTATTCTGTATTCACCATGCTACCTGCACTGCCTGGGCTTAGTAGTCAAAACTGTGACCCACTATCTCCTTGAATGTCCTGGATTTGCTTATAAATGCTTTATGCACTTGTTCTGACCACTGAAACGCAAAGCTGAGTCCCTATTTCACATCCTGACCCATTCAGATGCCTTAGTACACCTTTTCAAATATATAGCTGCCACAAAAAGATTTGCCTATAGAGACTTTTCTGTCACACCTGGCTTGGCTGATGGAATGCACTTGTAATTGTCTACCTCTCTACTTTGGCAATGGCTTCACTAACTCCCTCTCTGTCTTCCTAGCCTAGTTGGGAACCAGGCCTCTTGCTCATCCTCACTGGCCTGCTTGCTGGGCACTTGTAGCTTCACACCTCAGCTATAACCACTCATTTGCCTGACCTTAGGAATCTATCAAGGGAACATGATCTAAAACAATGTTGAGAAGCATTAGCTTGTTCTTTCTTCATGTAGCCCATATGGCATCTACTTACTGTTGAGGAGGATTACAAACGCATCAAGCACACGTAATCAGCAGCAAGATAATGGAGAAGCAGGATATGGATATACCTTAGTCGTTATGACACCGACTAAGGTATGTTGAACCTTTTGTACAATAGTTACTATGTATGCTAACAGCATACAACAGTCTGTATCAAACAGATAAATTATAATGAAGTTGTTATTACACTGACTAAGTCTGTATCAAACAGATTATATGCCCTGAGCTACTCAGAATAGTAAACGACTCACCAAGAAAACTAGCAACCGAATTGAAATCAAAAACTGAATACAATGTTGCAAAATTTATCACTGTTCCTGCTACTGACAGAGAAAAAGTTCGATGGGTTGAACTGGGCCACCTTTAAGACTGTTATCACTGAAGCAGCGTGCAGACATGGATTATTGAGGTATCTGAATGGCACAATAATGAACTCTAAAGAGAGTGTAGAAAAAGCAGAAAACAAGTCTGGAGGTGCAGAGACAAGATGGTGGGGAGCTTTCAACTCCACATCCAAGGAATGGACCCAACATGATGCATATGCACATAGTATGATCACTTTAAATGTCATAAACCTGATAGGCACTGGAGTGAACATGAAAGGATCAGCAGTGGACACATGGACTTCACTTACTGTCATACATGACACAAAATCTGATCTAGAGTTAATACATGCTGGAGAAGAACTAAATGTGATCAAGTACACAGATGAATCTGTTAGAAACTGTACCAGGACCTAGATAGGATAATACAAGATTATTCCTACAGTATAGTCAGTAAGTATGTTTGAGGTGTATTTTAATAGTCTACTCACCCTCAGCTCATTATAATCGACTGAGGGTGCTATCTACTTGTGTCCATGTATATATACTTGAGTGGTGAATAATGATTCCATTGTTCACACTGTTGAATGAAGGGTTGAGACAATGCAGGGATTGTAGTGGCTTGGCTGTGGTGGTGTTGTGACAATGTGATATCTCGATGTGATATCCCAACAGGATCCAATATCAAGTCACATTTTAGGGCAATGCATACTGCATGGGCAAAAGCAAACAATCAGGGGGCAGGGATTACCGATGAATAGTTTGGAACATACATCATTAAATTCATGCCAAGTTCCTGGACAGCAGTGACTGGTGCATTAATGACAGAGAAAAAGTCAGCAAAAGTAATATCAAGACTTACTACACATGCTTTGTTGCTCCATGGACTGAATGTGATAGCTCTATCAAAAATCGGTTTAGGCATTGTCAATGCAAATAGACAGACAACAAGGAGACAAAGATAAGCCAATGTGTGAGAATTGTAAGCAGACAGGACATACCAAGGAGAAATGCTTTAGAAAAGGTGGTGAATTAGAAGGACAGTTTCCTGACTGGTGGAAGAAGAACAATAAGACCACTCAAAGCACAACAACAACAATGACAACAACCCCTCAGTTAAACTCTACACCCACCACTGTGATAAATGCAAGCAGTTTACTACAGGCCAACGTGACAGTAGTATTGGCTAACGACGTGAACAATAGTCACTGCTTGGCATTCATAGCAACCACTATATCAGAGTCAGGAGTGATGCAGAACGCTACCACATATGCCGACTCCACAGTGAGTTATCACTTTTTTACAAATAAAGCAGATTTGTGACATATAGTGCACCATCACTTGGGGATATGATAGGATTGACTGCAAAAGGGAGCAAGTTCAAAATACATGGCTATAGAAAGGTTCAGAAATGGGTTCAGTATAATGGTGAGGTAATCAAGCTCACATTCAATAATGCATTACATGCACCAGACCTAACATAGAACCTGATATTTGTGAGATTCCTAGTATAAAAAGGAGTTAGAATAGAGATTGGTGGAGATGGAGTGACCCTTTTTGTGACAGATGGGACACCTTTTTTACATTGCCCAATCAATAGAACTATGTTCATAGTTGTAAGGGCGACCTCTAGAGGCTGTGGCTCAGTCACACAGCTGGCAGAGGGAGATCCAAAGTGTATTAGAATATATACTGACAATATCAAGGTAGCTACTCACCTGGCAGAGGGAGATACAAAGAGAACAAGTCTAGGGATTCCCTATGCCAGGTTGGATGCTTCTGGGGCCTCTGAAGCATGGGAAACAACTGTACAGTACAACAAAACCTTAAAAACTTGAAAATTGCCTACACAAACACTTGTACAAATAAGGGGCAAACTCTGGCAAACTCTGGCTTATATAAGCAGTCTGGAAGTGGTGCTGAGTGGGCCCACACTTGTCTGAATGGTGGCTAAAGAACCAGAGCATCTCAAGGGCTGAGAGTAGTACTAACAGATAGTGTTGAAAGAATAGAAACAGTAAAATGAAATAATGTCAGAAGAAAGAAGAGAATGAATGGAAGGAGAGTGAAGAGATAAGGAGTGAGAAAAGGAAGAAATGAGGAGTCCCCTGACAGTAACAGAAGATAAATGAGCTGCAGTTTCACAAACAAAACAAGACTGGAGAAGAGGACTCTGCATTGGCACTGTCAATCCTGAATCAGAAGGTAAGGAATGTGTTCAAGCATTCAAAGTACAGTGATGGCCAGATGGATTAGCCATCATCAAAACATGTGGCATCAGAAGACCCTGAATCTGTGACAATTGACTGGTACAATCATACAATAAGAGAAGTTCTAGAGGTAAGATACAAAGAATTTGAATGATCCAAGAAAAAAATGAGTTGTTCAGGGTGACTTAATTCAAGCCAGACAATCCTAAAAAAGGATGCCCATAACCTGTCAGCCAGAATCTAAGTGGACACTAGTAACAATAATTTATAACTGTCAGTGTCTACCACGGAGGAACAACTTATATTATACCTAGTGACAATAATTTATACTAGTGTTAATCAATGTAAGTATTGTAATGCTGGACACTGATAGTTGAGGCCACTTACACTGTCAGTGTCTACCACGAAGGAGGAACAACTGAAGGTGTAAAGAGGCAGCAACTCGAATGTATGCTACAAGACACGTGATACGGATGAAACTGACACAAACAAGCTTAACTAACGTCGTGACTCGGGCCTCTGAATTCCTGTAAGCTGAGACTACGCGCCTCGCGCGGCTAGCCAAGCGTGAGATAAGGCGGGTTGACCAAATAAGGACGTTATCTCCACTTTCCTTTCTGGTAGAATATTATATGGACTCATATGGGATGAGACATTCAACTCATCTCATCCTCACAACCAACTTAAAATTCACTGGCTTTAACCCTCCCTCCCACCCTTGTAACTACGATGCTGAACAGCTTGCAGAGCGACTTCACAGCCCACCCACCCTCCGCCGCTCCCACCGCAGCTTCGTCTCCCCCAAAACTTTTTCACATTCCTATATTTATACGTCCACCCACAACCCAGCCTTATCCTGCCACCATGTCTCCAATTGCAACAAGATGCACTTTCACGCTTTCGCAGCGAGTACAATTCCGGATCTTCATAATCATTTTTTCTCCGGTCACGTGTATTTTTTTGACAGATGATATCCGAGTCGAATATCCGTGACTGTTCGACTCGGAACCGGACAAACCATCACTCCGTGTATTTTTTTGACAGATGATATCCGAGTCGAATATCCGTGACTGTTCGACTCGGAACCGGACAAACCATCACTCATCACTCTCTTTTTTCTATGCAACTAGCTCCCTCCATCAATTGTGCACGCCAGCTGACTGACCACACTGTCTTCTTTGCTATTGTTCTGTGCATCATCCCCAAATCAACTGAAGTGTTGATCAGGTTCTCCTGTCACCTCCTGCCAATGCCCCGGATAACACGAGGGTGTACTTCTTTGACAGCGAATGAATGAGTGAATGTCTTGAATTTTACCGCCGGCAAGCTCCACTACGAGTAAAAGCGTGTCTTTGTTTCTTTAACAGCAAGAACAGCTTCTGGTTTGCCTGGTTGTTTCTTCTCCGACCATGCGAAATCACCGCGCCGGAATCCATCAACCGCCTGAGCAGCTGTCCAACTGACTGTCGTGTCTAGAAAAAAAAATACTCTAACCTCAACTTGCTCATGGTTCGAGCTGAAAATCCAACTTGCATATATGCTCTGATCATCGCTTTCTTGCTCCAGTTGGGTCCACAGCTGTCCCAACAGTTTGCCTCGCGAACATCCGTCGTCCTGAATATTGATGCCAACACCCATAAATCCTACCAGGGAAGTACGGTCTAAAATTGTGCTTGGACGCACCAGGGCGCCCATTCTCTTGGGGGGGCGCCCCATTCCGGAATTTACCGGGTAACATAGACGCCAGGCGTCTCAAGCTCGATCATTGATGTAGAAAAACAAAGAAAACAAAGCAAGAGCCACTTGACACGAGGCTTTTGTCGATAATCCCTTGTACGAGATGCGCGCTCTATCGAGGACAGATTTGGACCTGCGTGATTTTCGCCGGGAATGCGACGTTGGAGTTTGTCATTCTCTTTGGGCCTCTTTTGGGTATGATATGGCTATTCAAAATCAACCACAGAGCAAACCCCAGGTTGACACAAGGCTTCTGTCAGTAATCCTTTGTCCAATGTTGTGCGAGATGCGCGCTCCGCCAAGGACAAATTTGGGCCTGGTAATATCGCTGGGAATGCGATGTTGGAGTTTGTCATCAGGCCTTTTTGGGTTATATTTATGTGGCTATTCAAAAGCAATCACAGAGCCTTATGGACGCATATCAGATAAACGTGCATTATATCTTGCGCTTGTCTTATGCCATTTCTTATGAAATCTTCGGCGCCCTGCATCTTCGGAGCCCTTTTGGCTGCTAACTCTGTTGTTGAGTGAAAATGAAGGTCTTGTTGATTTCTGATTATTCGAGACTTGAGGTTGAAGGATTGGAAAAAATCCCATGGCTATTAGTCAACAGGGTGCCACAGACACAATGGCCAGGGCCATCATGGCCACAGATGCGCACACGGTTATAGACTGGATACTCAGGCCAACGTACCCGCAATTCTGTTTAAACAATCTGGAGGTACAATTATTCATGAATTACTTACAAATACCACATACTAAGGTTTCCATACCATAGACTCGGTACTACTTGTCAAAGTTTCTGTCTAGGTGTTCGTCACACCTGTGTTGACTGCTGCATGTTTGGAGTTCCAACAAGGCATCAAGGGATACTCACATCAGATGTGTCCATTGATGATACTGACATCAATCGATTATTTCACATTGGGATATGTCTTTCTCAACTGAGACGGCATCCTGCATTTATTAACCATGCAAGACACTGCAGACTGACAAACACACGCCGTCAATGAACCTCCGCACTCTCGTTCGAGATCTGCTCTGCCTTTTTGTTTTGCTCCAGATTCCAGTCTACTTCATGTCGCAAGCAAAGAACGAGCTTCCCAACTGTGCCCAATTTTCTATCGTCGATGGCGAGTCCAATGACGAGGAATCTATTCCACCCATTGCTGTTCCCTCTCCTACTTACGATGCGTTGTGGCGACACGCTCGGGAAAACAATGGCGTCGTGTCGGCCACGCATACCTTCCTGCCAATCCAAACGGGCATCGCTCTCGAGTCAGGTTGGACAACCTGTGTCTATGATTGGTGTCAGCTCTGGAGGAACATCACGAATGCATGTTTTGCATTCCTTACGTAGGTCGCCTGTAAGCTTTGCTCAAGCGACTGTACTCATCTTCTCTGATTCTTCAAGGGGATTTTCAGTGCTTCTGCAGATGTCTGGAACAAGTGGAGACCCCCTCACGCGTTTTTTTGTGTTTATGTCTGTACTCCGTCTTGTCCCTGCTCTGTTATCGGCCATTATATTGCTGTACCATTTCAGCAAGGAACATTTCCGCAGCAGCAACTTTGCTATTATATGGTATCAGGTATCATATATTTCTTCATTTGATTATCAACCTCTATTAAATTTCTTTTGCGAACAGCACGTTGAACGCCACCACCAATCATGTTTGTATATGCCTTGGACCATCCTTGCACTCCCTGCTATTGCACTCTCCTGGTAAGTTGCTATTCTGTCCACTATCATTTATCAACCCTTTGCAGGGGAGTCATATTCATGCTCGTGGCCGTGTTTTTGTCCGTCTGGCGCGACGGGCTACATCCTACTATTTCCTCAGTTGAAGAAGTATCCATGTCTCTCCGTGTTGTTATCACTGCAATGTCATTTGTAGATGCCGGATGGGTTTGGTGGCTTGTTGTCAAATTGCGGGCTTTCGACGAAGCTATCAAAGCAGCACAGACTTCTGCTGCTTGATATACAATCACTATTCGCCACACTAGCTTTTCCGTTTTGCCTTTTATCTATGATTCTATCTTTCATTCCAGTTATCTGTCCGATATCTACCAGTCTGTTACCTAAATATATCAATGGGTATGTAATATTCACCTTCTGGAAGAGTGATAGACTTTCTGCTATATACTATCTTTAATAATCATACTCGGGACAGTTAAAAATATACATGTGTCGATCGTTTTTATCATCACGGGCTTCTCATTATGGCTTCAACCAGTGTCACATGGTAGCCCTTCCAGCCTTTTCATAGATACTTTGCCCTGGATCAGTGGGTAAGCCTGTTGTCATACTAGTGGCCTTTCTCCATAATGCGCCAGTGAGGCAGATGTGGGAATCATTGAGGTCTCTGAATCACAGACCTATACCTTCCCACAAAGATATACAGAGTGCCCTGTACCATGATACAGCGTAAAGAGAGCGATAAACAATTTTATGCTCGACCACTTTCCCCTGCCACCGTCTCCAATGGCAACAAAAGGCGCTTTGACGCTTCATAATTACGCTTTCACAGCGATGATAATTTCGGATCTCCGTTCTTTGTTCTCTGGTCACATGCATTATTCGACTGATGATCATAATCACTATTTTTCATTGTGTTCCCTCGTTCCGGACCATGGTCTGAAGTCGCGCCCGATCACACATCCACCTGACATCACACGGAAAGCCCGAAGTCTTGGATCAGAAAATTTGGCATCACAGCATGCGGGGACTACACAACAATACGAATTTGTACGAGAAAATTAAGTTTAATATGTACGATCCCGTGTGAAAGCCCTTGGAAGCAAGTGCTAAGCATTCTACAATACTGAGAGCGAGGGTGCTAGCTAGCAGAATCTATATCGCGCGTCCAGCTGAGTCGGATGGGAATGCCATGGGAACGTACCGGTCCTGTTTCAATCCTTCATGTAACGACAATCCTCTGTGTCTTCCGAGTACCTTGAGCCTCTACAGGTCTCATACTCCTGTTCCTTTAAGCTGCTGCAGTAGTAATGGCCCTGACGTGGAAACCTAAACTGAGCCATACAATAATCGTACTCAGTTGGCTTCAACTTGTTACAGTTTCGCGACCGATCCCAACGAGACCGATACCTAGCCATACATGCGTTATAGTACCTTTGCTTCTGTACAACACTGGAATCATTGAGCATCGGCAACCTGGTCAAATCATGAACATTCTTACAATTTATAATCTGCAGGGTTACAAAAAAGTCAGATCCAAAAAAAAACTGTGGACGCGGTTGTACAAGACAGGAAATACTTACAGAAACTATCATCGGCATCTGCAGTGACACTAGTAACCGCCTGAGTGGGTGTGCCGATATTTGTACTCGGTGTGCCGGTGACACTGATCTGAGTTTCCGCCTGAGCGGGTGTGCTGATCGTGGGTGTGCCGTTGACATTAGTTTGAGTGGGTGTGCTGACACTTAGACTCGTAGGTATGCCGGAGAGACTGACCTGAGTCTCAGCTTGACTGGGCGTGCCGACATTTACACTAGTTGGCGTGCTGATGACATCGACATCTTTACTCGTGCTGGTCAGGGTGGCAATGAGCTGAGTCTCTGCCAGAGTGGGCGTGACGACATTGGTGCTCGTAGGTATATCGACATTTATACTCGTGGATGTGCCGATGACGTCGACGATTTTACTCGTGCCGGTCACAGTGACAATGAGCTGAGTGTCTGCCAGAGTGGGCGTGCTGACACTTAGACTCGTAGGTATGCCGGAGAGACTGACCTGAGTCTCAGCTTGACTGGGCGTGCCGATATTTACACTGGTTGGCGTGCTGATGACATCGACATCTTTACTCGTGCTGGTCAGGGTGGCAATGAGCTGAGTCGCCGCCTGACTGGACATGCTAATATTTATACTCGTTGGTATGTTGGTAACATTGTCCTGAGCGGGTGTGCTGACAATCGTACTTGTAGGCGTGTTGGTGACATTGACATGAGTATCCACCTTGGTGGGTGTGCCGACATTCGTACTAGATGTGTCGGGGACATTGACCTGAGTGGATATGCCGACATTCGATGTGCCCGGGACATTGACCTGAGTGGGTATGCCGACATTCGTACTCGATGTGCTGGGGACATTCACCTGAGTGGGTGTGCCGACATTCGTACTCGATGTGCCGGAGACATTGACCTGAGTGGGTGTGCCCACATTCGTACTCGTAGGCGTGCTGGATGCAACAACGCTTTTACTCGTGGACGTGCTGACATTTGTACTGCTGGCACTGCCAACTGCATGGAACAGAAAGAATCAAATTAAATCCAAAATCGTTGACATTGTTGAATAAGATAGCAAATACTTACGGACAAGAGTAGCGCTAATCACACCTGCATCCAATTTGATGGTAGACACGCCTAAAAGGCCATGGGAGACAGTGGCAAGGGTGGCGAAGACAAACAGAGAACCAGTACGGACGGAACGCATTGTACCGGGTTTTGGTTATGTGGTGGTGATTCAGAGAGCGTGTCGCTCAAGAAAAAGCAAAGGATGTGGCTCGGGCAGCAGCTGAATTCTGAGCCGATGGAGAAAAAGAGTTCCAGACAGGTCAGGCTTTATATATATAATGTTTGAACAAAGCTTACAGTCGAACAAACTGTAAAAGAAAAACTCAGACCCTCTTAGATCGAGCCTATGATAGGCCACTCATCGATACTCAAGCATGAACCGGTTTTTTTCTCCACCCCGAACATGCATGCATGACAT
Source organism: Macrolepiota albuminosa (assembly GCA_027475525.1). Taxonomy (NCBI): domain Eukaryota; kingdom Fungi; phylum Basidiomycota; class Agaricomycetes; order Agaricales; family Agaricaceae; genus Macrolepiota; species Macrolepiota albuminosa. Next base: position 923,515 of record JAMWFC010000060.1, on the reverse strand, counting down.
ACCTTTCTCAGCATTCCTTGAAGAATAGAAAAAGTGCAAAATATTCCGCGATCGCTCCTTGAATGATGATCTGTATTGTTTCAGGAGCTGATTCGACCATAATCACTAAAACCAGCAGAGCAAAGGAATCATTCATTACTCAGGGGCCACGCTTGAATTTTGCGGCTCCGACACCGGTGGCGCATAATTCCACTTTTAGGACTTTACGGAATCCTAAATATGTAATCTCGATTGCGAATCTTTCCTTTTATGGTCCTGGACACACACAAAGCGAGGTCTATTTTTCCTGCCATGGTCGCGGGCATTGAAACGCCTCTTTCTTGCACTTACCATTACCATACGATTATCGCCGCTACAAGATCCCTTGTCTCGTGAGACCGAGACATAGGTTGAGGCTGACATTTAGCTCTGCCTGAACACCGTGCCTTTGTTGTTTCAAATCTCAAGAAAAGTAACCCGCAAGGATGGGCCGATGCAATGCATGGTATGCTACGATGTCTAAGGGTCTAATTGATGAGTTTGGTATATATACATATATATACAGTATACAGACCCCATGATGGTCCTCTAATGTACACAAGCAAGACCTTGATCTGTCACTGTCGTGCTCTCTGTTCATCAAAACCGCAAAATTCCAATCCATCGTGGATACCTCACAGTTTCCTTTATGTCGACACTGCAGGTCATGTTGAGGTATTGGTATTTGGACGAAATGAAATGTATCCCGGGACCCCATTGGCCAAGGAAAATCCTATGATTTCGAAAAACATCATATGTACTCATAATCGTAACTCAGTGGTTGGTTATTCCAACAGCAATTTCAGCCCTGACTGCATGATCATGAAAGACATTCCGAGTTTCACAAATCACATGGCATCCTGGTATGAGGAATCCCAAACCAGCCCGGAATGCTATCTCGATTTTATCGGTACACCAATGGCCACAATCATGTCTACTCTACGTTATTTTGGGTTTCCACGAGACTGATGTGAATTCTAGATTAAAAAGTGTGATTTAATTAATCTCTTGACAGATCCTAGGTAGGATGAGGATATCTTCAAGTTTTAGGTCGAAACAAGCTATAGAAGTGTCGTACGCGCGGGGCTCTTCTTCACCACACCCTCAGACAGACGCTAACATTAAAACATTAAAACATATATCGCAAGAAAACCGCTCCAAATTAGTTGAATAATCAGATTACACGTGTATGATATATCCGTGCTATTCTCCCAATTCCTCGCTGTACAACTAACAAGCCCTAGAAGTTATCACACGGAATTCATCGTCTGTAGATGCTCCCCGTAAGATACCTGTCCCACGGAGTCAAAAAAAAAAAAAAAAGCCCAGAGGATATTCTGCTGCACTCGGCGTTGTGGTTGGTGGAGCCAAAACCACTGGCAGCACCTCGCTTATTCAGCAAACATCGCCAAAAAAACGCCAGACGTCCCAACCCCGAACGAAACGGACATAACGCCCGAAAAAATCAATCGTCGATGCGCGTTTATAGTTTTGTGAGGAGGAGGCCGACGACGACGTACACGATCGTAGCGGGGGGAAAAATCAATCGTCGATGCGCGTTTATAGTTTTGTGAGGAGGAGGCCGACGACGACGTACACGATCGTAGCGGGGGGTGTGAGGACGCAGTACGACCAGAATATAGTGCGGCTTATGAGACGCTCGAACGCATCGCCCGACGCGGCTTGTGTGATCTGTGATCGATACAAAACAAGATAAGCGATGAGAAGCAGGAGAAAGGGAAAGGGAAAGGGCTTGCCTGAGCGAGCGTGAGTGCAGGCGGCGAAGAGAGGAGGAGGACGTTGGATACCATGAACACGGGGCTGCGCACGTCATAAGTATCAACCAACAGGGGAGACAAAAGGAGGAAGAGAGAGAAAAAACACAAAAACGCACTCATCAAAGACCTTCTGCCAATTAAACTTTGCAGAAAATATTAACAACGGCATGAGTATCAACGGCGTGAGGACCATCCTCGACAACACGGCGATAACCACAGTCTTGGTTTCCCCCTTCCTAGCATGCTTCAAACCCTGCCGTGCTGCGCCTATTATGCCACTCGCGCTCCCATCCCCGTTCACGTTCACGTTCACGTTCCCATTCACGTGGCCATTGCCATTCTCGCTCTCCGGGTCAGCCGGAAGCATAATAGGCTGCTTCATCCCCAAGAACCCTCTCACATCGACATTCCACCACTTGCCCCCGCGCGCTTTCGCGGCGCTCCTCCCCCCGCGTCCGTGTCCGTGTCCGTGTCCGTGTCCGCCTCCGCGCCCCTTGTGCGAGGCCTCATCCGCAGCAGGGGGCGCACAGAAGTACGCGCCGAGCACGACGAGGGTGAGCGGGATACTACAGTTCCCCGCGGCGCCAAGCGCGCCTTTGACGCTGAGCCAGTGTACCTCGAGGAGATGCTGCACGGGGCGCGTGCACGCTACTACGACGCTGAGGAGCGCGGCCCACAGCGGCGGCGTCATGAAGTTGCGCAGCCCGACGAGGGTCCGCTGGAGTTTGCGCTGGACGCGCCGGGGGAGGGATGTGTGGTGCCGTCGGGCCCGGAGGTGCGCGGGTGGTAGACGCGTGTCGAGGTTGTGTGGGCCCGAGGGTGCGGTGGTGGTGGTGGTGGTGGCGGTGGTGGGGGATACGGCGATGGAGGCGGAGGGGTGTGGAGGGACGATGGCGCCGTGGGAGGAAGAGAGGGGGAGGGGGAGCGCATCGGTGGAGCCGTAGGGTGATCCTGCGTATGGCGAGAGAGAGGCGGAGACGGGGTGTGAGGGCGGAGGCGTGTCGTCTGGAGGTAAGGGAGCTTCTTCCTGGGAGGGAGAATTGGGGAACGAGAGATAGTATGTCGTGTGGCGGTCCGGTGGGTGCACGCGGAGGTGGGTGTCGGAGTGCGGTTGATCGGGTGAAAGCGCGCGCGGCGACTCGGAAATGGGGGTACCGACAAAGGTGGAGGCGGATGTACCGAGACCCGGGTCGCGGTGCGAGGAGATGGAGAGACCGTCGTCGGAGTCGCTCAGGTCGACGAGTAGAGGGTCGGGAACCACGTCTTCGTCGGCCTGGGAGAGGAGTTGGACGCCGACGCTCCACCGGACCTGGATGGATAGGTGAGTGCCTGCGATGAGAGTGTGTGAGGTAATGAGTACGTACGACCATGCCGAGGGTAGAGTAGAGGACGAGGTAAGTCAGTGCGCGACCGACCATTGCGTTTTTGTTGTCGTCCTCGGTCCATTTCAGGCCAGGGACACTGACCACGAGGCTCTGCATGAGGGCGATCGGGAGAGAGTTGGAGTTCATGAACATGGCAGCTGCCATTGCGAAATTTCTATGCAACGGGTGAGCGGGAGTATTGGAATGGCTACCAGGGCCAAATACCTTTGTGATCTCTTGAGGCCTACAAAGCACGAGAGACCGTATGCGACGAGCATGGACACTAGGGTGACGATGATAAAGAAGATGGGTACAATCCATAGCTCTCGTAGTTTTTCTAGATCTGGGTCAGCGACGACAATCGTGTTCCGGGAGACACTTGGACATACCAGGCGATAAAAAGAAGGCAACTTTGGAGAAAAGGAGCGCCGGAGTAAAGAGATTTACATTGAGGTGATTGATTTGCTGCGGGCAATGAAAGCATAAGTATAGAACAAGAGGGGAAAAAGACTAAAAGAACCTTTTGGGTTTTCTTGTCGAGTATACCTTGTTTTGCAAGGATGTATCCAGCAAGACAGAGCAAGAAGACCTCGAGGATGGACTGCAGAGGGTTAGAACACGCAAGCAACGTGCAGCTGGATGTACACACATTGAAAACAGTAAGTAGAAGCGCAGCTACGGGAGTTGAATTAGCTCCGGCCATGCGGAAAGCAATGTAGACGATGAAAAGAAGGGATTATAAGGACAAATTGAAGCCAAGCCTCAATTGTGGCAACTACAATACAAATTAAATATTTGACACACGTTTGTGGTGTCTCGGCGCTTGGACTGGTGCATGTCCGGAAATTGCCGGCTGTGCCAAGGAATGACGAGGCTGTCTGAGATGAATCCGGTTATCATCTTTCCACAATGGCCTGGCTGTGCAGCGGGACAACGAACAAGCAGCTCATCTCAAACCTGCGTGGTTCGCTTATCATCAACAGCAACTCAGTCGCCAAGGCCATGGAATCCGTCGATCGAGCCCATTACGTGCGCAACCCCAGCTCCTCATCGCCATACGAAGACTGCCCCCAGTCAGTCTGCTCTCTCTCCACATTCCCGCCTCTCACCCCACTCCAGACCAATCGGCTATGGCGCAACCATCAGCGCCCCACACATGGTCCGTCGCCCCTCTCGTCCTCTCTTCGCTATGCTCACGTGCACGTAGCACGCCTACGCCGCATCCGAACTCCTGCCCTTCCTCCGCCCCGGTGCACGCGTCCTTGACGTCGGCTCCGGCTCCGGCTACCTCGCTGCTGTCTTCCACCACCTCGTCGGCCCCACCGGCACCGTCGTAGGCATCGAGCACGTCGACGAGCTCGCTCAGTGGTCTAAAGAGAACCTCAGGCGCGACGGGCTCGGTAACGCCCTTGACGAGGGCAGGATCTTGATCGTCACTGGAGACGGGCGGGAAGGTGTGTTCCCAGTTTTTGCTTTCTGTGTGTTTTAACAGCCAAGTGAAGGGTACCCGTCTGGTGGTAAGCGCCTTTTCGATTGAACTGTTTCTTGCCCATATGGGTATAATCCAGGCCCCTATGACGCCATACATGTCGGTGCCGCTGCACCCACCACCCCGTCTGAACTTGTCCAGCAACTCGCAAGCCCAGGCAGGATGTTTATCCCCGTTGGCACCTATAGTCAGTCTATCATTCATGTTGACAAGGATAAAGACGGTAAGGTGACTGAGACAGAGGTTATGGGCGTGTCTGTGAGTGTTCGTCTCGACATCGAGGTATTTCGTGCTGATGGGTGTGTAGTATGTCCCTCTGACGGACTTGGAGAAACAGAAGCAGAGTAGGTGGCTGTGAGTGGTTTTTATCTTGGGATGATGTCGTCGAGCCATGACTTTTTAATGATGTGTCACGATCTCTTTGTTGCTCCTCATGTATTTGTATCAATGTACCTATTTTATCCTACCAGAGTTTAACCTTGGAATCTTCAATACGCACACTGATCAGACAAAACAAATCCGCATAAGCTAGAGAACAACATGCACGCTGGTGGGATAGATATGTGTACATCGACAGGGAGTGATGCAAGTTGGATATACAAGAGGGTAAGGACCTTGAGTACATGTCGAGGTACGATTCCCCAATCTGGAATCATACTACACCCCGCTGGTCTTCATCCATCGCATGGTCATCCCACGACTCTGGGAGATGTTTAAAGATGGCTCAGGGCCACACCGTTTGTTTAATGAACACGAGGAAAATGCCATCTACATAGCATGCCAGGGCTGAACTAACAGTGTTTTTAAATACTCCAAACACAAAGATACGTACGCCTCTCACACATGGTTGCATAGCGCAGTTTGGTTAATGTTTTGTACTACAATCTGAAATCAATCTGTTTGTTTGTTTCAACCACAGCGTTGTCAACTGAGGAGCGTTGTCAACTGAGGCGCGTTGGGAGCGTCGTGCACTATCTAACGCGACGATCCCTCTCGCTGACCAGATCATGCAAACATTCCTCGTCCAGATTGAAAAAGCCTGAGTAAGTTTGACGATGACATTCCTCGGTTCGGGTGCGGTGCGGTGCACAGCATAAATTATGTTTGTCACAGGCCCGTTTCAAAATCCGAATTGACAGCCGTTTTGGTGCGTCCCTCTTTCATCAGAGTCAGCCTTTTATCGCTATCTCCGCTTCCTCCGCGGTCAGCTCTTCTCGCTCTAGCCCTTTGACACGTACTTACTTACCTGAAGTTTGGCACATTGAATGATAAGCGTTGTTTTTTTTTCAAATGTCATGGAAAGTCATATCCCATAACAATCGAGTCGTTGCGTCAAGATGTATCATGTAAAGATAATTATTTGAAAAGAGATATGAGGAGAAAATGGCATTGAGGTTGATGGTAAGTATTGTCGCGCCGCATCACTCGGACGTACCAACGCTGAGAACCCTTACAACTGTATCCGCTTTGTATGAGCCATCTTGTTTCTTTGCTATTCCGTAAGAGAGGCGTGAAACAAGGAGTAGCGCTTAGCAGTCAGGCATGGTTCGATGCCAAATCTTGTGATTTGGGCAGATGATCGGCCATGCGATGATCCTGGTTGAGCGGAGGCTTGCCTGATGTGGACTCACAAATTGAATGGTGACAACTTGATAAACTTATCAGATCAAACAGATCAAAGACAGGTGTTACTTCTTGTAGCGTATGAAGTAAGATAAAAGACGTCTGTCTGTTCACACTTTATTTGTACCACGGCGTATGGCCAAGAGCATTCTCGTAACGAAAAAGCAGACGCTGCCGCAAAATATCATTGTCTGCCAAAGAAAGAAAAAACAATCAGCTTTCGTTTTTCGGCTAAAGAGAAACTGGGAAGCTCACCCCTGAGAACGCGGCTGGCCTGATCCAAATGAAATGGTGTGTAAGCAGGGCCCCTTGTACTGGGCTCGACCCAAGACAGCCAAAGCTTGCTATCGCCAGCGCCAGACCAGTACGGGCGCTGAGAATTTTTTCGTCCGTGAGCTATTGGAGATTCGCTCCAGAGAGTGCTTGGCTTGGGTTTGCTTACCCTGATTCTGACGGATTGCGAGCCATCGAAGCAAAGCCTACGACACTCAAAGAGAGTCCTGTATTGTTGTCTGTTCTTTAGGAACTATTCGAGGCCAGGTACTCAAACCTCACCGGCACCGGAGACGAGGCCAAAGAGGATGCTGATAACTATCAGAGTCGAATTGTCGTGCCTGTCCAAGTTTTAAAATAATTTGGATAGTAAGTTGGTCAAGCCCGACGTACACTCCTAGGACTGCCCAGACGAGTGCCCCGACGATGATCGCACAGGGAGCCTGAAGATTCCAAGGACCGAAACGATCTGCTAGATAGTTTCCAACAATCCGGCCGAATGTGCTGGCGGCATTAATAATCGCTAGCTAGGAGAAAGGAAATGTGTTCAGTCAGCTGGCCCACATGCCCTAATGCAGAAACAATACAGAGTAGAAAGCGATGGTTTGTCCGACTCCATGTTGAATGGCATATAACTGAAGATAAAACACTAGCACAAGAAAAAGCTTAGATATAATCGAGTAGGAGCAAGTCGAGTGCACCTGGGAAGTAGACACCAAAGAAGGAGAGGAGGCAGCTGTTGCCATTTCTGCCAAGTCAGACAGGGTAATTAGTTGCTGATCCACGCACCCGAGGATACTCATTATGTATGGAACATCGGACAAGAGGCCGAGAATGTTGGGTGGTGGTGCCTTGGCTCGAAGGTCATACACCGCAGGATTGTTTCTCATGAGCACATTCGCTATGACAAGGCATGCCAAGACAAGATATGCCGTTGCGCGTACAGCCTGAGGGAATCCCACATCGCCAATCAAGTTACTGAAGACGGATTAAATATTTTTAACCACTTTTAAGCAAACGAAAGCGACCGACTTCAACACTAGGGAATCAGGTCAGATCAATATTCCATTCGCTATGCTGTTCACTCAACTGATAGGGAAGATAACGGCGCCGATAGAACCCCCGCTGAGGGCAATTCCAGAAGCGAGTGCCTTGCGCCGCTCAAAGTGCATCATCAGGATACTGACAGACGGCACAAACGTGAGTCCAAGTCCAATACCCATTCCTACACCTTGCGCAAGAAACACCTAAGATATGAACCTTGAAGTTGGATAGCATATTATTTGTATCATCTGGAAAACCCACCTGATAGAATTGCTGAGGCCGGCATAACGAAAGCATGAAGAGCCTAATAACATCGACTTTTATTAAAGCAGTAATAGGTCAGTCACCATGTGCTTACGAAAAGCTGAAGATGACAGAACCAGTGATGACCAGGAAGCGGAAATAACCTTTGTCGAAAAGTTTACCGGAGACGACTCCCAACGCGAAAGGCATTGTTAGCTGGAGGCTACCGATCCACCTAATAATGTGCGTACACCAGTTGGAAATTATTTTTGTTTATTGCACGTTCAACTTACCCGATCTTGCTTGGGGTGCTGTTGGACAAGAATACTCGAGTGTAGAAATCTGAGTCAAAGGATACAGCATCATGTGGAACAGCTCAATACATAGCCTTACCTTGATAGACTCCGAATGAGTATAGATAGCTGTAAGTTCAAGTAAACATGGTTATCTGAGTTTCTTTCGTTTGAAGAATACAGACCCCAGTGTGGCGGTCATCATGAACCAGCTGGAAGGTATTAGTTTTACAGTTTTTCAGAGAGCTGACGAGGCATACGAGCCAGCTACCGTGCTCCATGCATTGAAACCGCCGTCTGGAATTTGCTGCTTGGCTGGAGGTGACATCCTTAGTTATGTGTGGAAGATCAGGAGGTCAACTGACATCTTCACCCTCAGGTACACTTTATATATGGATTCTTGCCGTCAATTAAGGAGTATTGAGCGGGCTCTTACCTCCTTAAAGTGCGAAAGGAGCAAGGAATCGAGATCGCCAAAACCAACAACGTTTCCACGAGGTTCCAAAGAAGCGTAGACATCACACGTACCGGGCTTCCAATCTTTGCACAAGGAATAGCTTGGGATACATGTAGCCAAATCAGTATTGTAGTGGTTTGCCGCCGGGATACATATAGCCAAATCAGTATTGTAGTGGTTTGCCGCCGGAAGCCTTGTGTGGAGCAACAGCTTCAGCTGAAAGAGTACTAATCAAGGAACACTTGTCCTGTTTGATGGATGGGCTGCGAGACTTTGGTGATAATATGTAGAAGGCCTTCTGTGACAGACAGCCAGATTGGTGGTCACTGCATATTCTGTGCCGACATCGATATGGTCGGTAGAAGCCTGTGTCAAGTTAAAGTTTGTCAGCTCAAATTGAGAAAGCTTGACGGAATGGGGTGAAATAGGTTCCAGCACCAGTAATAAATATATCTCCAAACCACCCTCAGGTAAAAGGTTTCTGCCATCATGGCATCCGCACCATGTAAGATTGCGACAGTCTCTTAAAACAGACCGTTGATATCAGATGACAAGATATCTGATATATGTATAAGGAGGTTCCTTAATCGGAATTAGTACAGATAAGACGGAGATAATCGCGCTCGCACACGCAATGCTCATTCCCAGAGAACCAGACTCCTTCACGCCGTCATGTTATTGGAAAACTCGCCGGGGTCGTGTACTGATGCCCAGAACCGGAAGGAAATCGACTCACTGGTCTCTGTCAGCATTTTTATGCTATCTGTTCCCACTAGGCTGAGAAGCCCAGAGAAGAGAGAAGAACCCATGTCCATTGAACGTGAAGCCCGACATCAGCAAATAGTGTTTAATTAGATGGAAAAGCTTCCATTTGGGCAGCTGATGGATCTTACGTACGCAAATACTGCCATCCGCAGAGTATCGCCAACATACCATTCCACCTGGCAATTTAAGTTTATGCTAAAATTGTCATGTTGAACATGCATATCCTGTAATCATCATATGGCTGTCAATCTGGTATCCCGGAATGTTCTGCATTAGAGCAACCAAGCAATCACTTCTCCTGCTTAGTCAAATGATTCCATAGTTTCCCGACTTTGAGTTTCAAGTTGGTACTTGCGTAGCTATTACTGAGCTCAAGTACTGGAGCAACGCCCCATACCGGCTTTTTTTTGAAGGTTTGGATTGCCTTCAACAAGATGATCCAGAAGGTAATGAACATAGGGATATAGGTTCTTGCCTGAACCAGTTGGTGCAATAAAAAGGTCTTCTTCTCGAGTATACAAGCCCAAACTGGAAGTTCGTGAGGACGAGGATCATCTGAATATTGTGGAACTCTTAATCTGCAGATACGACATAATGTGACGATGTTGATTATGGTAGAATCAGCTCCCGAAACAATGCAAATCATCATTCAAGGAGCGATCGCGGAATATTTTGCACTTTTTCTATGCTTCAAAGGAATGCTGAGAAAGGTATGTCATGCATGCATGTTCGGGGTGGGAAAAAAACCGGTTCACGCTTGAGTATCGATGAGTGGCCTATCATAGGCTCGATTCAAGAGGGTCAGAATTTTTTTTACAGTTTGTTCGAGTGTAAGCTTTGTTCAAACGTTCTATATATAAAGCCTGACCTGTCTGGAACTCTTTTTCTCCATCGGCTCAGAATTCAGCTGCTGCCCGAGCCACATCCTTTGCTTTTTCTTGAGCGACACGCTCTCTGAATCACCACCACATAACCAAAACCTGGTACAATGCGTACCGTCCGTACTGGTTCTCTGTTTGTCTTCGCCACCCTTGCCACTGTCTCCCATGGCCTTTTAGGCGTGTCTACCATCAAATTGGATGCAGGTGTGATTAGCGCTACTCTTGTCCGTAAGTATTTGCATTCAACCATGTCAACGATTTTGGATTTAATTTGATTCTTTCTGTTCCATGCAGTTGGCAGTGCCAGCAGTACAAATGTCGGCACGTCCACGAGTAAAAGTGTTGTTGCATCCAGCACGCCTATGAGTACGAATGTGGGCACACCCACTCAGGTCAATGTCCCTGGCACATCGAGTACGAATGTCAGCATACCCACTCAGGTCAATGTCCCCGGCACATCGAGTACAAATGTCGGCACACCCACTCAGGTCAATGTCCCCGGCACATCAAGTACAAATGTCGGCACACCCACTCAGGTGAATGTCCCCGACACATCGAGTACAAATGTCGGCACACCCACTCAGGTCAATAATGTCCATGGCACTTCTAGTACGAATGTCGGCACACCCACCAAGGTGGATACTCTCGTCAATGTCACCGACACGCCTACAAGTACGATTGTCAGCACACCCACTCAGGTCAATGTTACCAACACACCAACGAGTATAAATATTAGCACGTCCAGTCAGGCGACGACTCAGCTCATTGTCACCCTGACCAGCACGACTAAAGATGTCGATGTCATCAGCACGCCAATCAGTGTAAATGTCGGCACACCCAGTCAGGTGGAGACTCAGGTCAGCGTCACCGGCACACCTACGAGTCTAAGTGTCAGCACGCCCACTCTGGCAGAGACTCAGCTCATTGTCACTGTGACCAGCACAAGTGAAATCGTCGACGTCATCGGCACACCCACGAGTATAAATGTCGATATACCTACGAGCACCAATGTCGTCACGCCCACTCTGGCAGAGACTCAGCTCATTGCCACCCTGACCAGCACGAGTAAAGATGTTGATGTCATCAGCACGCCAACCAGTGTAAATGTCAGCACGCCCAGTCAAGCTGAGACTCAGGTCAGTCTCTCCGGCATACCTACGAGTCTAAGTGTCAGCACGCCCACTCAAACTAATGTCAACGGCACACCCACGATCAGCACACCCGCTCAGGCGGTTACCAGTGTCACTGCAGATGCCGATGATAGTCTCTGTAAGTATTTCCTGTTTTGTACAACCGCGTCCACAGTTTTCTTTTGGATCTAACTTTTTTTGTAACCCTGCAGACTATAAACTGTAAGAATGTTCATGATTTGACCAGGTTGCCAATGCTCAATGATTCTAGTGTTGTACAGAAGCAAAGGTACTATAACGCATGTATGGCTAGGTATCGGTCTCGTTGGGATCGGTCGCGAAACTGTAACAAGTTGAAGCCAACTGAGTACGATTATTGTATGGCTCAGTTTAGGTTTCCACGTCAGGGCCATTACTACTGCAGAAGCTTGCAGGAACAGGAGTATGAGACCTATAGAGGCTCAAGGTACTCGGAAGACACAGAGGATTGTCGCTACATGAAGGATTGAAACAGGACCGGTACGTTGCCATGGCATTCCCATCTGACTCAGCTGGACGCGCGATATAGATTCTGCTAGCACCTCGCTCTCAGCATTGTAGAATGCTTGGCCTGCTTCCAAGGGCTTTTCCATGGGATCGTACAGATTAAACTCAATTTTCTCGTACAAATTCGTTTTGTCGTGTAGTCCCCGCATGCTGTGATGCCAAATTTTCTGACTCAAGGAGTGTGACTTCGGATTTTCCGTGTGATGTCAGGTGGAAGTGTGATCGGGCGCGACTTCAGACCATGGTCCGGAATGAGGGATCGCGAAGTACACAATGAAAAACAGTGTATGAGGGGAGAATATCAGAAGGGCACGGTCGGATTAATACACTAGCTGATCGTACAGAAATTGAGGACACGATCAAAAAATCTGAGGGATTATCGGAAACAACCGACGAATCACCTGTAACGTTTTGCCTAAAATGGAACACGTCGGAATTGCCATCGACGAACCAGTTGGACTACCTGTCCGATTAGAACAAACATCGTTACTATACTGTGACCCGTTACGCAGAGTGGAGGAGGCTCTCCCAGCCATTTCCATAGCGGGATCCCGAATCGCTACATCAAAAAATGCGGACAAATTAGACCGCCAGTAGAATCGGAAAGACCTCGGTTCTACAAAAGTAGATCTTGGGACAATAAAGGCCACTAGCTTGTTTTATATGCAGATCTGCAGGCTATAGACTTGAGTATGGGTTGAGAAGATAAGATCTGAAATGTGACAATCTGTGACAACAACACTGTCAAATCACATACATTGATTGTTCTCATGGGATAAGGCACTGTTTTTTTTATTTTTCCTTTTGATTCACTAACTTCGGTTCCAGAAAACAGGGTCTCAGTCAATCATATGAATATTTACTCGCTGATCCACTCAGTCAGAATTCTAACGCTTTCTCAGTTGTCTCCCCTTTCTGATCAGGCAAAGTATTGCAGAAGCGGGAGAACAATGGCACGAGACGAGATGAAACATGTGTATCATCGCCTACTAGGCAGTGTATGATCAACAACTAAACAGTACTTTTCATCTTAAAAATACTCCACATGTCCGATGCTCGGTATTGTAACCTCGCTTTGCATCAGATATAATATGTATACTGAAAAGTCCTGCTCCCCTGATTTGGTGAAACCTCACCATCATGTCTGTCAACCTCACAGACCCACCTCAACAACTGAACCCGTTGACACCAATGGCCTTCTTATACCCAGTGGCTGCGTATCAAGCGACTATTGCTGTCTATGTGATGGTGGGATCCGTAGCTGTGAGTTTCCTCTAATACGATGATATCATTCATCTAGTCCTGGTCCTTACATACGTGTAGGCATTAATCTGGGATATTCTCATCCATGTTGACAGTGACTTTAAATTGTTATTCAGATTGAAGATTGCTACTCCGACTGTGGTATATTTCATTTCGAGGTCACCCTCTCTTACCCTGGCCAGACTTTTCTCTTAGTTTTTCTTCACAGAATCAGTATTCTGGTTTACGTTCTAGCAAATGTCATCTTTTCAAGTCAGTTATATTCGCATATCCCGTTCAGGACATTTACATTGGTTCAGCTGCGGAGCTAGCAGATTGCCAAGTGCTAGAAAAGATCATCTGCGTCTTTTATCACATCACATTCGCCTCAACAGCCTTCCTCTTCTTCCTTCGCGTGCGTGCATTCTACGAGCAAAATAAATATGTTGTGGCTTTCTTCGCAGTTCTGTGTCTAGCGGTTCTCATCAGCTCCCTAACTATTGTTACTGTTGCCAGCGCAATACACCTCGGCCCCACCAATTACTGTATGAACTCAGAACTCAAATCGTATGCAAGTGCCGCCCCAATTGCCTTCGCAGTCAACGATACATTTGTATTCTTGGCTATATCATGGCGGCTTTTGTCCCGAAGGAATCTTAGTCGTGGAAGGAGATCAATTTTCAAATCCATAGTGCTTGGCGAATATCTTCCCGCTTTTTCGAGGGCCTTGCTTCAGGATGGACAAGTTTACTATCTGTAAGCCCGCTTCCAGACTTGTATTTCCCATGCTCCTCAATCTGCTGATACACCGCTCAGAGTGTCCGTGACCAGCAATATAGTGACCATAATCATCGCCTGGGTGGGACCGCTTTCCTACCGTCTCATGTTCGCGATTTTCAACATCACGCTGACTAACATGATGGCGTGCCAAGTTTTCCGTCACACCAAGTTTGGTCACCTCGGAGAGCAAAGTTTCTCCACGCGATGGATAGAATCTCAGCTTAGGCACCTGGACCTCGAACTTGGAAAAGAGCGTGTGAACTCTCCAATCCACTTTTTGTCTTTCCGAACGACACAAAACGAGACTGATATTTCGGATGCGGATCCGCGTGGGTGTCCTTTACGTGAACCTAATATCGTGGTAGAAGGGGAAGACAAGAAGGGGGCTGATAGCGTTCCAACTGAGAAAACCGAACCTTGAGGAAAGATCCTCTTCTTCTGCGCGCTTTCATTTGTGTACACCAGACACTTGATTGAATCTGTTCTTTCCGCCCGTTTCCACAATACAGGGCTAAGAGGCGTGGGTAAAGTAGGTAGATACTCTACTCCAAATGTATGGGTAAATCAAATATGACATGTGTGTGTGTGTGTTTAAGATAATTGATACATCTTTCTCACCATCAAGGGCAGGACAGGTCAGCCAAGATGGACAGAGCCCTGACATTGATGCTACAGTAACCATGAAAGTCCTTTGGGGTTAAAGGATAGCTATCATCTGCTAATGGTGATGTATCAACAATTTTCGCAATGCTGAAGCTGAGAATCATAGGATACCAAGACCAAGCATGTGAAAGCTTAAATGATTGCAGTTTAAATCGCTAGCCAAGTCCCGATCAGTCCCGACGCCAACAGCTCACCTATGTAGAGTCAGTGCTCGAGCTCGCTTGTGTACCTTACTGACGTTGTGGCTGTGTCCGATAAGTGATAAGGGTAGGGCGAGATTCGAGAATTGATAAGCCCAAGTTCTCGATAGAATGTTTAGGGACACGTTCTGAGAACCTGAAAGAATGCCGTCGCATCTAAGTTGATACACGAAAGAAGGGGAGCGATAACAAATGCGTGGCATCCCTCGGGCATCCCGTCTACTTCCGTCGACCTCGAAATGGGCGATCGAAAGCACGTGACTTTTTAATTCCAGATAATCACATGCGATGAAGTCACCGAAGCGCAGCTTATAATGCAAAGGACGTCAAGGCGTGGCGCTTCGCCTTTCTTCCTTCTACCGCCATGTCCACCACTACCACGACCACCACACAAACCAAACCATCCGCTGAGCTCACCATTCTAAGCCGCCTAAGAAGCATTCCCCTTGTCACCTTTTCCCTCCAGTCCATCGACGGCGCCTTGTCCAATAACGCGTACACGTGTGGCTCGTATTCTGCCGCTAAGGAGCTTTCTAAAACAGCGATAAAGCATACAGAGCCTCTGCAGACCCGTTTGGCTCCCATCATCTCTCAAGCGGACGGTTTTGCAAACAAGGCCTACGACGCGGTCGAGTCGCGTTACCCGTACCCCTTCAAGGCGAAGCCAGAGGAAGTCGCCTCAGCGATCCAGGAGAAAAGGCAGCATGCTTCAGACTTTTTCAATGGCACCTATAATGACGTGAACAAAAAAATTGACGCGAATATCAGGGCTCCGGCAATTAACGCCGCTACGGGTATCGATAAGGTGCGTTATAGTTCGTTCGTGTTGGGTGCACTCATATTGAATCAGGTTTAGTGTTTCTCGCCGTTGGTTGATTACTATGAGGTCGCCGTCAAACGCACAAACAACTCTGAAGCCGGCCCCTCGACTCCTACAGACGCCAAGTATCAGTACCAGCGTGCTCTTGCTCTTTCAAAAACGCTCAAGGATAACATCTATGTTTATTCGAACGAGCAACTCAAGCAACTTCAAGCTCAAAATGTCCTTGTGTAAGACATTCTCTTCTATGCCGATACACTGTAAATGACACTTGCCTTATCAGCCAACGCGCCACAGAGACCGCTCAAGCCATCAACAACCTCGCAACCAATTCTATCACATCGGCATCGCACCAGATCCACAATCTCTCCGATTCCATGGTTGCCGAGCTTCAGAAACTTCAAACTTCGACGGCCTCTTTCTCCACGTCTATTCTTGACTCCGCTGCGCAACTTCAAAATCAGATTCCGCCGCAGATTCAACAGACATACACCGATGTAACGAACAACCTTTCAGGTGCCATCTCCGAGCTGCGAAAGATTATCTCCAAGGAAAACATTACGATTCAGGAGAAGGTCAGCCTTGTCGGACATGAGGTGCAGAATCGTGTCAGTCCTATCTTAGACACGATTAAGAAGGGTGTTTCGGAGCTGCTATCGCGCGGAAGGGAGGCAACACCCCAATCTCCTCCTCGTCCCAACGGTGCCTAATAATATTCCTTCTGGCCTTCACTTTACCGTTTCTCCTTTTTAGAAGGTACATCGCATCAATATACTGTTGTACAAAGAGCGATGTACGTAGACCTTATGCCACTCTTCTCATAGATACGCCTCTCGGCGACACCTTGTACAATCGGTTGTAGTTCTGTCATATTCATATTAGCTATAGATGAGGCAAGTTGATTTTTTGCATTAGCAACCCTGCCATATATGCGCATGCAAAGCAACAGCAAATCTATTGATAGGCATTACTTCAAAGTGGTAACGACCAGCTTCGTTTGTATGCTGACACACGCAGCTTTTATGCCAGTTTCACATCGCCCGTGCCCAACATAACGACTTCTCCTGCTAATGTGATTCTATTCCTCTTTGAATCCCAGGAGATAGTCAAATCACCACCTCGAGCGCTGACTTGCTTTGCCTTTATTGTTCCAGTCGGATCGATATTCAGTCGCCTGTACCAGTATGGCACCATCAGACAGTGAGCGGATCCGCATACATGATCTTCGTCACCCGGGATAAAGCCAGGGGCGAACATTCGGGATATAAATCGTTCTTCGGTATTGGAGCTGACGGTAGTGTATATGTTAACGTGAAAGCCAGCCTGGCGCTGGGAGGTAAGTAGAACATAAGTCTTCACTGTTCAACGATTATCAACAAAAAGCAACGAACAAGGACGGTGGGGTTAACGGGTAGATTCTTTATATCCTCCTTTTCATCTAAAACGAAGATGACATCTGACCGTAGTGAGAAGCAATGAGCAATGTGATAATCGAGATTGAAAGAAAGAAGTAGACTCACAATTCTCAAAACCTTCCCCACCAGTAGCGATAAGTTCGATTTTGAGCTCTCTCCCCGAAGCCTCATTAAGTATCTTTGATATGCGCATAACTTCTTGCGAAGAGACACGCTGCGTTTCTGCAGCCGGCATCTCAATCTGAATAAGTCCTCCCGGGCGCCTGATAGCCGTAGAAACTCCGCGAGTTAAAGTATGAAACTCTATAACTTCCGTATCCTGCGCCACATCGCCTCGCTCGAAGATCGCTTTCGCAGCAGCGAGAGTACCGTGTCCGCACAGCGGCACCTCATCCCGGCTCGCCGTGTACCATCGCACGGAGAATGCCACACACTGCGATGTGTGAGCGGGTGACCGAGGGAGCGGCTGATCCGAGACGAAAGCGGTGATGGGCTGGTTTAGGTTTTGTGCGATGTCTTTGAAGGTCTTTTCTGGCTGGCAAAGGTCTGTGAAGACGACGGCGGCAGGGTTACCGCCAGTAAGGTTGTTGGAAAAGGCGGTAAGCAGGACGAACTGGGCGCTCATGGGAGTTTGATGTCAGGATGACTGTGACTCATTTTCCATCCCGGCGCTAATATGGCGCTGATATATAGAAGTCCGTGCCAGACGGTGATGAAAATTGGACATGTGGGTTCCCAAGTACCAGCTGAGTGAAGGTTGTATATGTTGCAGAGATTGAAACAATTCTGAATAATTTACCCGTCACAGACAGAAACCAGAGACGAGCCCGAAGAGAGGGATGCTGACGGGACGGATTGCGTTAACTGTGACTGCGGTCAAGACTTAACTAATATCTGAAGGTGTAGCATTGAAGAGGTCAAAAAAACAACTACTCTGATATGCGAAGTGTCTCAAGAGCACGTTCGTTATAAGTTGATCAAAGAAGAATAGAAGTACATCCACACATAAAAAGGACAAAACGGGCGAAGAGAAATATGACGGGTATATACTTTCGTGTCTGCAAATCATCGACAAGGAAGCCCAGTCCATGAATTCGTCCAAGAGAAAGCCCGAAGTGGATGTAGATCGGGAATCCCCAAAAAAGGCTCACGACGAGCCCGTTAAATTCTTGAATCGTTTCGTCAGTCCTGCCAGTATAGCCACGACGGATACCAAGAAGAACCAGTTCCCCCACCATTTAGACTTCGGCATGGCCGAAGGAGCACCCGTAGGACGAGCGGGCAGGCTGGGGAACAGTTTATACGCCATTTTCAGCTTAGATTCCTACAGACAAAAAGGCAGGGAAAGATGGAAAAGGTCAGACTCTGTCATTTGTTAGGAAAGCGAAAAATTCACGTTATAGGGAGGAAAGCGGAACCCAAGGATTTTATCAACCCTGTGAATTCTCGGGTGAGACAAGAAAGAGGACAAAGTTACATGAGACGAACCAGCCGGGCGAATCAAGCGAAGCTCGGAGATGTGTGAATGTATCAAAGCCAAATTTGCCTGTATGGGCTCCATCTAAGATGAGGTTGTCAGACAAAGTTCTATCGTTAGACGAATACAAAAGGACCATACATCCGCTAGGCCCAACACCTCCGAAAGGCAAGCCCTCCGCTGTATGCCGTAGATTTGAGTGAAAGGAAGACAAGGAGATGATAAAATGAAGCTGACCACCAGGATGAATGACAGTCTCATTCGCGACTGCAGCCCCACTGAGGGTGTTATTGAAGACTATTCGTTGATCAGACAGCGACCAACCTAGACCCCATGATATCACTCACCCTTCGCCTTGACTCCCGCATCATTCGAGAACACATACAAGGCCAGAGGGTGATCACTGATGTGCTGAGTTCGAACCATACATCTAACAATCCATTAAAAAGTCCTCACCGGGCATTGACGAAGGCAATAGCCTCGTCTATGTCTTCTACGGGCACGATGGGTAATACAGGACCGAAAATTTCTCTGAGAATATATTATCAGAGCACGACCGATGGAGAGGAGAGGATATCATACTCGCTCATCAATGAATCATCTGCTTTGACATCCCTCACAACGGTGGGCGCGATGAACTTGGTTGTCTCATCCGTTTCGCCGCCAAACACCACTGCGCCTTTAGTGTTGTCGAGAAGACTCTTGATACGCTTCCATGCTTGGGGAGTGATAATCCTTGAAAAGGTATCGGATTGAGACGGTTGAGCTGATTCTGGGTAGAACGATTTGTGCCTGAAGTTTAATGAGTCGGGACATTACGAGGAAGAATACGAGGAAGGACTAACGTGGCTTTGAGGGCGTCGACAAAAGTGTCCTGGAACGATCTTGGGACGAGGACGTAGTCAGGAGCGACGCAGGTTTGTCCTGCGTTGACACATTTGCCCCAAAGGATACGTCTTGCCGCCATTTCAAGGTCGCAATGCGGGTCGATGATAACGGGGGACTTGCCTACATTATGGTCAGATGGTCGAGAGTAAGTCCTCGACGGGGGCGGCATTACCTCCTAGCTGAAAAGATGAAAAGAGATCCGTCTCAAAATCGACAGCGAAATCAATCTAAGAGAAGTAGATGTACCTCCAGAGTGATGGGAGTCAAATATTTGGAAGCCGCTGCCGCGACAACCTTTGCAACACGGGGACCACCTATTCTGTCTTTCAGAAGCTGCCATGAACCAGTTTGTATGAGTCATACCCGTATACATAACTAGGAATTTGCAACGTCGATCATCAGAAGTTGCTTTCGATAGAGAATAAGCTCACTATGATCCCATTGAAGCTCAAGGAGCTAATTTTGGTTATACTTAGACATTTGATGTGGCAGGAATGGAATTCATACTTTAGTAGCTTCTGCAACAGCACCATTGACGACGCGCACAACATCACTGTCCAAATATTTCGGAATTAACTCTGTAAGCAATGAGCTCACAGCTGGTGTAGACTCAGAAGGCTTGATAACTGTCGCATTTCCAGCTGCTATTGCCGCCGCCTGCAGAGTATGAACATCATCAGATTCGTTTGCGTCAAGAAAACATGTGTACGTACAAGGGGAGATATGGTTAACCACATTGGATAATTGAAAGGGCTAATGATCAATACCACCCCTTTGGCTTCCTTGTAGATGACAGGTCGCATGACGGTGAAGTTGAGTGAAAAGCCGGGCTTTTCAGGTTTAGCCCATCTCTCGACGTTAGAGTACGCCTCCTTGACCTCAGCAGCGCTTGAACTAATCTCTAGGCTGAAAAAGAATAACTCTATTTACGAAAAATTGTTGTGAAGTTGAATTACGACTCACAAATGTCCCTCAAGAGCTGGTCTCCCCAGATCGGCATTCAAAGCCTCCTCAAAACGTTTTTTGTTATCTTTAATCAAGTAAGCAAGTTGAAGAAGCTGGTATTTGCGATAGGCGATGGGTCTGAGCTTCCCCGTTTTGAAACCTGCACGAAGTTGGGCATGGATCTGAACGAGAGTTTGTCAAAATGGCACAAATAATGAAAATACCGATTTAATACTTACTTCGGGGATTTCTTGCAGCGGCGTGAACACGAGCTCCGGCATGATTGAGTCAAGTATAGCAGTACAAAAGACTTTTAAAGGTCGCAGTACGTGGACTCGAATCGAGAGGCTTGTGATTCTCCCGAATACACTTAATTCCCCATTTGATATCTCACAATCAAGTGACTATCCAGCAGTCGGGCCAACATCGGATAACCCTCGGACAAAATCGATTTCTGCCACAACCGCTAGCCATATTTGGCACAAATTAGAGGTGTTATAGGTTACTTGAGGTGACTCCAGGTAAACTTTACCCAAAATATGGTCGAGTTGTTGTGTCCCGTCGTCGAGGATAGTGAAAGCAACTGTCACACTCGCCGAGACGCGGCGGAGCGGAGTTTGTCATTCTGGTTGACACGGTTGAGTCCCATTCTGTCGGATTCCGAATTCTTGTCCGAGCGGAGATCGAAATGACCAGCCTTACTATGGAGTGACAATCTGTGACATCCGACTCAGAGGGTCAGGTCACTGTCAAGAGTCTACAAGCGAGGCCTTTATCTACACCTCTTCTGCTCTCAGAAGATCGCGACATACATGCATACAGGCCAGGCATTACTCCACGGCGAGTATCTGCGAGGTTTACTTGAGACAAGCCCTGTGTCATTGTGCTGGTAAACTATGATGCGGACGATGCCACTCTACGGCGCAGAGGAATCGACGAGCTAGTCAGTCCGAGGAACGAACCATTTACATCGCAGAACATATCGAGTACATGGACCGGACGAAGTCAAGTGGACAAACTGGAGTCAGGTGGAACCAACATCGGTGGACTTGGTTGGGAGTGTTGTTGCCGTAAGCTGTCACTCTTGGGGATCCTTGATGATTGGGATGTTGCGGGCTTCCAGACTTTCATTGTGCTCGCTCTTGAAGATGTCTTGCATTTTTCATGAACAAGGACATAATCTATACAAGGCAGAATACCACAAACACCTCTTCATACGCATCCTCTGCTATACATTAGACCGTGATAACAACGGGGAAGGAGAATTTTATCACAAAGGGTCTTCTGATCATCAAACTCAATGTCCAGAATGGTTACCAAATCATCTACAGGCTCACAGGCTCGCAGACGCGTTTTACCACGAACCCATGTCGATATCCTTACTGAAAAGCAGTACAGTCCTTACCTGTCGCGACTAACTCACAGCTCACAGGTATGCTGGTATACTGAGTCTGCTGCTCCCGTTCGAGAGCGCTCCTCCGTTTCGAGTCTGTGCCGCTAACGTCGCAAGATGCTGTTTAAAGGATTTGCTTAATCTAAGCAACTATGAACACTAATCCTTCTCTACAGACCCCCTTAGACCTTTTGGGACAGCTGTAGATCGCGCTTCGAAATAATGGACGAATGTCAGAACAAAATCACATAAAGGAACCTGATGTATTATTGATTGAAGCCTCTTACGCCAGTCGTATGTCTTCCCGAAACCACATGGCTGAGGATATCGCGTTTGTGCTCTGGACAGTCTACACCCTCTCTGGCGATTTATCACGCATAAATATACTTTGGAATCAAAATGAGGTGATGATACCATGGCCTTCGGCATTACGACCTCGATCACTGCGCTGCGCTTACAAGCTATTCCGAGATGGAGGCAGGGTTTGGCCACGTCGAACAGAGTTTCAGATGTACAGAAGCAGAAAAGATACCTGCGCTACGATGCAAAAGTTTGTATGGTAAGCCAGGATTGGCTGTAACTTAAATAACTGATACAATCTTTATGTCAATGATCAAGTAAAATTTGTGCTGACAAGCTTAAACATTCGTAAAAACAGTTTGATTTTGCATTTAATGTGTTTTCAACGTTAACGTCCACGTCTTGTATACGTGTCCTCCTTCGACAAAGACAGATAAGGTGAATCAATAGAAGGAAGCTCTTCCTTATCTGCCGTGCCGTCATTATTTGCATGCTGATGGCGATGTTGAAGGCTTACACCTGCAACATCGTATTTCTCCGCTTAACATTGCAATTGTATACTTTGTACGTCCCAAAATTTGGCGCCGTATCTTCGTCAGTGAACGAACTTGACATTACTCAATACGACCGAAGACTCTGTTTCACTGTGCAGGCGTCAGGCTTCCTTCAATGAAGACAGATAAGTTAAGTGAAGGAAGGTCTTCCTTATCTGCCGTGCAGACCTTTAACCTAACCTGATCTAGCCTGACCGTAACACTAACACTAACCAAGAATCAATAGAAGGAAGAAGCTCTTCCTTATCTGACGTGCCGTTATTTGCATAACTGATGGGGACGTCGAAGGCTTACACTTGCAAACATCTTTCTCGATTTGCGCTATCGGCAGCATAATCAGCCATAATCAGTTTCATATGTTGCGTTTGGCTGCGGAGGTCGCTTGACATTGCAATTGTATACTTTGTACGTCCCGAAAACTGTCTCTGTACCTTCGTCAGTGAATGAACTTGACATTACTCAATACGACCGAAGATTCCGTTCTACTGCGCGGGCGTCAGGCTGCCGGCGCCTATTATTTGTTTATAAGTTCATCATTCATTCATTCCTTCGATAAAGACAGATAAGGTGAACCAAGCGAAGGAAGCTCTTTATTCTCTGACGTCATCATTTGCTACAATTGATGATTTGTGGGGACCTCGGTAGTGGAAGGCTTACACTTGCAAACATAATCTCTCTCCCCTTTCTACTAATTGTTATACTTTGTACGAAAATTGTCATCGTATAGGGAATGAACTTGATATTACTCAATGCAACCGAAGACTCCGTTTCACTTGCGCGAGCGTCCAGGCTGTCCACGCCTACTATTTGTTTATAAGCTAGTTCGACAGAGTATATGTATCCCCACCTTCAACAATCGGACATAACGGTTGTTGATGTAGATTCAAAGGAGATCGCGGCGAACCGAGTCATCAAGGTCGTAAGCCCTTGTCTGAACGGCGATAGTGCATGAGCTCCGACGACAGCGCTCAAGCCCATTTACCCCAGAGACAATTAAATTATTATCTCACGTACGTACAGAAAGGTTGCCATCACGGCAGTTTTGTGGATGTGCGGTACATATCGTAAATTGATATAGTCAATTCGGACTTGGCGCGTGGATAGAAACCTCGGACCTTTGTTATTGTTTCTGGTCGAGTCAAGAGAAGAGACACTTATTGAGGCTGACTCTCGTGATCGAATGATTTGCAATTTGTTTCCGTTCAGTGATGAATGTTGCAGTTGTAGTAGACAGACAGACAGAATGGATTTGAAATAGGAACTGGGCATTAATAGGCTGTGCAGAAATTGCAGAAACAGTAAAGAGTTGAAAGGGGGAGAGGGGACTGTTCTTAGTGTACAGTATGGTATTATACAACTTGGTCTTCTCCGTACTAATTCCCGGCCCGGCAAATAGATGTATGATAAGTTAAGTGATATCGTCACCTACACGACGACAGGTTTTAAGGTGCGCTCTTTACGGTGTCTCTGCCTCTGGTTGTTGGAGTGAGAAGGAGGAGATTGACGGGCAGGAACTTGGAGCGCAGCATGAACAGCGTTTATATGATTATTGTGCTCGATGGTCTTGCGCTGTTTGCGGTTCGTCATGACCTCGGGCACCTTGCTGCGAAGGATGTCCCGTTGAGGCTGGGACATGCGGGAGAGGGGGGAATTGGCGAGATTTAGAAGTGTATCGCGGGAGTAGATAAATGTAGGGGTGGCAGCTATAAAAAATAAACGGGCGTTGAGAGATCAAGTCGTGCGATGATAGCAAACTCGCGTCACTTACGAGGCGATATTCCACTGTCTGAATCCGAGGATGTCGATGACGCGCTGGAGGACAATGTGCGCGACGATCCTGACGCGAATGTGCGCGATGATCGAGAGGATGAAATGGAGCTGCCGCTGAACCGCTTGTGCACCGGTATGTAGAGACCATCACTCGAGGACGCCGTGAGAGTCGGCGAGGACGAGCGGGAGGACGAGGTCGACGAAGAAGAAGGCATTTGGGTTGAAGAGATGAGAAGGCTCAAGGGGGAAGTTGAGATTGGGTGGAGCAGACATAGTGGGATTTATAGAAACAGACAGTGGCCCACTAGACTCGTCTCGTTCATTCGCGTGGATCGGTAGAATGTTCGAGTCGTTTCGAACTCCGAGCCACCTCCATATTAGGAAGGTGTGTGGGTGCTTGTCCGGAGCTTGTCGACCAAAGTAGACCATCACATCATTTACTCGACAGTTACACAGACCTCATGACAATAATCGCCGTCATCGTGGTTTCATTAGGTTTGTTTCTGGCTGAGTAGTCGACATAGTAAGAACTAGTAACATTAATAGTAGATATAACTAGACATTGATTGTCTTTTTTAGTCATGATAAGAAACCTCTACAGCTCAACAAATGCCTTCAAGTTCTTCAGCCAGCTAATGTATTCCTAAGAACAACACCTTCAGCACTTGGTAAGGCAAGTATGGTTTATGCTCACCTTTTGCTCCTTCCATTCTGCGTATTCAGGGATGAACAAGGCAGTGACCTCATTGACCCCGCGCTCAGCGAGATACTTCTCAATCTCCTCTTGCACACCCACATCGAGGGTTTCGAACTAAAAATAACACTAGTTCCAATAGTGGCCAACAACACCGCAAGAAGTCTCTCACCTGAGGGCCAAGATAAATGCCCCTTCGCTTCCAGTCGGCTTCAGCAGTCAGCTCAGTGCCAAGTTTGGCATCCTGGTAGAACGAAACATTTTCCACGACGAAATGGCCCTCCTGAGCGACCATGTCGACATTGAGACAACCGGGGCCTGTTGTCTAGAAAAAGGAAAAGTGGGGCTTCATTATTTAGTGGGTCATAAATAATGGGGTATACCTTGGTGATAGAAAGGGAAGCCCGGATCGGGTATGTGTGGAGAGGATCATCGCCTTCATCCTCTTGGTCCTCAGACTCTTCCTCTTCCGACTGGAAGTCCTCCTCCATAGAATCAATATCCGCGATAGAGAACATGAGACGAAGCCTGATGAAAAATATCTCAAAATCCCATCGACATGACGCGCCGCATAAGAAAAAACAAACTTTTCATTGCCAAAGGTGCGTGTCAGAACAACTTCGTCGTTACCAGGGTTGTCCTGAATCTGTGCAGCGCAAAGAAAAAAAAAGGACATCATGAGAACTCGAACTGTCTACAGTGTGTGCACACACACCTCCCAAGAAGTCGTCTTGAGAAATTGGGTCAAGAATCCAGGCGTTTCCGGCACCGCAGCAGCGGTTTCCTCTTCATACTTGAGCTCCTCAGCGAGCTTTTGGCACACAGCAACATCAGCTACATTCACATCGTATCAGTAAGCTATAAGAAGGAAACAGCTTTTTAACCAATGCTCACTGGCTCCCTCGCCGAATCTGCGGGCAGAGACAGAAAACGCCCTCGCGTTTGTTGACACGACTCGCGTCGCGAGAGAAGGGACAATTTTACGGGAGACAGTGGAAAGCTGGCGGGCGGCTACGACACGGCTCGAGGAGGCAGTAAGCTGGCGAAGGGCACGGAGGGCAGACATTTTTTTCGTAGGTAGGTTCGTGGAGGAGTCGATACGTGAAACCCTGCTAAATTTTGGACAGGTGTTTGGTCACGGCGACGAAAGCAAATAGCCGTCATCCCTATATTGCGAAATTGACACAATATGCATGTAGCTCAACCACGCGCTCCTCCGATGAAATATGTCGACATTTAATCATATCTAGTATAAGTCACCTTCATGTCTGTCTTAAGCACTGATGATCTCTTCGAACAAATTTTTGATTTTGTAGTACTGTCAGTGTTGATAAGCTGCCAGGTACGACGGCTTTTTTCAAGTTTCCCAGAACCCTTAGTCGTTATCCAACGCCTACTACATATTCAATTACCGAAATGCGGTCTAGATAAGGCGTACCTAAGATAGTCTTCATCCTTCCCACACATCAAGGTCACCAAAGATCACGATTGGATTCAAAGTCATCATAATCTGAACTGAACCGATCCACTAGACGCTACTGATCATGAAGCAGACCCAGGTTGTCGAACGAAAAGCCCGGCCCTCATTCAGAAGAAGCGCTTCGAGAAAAAGCCGGAATCCATGGCTACGCTATGCAAACACCTCGGAGGAACAAGTGGACACTGGTCATCGTTACTTGGAGTCGCCCACTTGACAAGTAAGCGGAGTTCGAGGACTTGCCGAGGGTTGTCATGGGAATGAATGTGGGGTGGACGATTTGAAGAAATCGCATCACGTTTTGCAGATCCTCGACTCTAAACCTGAGAGATCTCGAGGACCGAAAGACCTTCTGTACACTCGAGCTTGAACATCAAAGATAATACGAGTGACGACATTTTGGTGACTACTACTGAGCGGAAGAACTGATGGATCGGGATGGAAGATATGATGACATGTCAATTTCTTACTCTGCGCCGATTCTCCATGACTCTATCAAAGCCAGGAAGCTTCTCCTTTGGTGTCACGTAACATATGCCGTTCCTCTAACGCTTGGCTTCACTAGGCCTCACTTATAGTCCGGTACTTGAAAAGGTTCGAGGCTGCGTGAAAGCCGGACTGACACTTAAAACAGGTAGGTCAACTTACGGAAATACATGGCTTTGATCAAGCAGCGGGATACTCCAGTCTAATGAGTACTGTATACAAGTCGAGCGACTGGACAGCGGAGAACTTGCCTAGGTTCTCAACAAACTGAATCCCCATTCACCAGAAGGTGCCGCAACTGAGGTTGGCTTGGGACCCATTCCTGCCTGCTCTTGGAGCGCAGGGACGTCTCTCCACACAAGCGATTTAAATATTTGTCTGCCTATAACAGAGTCGATGGAGCGGACAAAATGCGTCAGCCATAGGGTTTACCTTACTCGGCCAACATTACTTGTTGCTGGTAGTCAGCCGCCATTGCTAGATTGGCTCGCCTGTTAGCTATGGTTCTGTATCGCCCCAATTGTCTTCTTTCCCTTATCCAGAGGAACCACGTCTAGTCCATTCTCTCATCTTCCTCCCCTATGTCTATCTACCTCGCCGCGCCCTCTATAAACAATCCCACCGCAACGATGAACGGTCAAAGGATCCCACACGAGGACCACTTGAACAGACTTGCGAGTGAGTTGTATCTCTTTTCCCTAGTACGAATCTGACGTCACATCAGTTGGCGGCTTCGTTGTCATCGGCGTTCTATTCGCAATCTTCATATGCTTCTACATCTTCTCGTCGTTGCGTGACCGACCGCCTGCAGAATACAAATCCAAAGAATCAAAAGCACGCACCGCCGTGAGCTCGGACACGGAAGCAGGAGCTGACATGGATCCGACAGAAAAGAGCACACTCTTAGCGTGGATGCATCGACGCTCACGCGGCAGGTTCGTGGATATCACTGGAAGCCCCCACCCAGGCCCACAAATCCCTCGTCCTCCGCAGCTCGAACCAAGGTCTCACGGAAAACGTGTCAACTCATTCTTCTCGCGCATTTCCGCCGTTCCAAACCTCGTTTTTCCTTCTCTACCCCCGCCAGTATTTTCCACACAAGCACCAGTGATGACATGCGATGCGTCAGATACATCATCCAAAACACCAACCAAGCATCCCTTCTTTCCGGCATACCGTCTATCCTTCCGCTCAAAGTCCGTCCTCCCCATCTCGGAAGAGGCCACTACTACAAATGCACTTCCCGATCGTGGGTCTATGGGTGGTTTGGGATATCCCATCGACGATACAACAAAAACCTCGTGCTGCACGTTAAACGACTCACTACACCCTTCATGGATTCCGCGTATCCCGTCCCCTTCGAAAGCCGTGCTTATAGATAAGGCTCGAGATCATGGCTCCTTATTGAGGAATGAAGATACACCTCCGTCAGAGGTGATCGCAAAGTCCGGGACAATCCAACAGCAATTCCTGAACTCCAGAGCGAGGGTTGCAGGTGAATCTGATCCATTTTGATAATCTGTCAGCCTGAGAAGAGCACGGACGAAAAATGTTGTACAACATCTCCCCTCCATGCCTCGTGACACTGGCGTTGAGAGGCTTCCGTTGGGGTGTCAGGATAATGTATTCTATGGAACGTTATCACAAACATCATATGAGCCGAGAATAGTTATGTTGAGAAGTATTCAATTAAAATCAGTTCTATGGCGGTTCTATGGTGTGAATACATCTGAGGTATTGAGTAGGGATATCATAAACCAAGCAAGACATATTAAGTTAAAGGTGAATTGTGGATTGCATTGGGAATTACGCTGTCTTCGACCTCTTGAAAGACGGAAGAAGACTTCCTTTACGAATGCGAAATAGATAAGTGAGGAGGAAGGTACAGAAAATCTAAGATCTGATTAATGCGAATGTTTGAACTACAACATAGGACTCACATTGAAAAGAATGAATGCAAACATGATGCCGATGTTACGCCAGCGATGGGAGTAGAAGATATTAAAATTCAGGGCGAGGAACTTATCGCTAGATGACACACTGCAAAAGTTGCAGTCGGAAGTCGCATCCGGATTAGAAAGGTAGCCGCCGGCAGATGTAATAAAATTGTTCATGTATTGCGCGCAAGTCATTCCGGAGGGCGGATTGAGTGTGACAAACTCCACGGCAGAGCATTGGAGCGCTTGACGACCAATACTTTGACCAAAGAGACCCTCGATCAGGTATGTGTAGGGGGAAAGACGGTACCTATAAGGCCAGATATTAGTGCAAACTATCCTGCAAAGTCATGCATGCATGACATACATCCACCTCCACCAGCCCAATGCCCTGAAAGGCTGTAGAACACCATTGCTGTTGACATTGTCAAGGATGGATCGACGTTAAAAGGGAAGGAAAGACTCACAACATAATGACAAAAGAGAACAAGAAAGAGAACAGCAGTGCGGCAATCTCTGCGCTGGGTGACATCGCGGCAACGGCCTAGAGAAGAAATAAGTCACACTCAGACGGGAGATAGACAACACACCTGTCCAACGGTCGTGTAATAAAGGGGATATACGATACCCAGACCAAGATACGTATAGCCAGCCCTCGAGGAATCAAAACCGACAGTCCAATACCAACAGAAATACAACAAGGTAGATCCCAGGATATTCCAAGGAATTTCAATCAAGATTTGCGACGTGACCAGTGCGCTCCAGCTATACATGCGACTCGGGCGCTCGCGAATTTCGTAAATATTTCGTGTCGCAATGAAGGGCACTTGCAGCTGATTCGACAAGGGAACACTAAACACCAGAAGGTCAGCACAGCTTTCAAATGATTTATCGAGATGGCTCGCCTCAGAATTGTGGCCATGAAGATTGCCTAAGACCATCAATTTATATGTGGTTCAAGAGGAGAAACAAAAGACGTACAAAAAGCTTGTTCTGGGTCCCCTGTTGAGTGTTCTTTGCCCTCCAAAATGTGAAACCGATGAAAAGGCCGCCTACTATGTTCAGTACAAGTTTCGCCATGAGGTAAGTTGGGTCTCTCCAATATGCCTGAGCATTTCGTTTAAAAAGTAGTGCTACTTGATCGGACCATTTCGTCGCGAACTCATGTTGAAGTGTCGCTTCAACGGGAGGACGGCTACGCCCCTCCGTATGAATGCTGTCAACCTTCACTTGTGTCCTTTGAAACTCCTCCGATTTGAACCAGATGTCATGCCAGTCCAGTTCACTCGAAGCAGTAGCTCCTGCGCCGATCACGTCAAGCATGAATTCCGCACTGACCCACAAATTAGTACTAAGTATCGAAGAAAGCAATCAAGTACTCACGGGTTCTCGTCAGGAAGACAAGGGCGGGATCCATTCCGTTCGAAGTAATTGATGAGGGTAGTCGCGTTCTTCCCGAGATCACCAAAGTAAACAGTTTGTCCACCCTTTCGAAGGAGTAACATGCGGTCAAAGACCTGCTCAGATCGTTAGTTATCACTTTCTGGATGGCTATCAATGTCCGCACCTGGAACAACTCCGCGGAAGGTTGATGAATACTGGGTGAGGTTAGATAGATCCTTGAAATGGACGTAAGTGAAAAACTCACGTGCACAGGATAGCCTGGCCATTGTCCGCCAAACTCCTCAAAAATGCCATTATACTCCAAGCACTCTGCGAATCAAGACCAGACGTGGGCTCATCCAAGAATAAAAGAAGCTTCGGCTTGGCTGCGAGTTCAACAGCTATTGTTGTCCGTTTCCGGTGCTCGACACCCAGTGAACCAACGATGGCGTCTCCATACGCCTCCAAGCCGCACATTCTCAAGCACTTCTCCGCACTGTGCGTAGACGGTCAGGACGTCAGGAGAAATCATCTGTTAAATAGCCTACTAGGCCTTCTTCTCCTCCAACGGAACCTCGGGCGGCTGACGGAGTTGCGCAGAAAACAAGAGAGCCTCTCGGACAGTTGCTGTGGGCAAATGAGTATCCATTTGTTGGCAATACCCACTACAGTATCTTTTCAGTAAAGAGATTCGCATACGAAAGAACGAAGACGACACGTACGTCTGAGATTGGAAATCCTTGGGTAGAGTCTGACCATTCACAAACATGTCACCAGTAACAACGCCAGTATTCACACGTTGAGCAAGAACATTGAGCAAGGTCGTTTTGCCAGCACCGGATTCTCCCATCAGCGCAGTCAACTTTCCGGGAGCAACATAACCTGTGACATCTGACAAAAGCTTTCTGTCCTCACTACCGGAGATGGGGACAGTATAGTTGATATGCTGCCACGAAAATATATCTGTCATGGCTGGCGTTCCAGCAATCACCTCTTTCGCATCTGTGGTGCTATCGTCCAATGCTGGAGCAAATTTCTCGTGAAGCGCTTCTTCGTCGTCAGTCTGCGTGACGGACTTAGAGCCCTGCTTAAACATCACGACGGAAGTTTCATTCGCCATAGACGTGTTAAACTCTGAGAAAATAAGCAGGAAGCCCATGAATCCTACAGCGAATGCCATGAGAATTCCGAAGTTCTAAAAGGAATAAGGTGAGTTTGGCGTATGATGAACGAAATTCACGTACCATCCAAGTATGAGAGTAAGAGAACGAGTACGAAAGTAGGGCGTAGCGAGCACCATTCACGAATTCAGAAGCAGGGGTGGAACCGACAGCTGTACAAACTTGGTTGGCGAGAGAGACGTTCTCATAGCCGGGACCCGATGGCACAAGAGTAGAACATCTAGCATTAAGGGTGCGAAATTCATTCGTCAGTATAGATTCGAACCTAAGTCAATCGTCAATCACGAGCCGCAGATGTCCAGAAAAGAAACGTTACCCATAGCGGAGAGGCTAGAAACAAATAATATAATGAGAAATTTCCATTGCGAAGAGAATAAACATACATTAATGTAGGTGATCCATCTTAATGCACCTATCATAGTAGGTTTAGGAATTTGATAGCCTTTACAAGGGATCAGAACACCATCCACAGCGGACAAGACAGCACTACATCAAACTAACCAGTATAGATGGCCACTGCAAGGACAGATATGCCGGCTACGGTTTGAGCAGACGCCTCGGACTTGAAGGCAGCAGCAATAGTCCGGAACCAGGCTTTCATCGTGACCGACATGGAGAACACGAATAGATAAAAGACGCTAATTGAAAAGTCGGAACAGATCCTTCGAGACAAAATAGAGAAGCGCACAAGAATTGACCCGCCGTCCGCTGAAGTCCAACCATAAAGTATAGAATTACACCAAATAAAAACGTCGTAACAAACGTGATTGGAACATCAACAAGAGTCAAAGCCAAGGCCTCGATGAACGGATGATAGAGCGCGGCGATCTTATGCCTATGAACAATGGGTCGCTGGGCGTAAAGCGCTGGAATCTCGGCCATACTCGTAAGGGCTGCAAACAGAATGGCACTGTACAGTGCCCAATCAGCCACCGATTCGCATCAAGTAGGAGGATAACGTCATACAAAAAGAGAACGCCTCCACGCGAGAAAAAGGCCGAAGTCGCTTCAGGAGAATTGAAGAAAACACTACCCACAATCAAGGCCTGGAAGACGAACAAGCTGTAAAAAGTTGATGAGTTTACATTGTTACGAGGGTGAAAGAAAGAATTGACAATGCGTTCAAGCCCGTGGCGAGCATGTTCCCACGTAGAATCTGAACTCGTCTGAGCATGACTGCACGCGCTTGCATAGGAATACTGATCATGTAAGGGCTATTGGAGGAAATGTTCAGTGAGTTTGTCATCACGAGGCAATCAACGGACAATCAACTCGCCTTGCCGGTCGCGTGTGTTTGGCATGCTCAGCCTGAGCGCTTTGCATGTATGCCGAAGCATAATTTGGTTTGCCTACGAAATTTAAAATGTAATCGTCCATTTCATTCCTATTAGTAATGCCAAAGGACGATTTCTTGAAATATTGGGCGAACTCGTCTGCGGTGCGAGGGAGGGACACAACGCCTGAACGGACATTCCGTCCATTGGGGTCAGTGACGGAAACTAGAAAATCTGAAGTAGTCTGTCGGTTGGCGGGTTCATATCTGATAGTACAAAGGGTAAGGCAGGCTACAATGTCCACTGAGTCATGCACGCACCCCATGTCAATAAAGTATTGCCTCGCTTGATCTGCTGGGCCAAAGTATGCCATTTTGCCTTCGTAGATCACGCAAACCTTGTCAAAATGACGGTATAAATTCTCTCCGGCTTGATAAAGGGAGACGATCGTCGTAGACTGGAACGTGTCGGTGGCAATACGTAGTGCACGAACGTACTCGAGGGCAGTGCTCGAGTCGAGACCTCGAGTTGAACTGAACACAGACTTTAAAAAACCAAAGACAAGAGACAACGCATTCACGTAAGATAACTTACTTGTCCCAAGCAGCGAGGCACGGTCTAGTTGCGAAAATCTCGGCAATGGAAACTCGCTTTTTTTCTCCACCACTAACTCCACGTATAACGGCATCACCCACAGGTGTCTTCCTAGCGTGTCTCAAACCAAATAACGTGGTAAGAACATCTGTTATCTGGTTGTTGTATACACTCCTGCTGTCACTAATGCGCACGTGCGGGGCGCGCGTTTTGGCAGCAAACTTCAAAGTTTGTCCAACAGAGAGGGTAGGAAAATGTACATCATCCTCCGGACAGTATTGCACATCGCCTCGATAATGGTTTTTGATGTCCGCTGGAGATAGAGAATCGTAGTGGACTTCTCCGTTGACGGCGTGATAATCCTCGCGCATATTGGCCATAGTTTTGAGGAATGTAGTACAGCCTGACCCAGGGCGTCCTAGGACCACTGGATGCCATCTCAGCAAAAGATAAAGAAAGGGAGTTGCTCAAACATACACAGCATTTCTCCGGGTTTAACGACGCCTTCAAACCCACTTAAAATACTACGGACAGATGGGTGGCGAGCCGCATGGATGTTGGCTTGAATTGTCTTGTAGCTGAACAACGAACCGAGCGTAGGCTGCTGGGTGTCCGAAGCGCCAAGACCGACAACTTCAAGGTCGCGAAAGACAACACCCAGCGTCCTAGGCTTGATGTGCGCCTCCTCACGTCTATCCATGCGGGTGTATAAGCACAATCCTAGGATTCGCTTGATTCACTACTCACTTGCGGACGACAGCACGAAGGGTCTTTTCAAAGTCAAACTTTTCTGGATCAATTGACCCATGAAGCGTAACATCAGAACTATAGAACGAGTCCCGATGAGAGTGCTCTGCTTGTTGGTCCGAAAAAGTTCTTCTGAGCTCCTGCATACCGATAGGATCAACCGAATCTATGTCGACACGGGACAGGTTGACGTTCTGTGTGCCAGTGTCGGGTGAATGTCGCTTTGGCTCGTCGGCCAGGGTAGTGGCCGTCCTGGAGAGGGACTCCATGTCGCTCGCGTAATGGCTCGAGGACAACAAAAAAACGAGTCACATATATACGCATAATATACTTGCCGATGGCGGTTTAGGCGACGAGATGATCGGCAGAAATCCTGATGTCATGTATATGACAAAGCGGCTAAACGGGAGTTTCGGGGCTCGGTTGATTACGTGCCATACTACGGCCACACTCCACGTATGTAGCATGCCGAGTAGTCTATATCATCTCACCAAGATGTTAATTGGCTCTGCCCGGAGTCCGCGATATTTTCGGCGATACATCCTCGTTGATCGCAGCTATTTGCTTGCCAGAACAAGGAGGGATGGATGCTGCTATCCATATACACGGGTTTCAAAATGGCTTAGTGTTTCAAAGGCGATTTTTGTGAGATCGTGGCCACGATCCACCTGATCCTGACTAGAATATAATCAATACATATTGTTCAAGGCTTCGACCTCGAGAGGATCAGCGACATTTACTCAGTTTTCAATAAGGTAAATATTGTAAAACATGAGAACAGATTTGAAGATCCTCGGATTTAGGCACTACTCGAGGTACATCACCGAAGTCTCTTTGAGTCATATCATCTAGCAGGTTATGTATTGATTTTTTAACATATTGCAAGCACTTTAGGAAGATATTGTAACAAGAGTATAGATATGTGACCCTTGATCAAATTTCAAAGTACGCACCATCGCGACGCGTTTTTACAAAATTGGCTTGAATTTTTGAAGTTGGAACACAGGTCACCTGTGATACCCGCTGTGGTAGGGGAGCGGATCTTACAGAAGGACAAAGGGCGGAAAGAAGTTTGACGCATACCACGATTCCAACAATGGCCGGAGAGGACAATCATTAAAATGGTAAAGAAGGTGTATACAAAGAGTTATAGATGGAAAGTGGGAATAACTAAATCGGGAAGTAGGCTGAACATATACGGTGAGAGAAATAAGGTTTGAGACCGACCGACAGTTGAGATGTAAAATAGGACAGGAATCGACGATGGAAAGCGTCTGGGAACGAGAATCGGCGATAGAGAGCGTTCGCCTCCAGTGCGACATTAATCGCGGGAGGGGGAGGCGCCAATTCCGTCCTCGGTGGGGTTATAGGCCCCTCAACTGCAGGCGTGTCTACCACCATAGGCTCAGTTAGTGCGACGTTAATCGCTAAAGCTGTGGTGGAGAGCGTACCCTGCTCTGCCGTGCGTGACAGGAGATTGACCCGGCCTGGGTCCATGTCAGAGGTGGGCAGGTCATGCGCTGCCGTGCGTTTTAGGAGGCGGACCTGGTTCGGGTCCATGCCAATGAGATAGTAGAGGCCATTGGCCTCGGGGTTTTTGGGGAGACGACTTTCCTCGTCGTGCTTGAACATGAGACGATAATGATCGTCTTTGGTCATCTCCCGCCATCCATCCCATTGCGGGATTGCGGGAGGGGTGCCGTATCTATTCAAGTGCTCCATGCGCTCATCGTCGATTTCGCGGAAGATGTCCATAGACATCGCAGGGGCATGGAATTGCTGCTCCAGGAAGACCACTCCGTATGTGTAGGCGTGGTCCACCCAGTCGGCAGGTATCCGGTTGTGCAATAAGACGCGTAACACGTTGTCGTCGGAAAAGTTCTGTGCAAAGTCATCTGGGATGTGCACGGGATGAAGTTCCAGCTGGTGCCCTCTCTGGGGCTCAAACGGCTGGTCTGGGAACATGGCATCATAGGAGGCAATAGCCTCACGGTAAAGACCTGGGCGGGCCATGACGAGGGTCATGCGCCGCACGATCATGGGCTTGGCTGCGCTGTTAGCGCAAAGGGCTCAGCACAAGGCGAACCCGAAGAGGGTTCGCCAGTGCATACGGTAGGCATGGTCGACCGCAATGCCTTGATACGTGTTTTCCAACCCTGGACGACCAAAGATCAGCGTGTACTGTGCAAGCTGATCCAGGTCGAACGGAGTGGAAGGGTCTTGGGCGCGCATTACGTGCAGCGCGGTCAATCCGTCGTCCTTCGTGCGCAGAAAGCGCCCCAGAATGTGTCAGTGCTCGACGAGCGCAAGGTCGTCTGTCCCCTGGGCTGGGTTGACGAGGTTTTGATAGCGAGGGTCCTTCATCAGGAGCATCATTGTTCGGTCATGTAGTGACTCATCGGTTCGCTGGGCGAACATCTGAAGCTCCGTGATGAGGAGATAGGCGGTAACCTGTTTGCAATGGAGAGCATGCTCGTTCGAATAATATTTGTAGAGCTGATCCAGCTCTAATGGCGTGCGCGGCAGGCCGCGCAGGTCATACTTGTAAACAACGCTGGCCGGAATGCCAGCACGGTGCCCAGACGAGAACTCATATGCCACTGCCCGGTTGGCCTCGGCTCCCAACAGCACGGTATTTGAATAGTACGAATAATACGTGCAGTGGCTGAGTGCTCCCCTGAAGCACAAATTTGTTCGCTCGATATCGAGCGGTCCCCACACCTTTACTCCCAATCCATCGGGGATTCTCCCCAAGAACTCATCCTCGGACCTCTGCTTGAGGGCCCGCAGCTCTTTGGCGCGAATCGCCTTCTTTTTTGCAATGCGCTTATTGTGCGATACTCGATGGAATTGGTCCGCTGCCGATTCCCCTTCCTCTGCCTCCTCCTCATGCTCCGAGCTCGACTCTCCATAGTCGCTCTCGTCGGATAAGGAGGCCACGGGTGCTTTGCCTTTTTCAGGCATGTGACGATTCTTTGAGGTCACCACCAGACCGTCATATTGCTTGGGAGAGCGAGGGTCGGTGGTCAAAACGACCACGGAAAAGTGTGCCTGCGGTGCAGGCACGGTAACAGGCAACAAAAACAACATTGAGACCTTCCCGGCCTGTGCAGGAATGCCAGCCGGGAACTCTATCACCTCCAGCTTGGAGGCATCAAGAGGAGGCTTGAGACCTTCCCGGCCTGTGCAGGAATGCCAGCCGGGAACTCTATCACCTCCAGCTTGGAGGCATCAAGAGGAGGCTTATGGCCTCGACGTTGGCGTACTGACCCCGACTTGACCAGGGCGGAAGATACAAATGATGGCTGAGCCACCAGGGGGGCAGGCGCATTTTGCGCCAGAGTTCTCCCCCCAGGCTCAGCTCGAGGAACAACGGTAGTGGGCGCTCTTGGTGCCACAGCAACGGTTTTGGACCCCCTAACTGGGGCCCAGGATGATGCGGCTTCCCGCTGGCCCAGGGACAGACCTGCCAGAGGTTCACTAACTGCAGTCAGCGACTCTGAAGAGGCCTGCGGGCCCAACTTGGGTAACCGCGATGACGAAGCCACGGGCTGAGCAGGCTGCTCATGGCACACAAATTGCGCTTCCGACGGCATCCTTGCCCATGGAGGGTTGACCGGTCGACTGGGCTGATATCTAGCCCTCTTGACCTCAGCAGTCGATTCCTCACTCGTGGCGATTTTGCGCTTAGAAGCGTGTTACTGGGCTGATATCTAGCCCTCTTGACCTCAGCAGTCGATTCCTCACTCGTGGCGATTTTGCGCTTAGAAGCGTGTTTGATCTGCTCCAGCGCTGCGACATGCTGCCTCTTCATCAGCTTGATCTGGTCGAGCAGCCCCTCCATCACCATCACGGCCAAGCTGTCCTGCAGAAAGGACGCAGTTGCAGGGACTGGCTGTCCCGCTGCTTCCAGTCTGCCCAATAGCACATCTGACCCAGCTACACTCTGCGCTTGTGGCGCAGGCTCCCTATATGACTCTTCCATGGGCCGGTGCGCCCATGGTACTGACGGCGGCCCCATCACCACGCCCGCATACGTCGGATGCGATGCAGCTGGACGTGCCGACGGTTCCTGATAATAGCGCTCATGGCGTGTGCTGTCCTCTGGGCACCCATAGCGCCCTTCGTCATCGACCTCCATCTCTTGCGAGTGGAGGGGTGTCTGGTAAGGAAGTGGCTCGGCATGGCCTGGATAGGCCACGCCTGCTGACTGAAACTGGCTTACCGCCAGATATGGCGGCTGCCTCTGGTACTGATCGGGGTAATCACGATTTTGTATGTTCGGGGGTCTCCCCCCTCCACTAGAGCCTTGCCGGCTCTGATCACCCTTTTGCGGCCCCCAATAGGCCATTTTAACTAAACACGTAGACTACGTGTATTGGGAATGAGAAAAGAAAGAAAAAAAAAACAATCTCCCAACTCCGCTAGTGGTGTAAACAACCACAAATACACGCCACCTGGCCTCTCACCGGCGATCAAAGTGGACTTCATCCACATTCCACCACCACACGCGCATTATGCGCGTTTTGCTAGCTGTTGAGGGTGTTTCACGCCCTGCAACTCTAGGTATCTGTCCATTGCTGCAAGGTCTTTGCAGTTCACTAGCGGTTCCCAGGTAGTATCACCTAGGCTCCACCTCACCTCGAATTCGAGGCTTCCCTTCGTCCACCGATGACCTATGAGGTCATCTACGAACCACTCCTGGTCATTGCCAGTTCCAAAGTCATACGGCTCCGGAGTTGCGCGATTAGGAAATAGCGCATCACTACTGGCCATATACGGTCGCAATAGCGACACGTGAAACTTGGGCACTATCCTGCGCGCTTGCAGCGCCTGGGGTAGTTCCAGCACGTAGTTAGACGTGCTCGGCTCCGCCTCAAGGACCTTATATGGTCCAATCCATTTCGGACACAGTTTACTCACCCTGCCTTTCGGCAGGTTCAGGTTCTTCGTCAAAAGGTACACTAGGCTCCCTTTCTCGATGTCCGGCTCATCACGTCTGCAATTATTCGCATGTTTGGTTTGCCATACACGCGATTCTATAATCGCGTCATGGGCATCTGCCAGATTCCTTAGCGCATTGCGCGCAAACTGCTGTACTCCCACATGAATGACTTTGTCCGTACGAAGTTCACAAATCATGGATGGCATGTAGCCATTGTTGAGTTCAAAGGGTGAATACCCGGTAGTTTCTGATATACTCGTGTTTATCGCGAATTCCATGAGGGGACATCAATCCACCCAGTCCTTCTGATCAGGACGTACGAACGCTTGCAAGATTTGCGCAATATTTCTATTTGCGCATTCAGTTTGACCATCCGTTTGCGGATGGAACGACGTTGACATGAGCAACTTTGCTCCGAGCAGTTTGTGCAACTCCTTCCACCATTTGGAAGTGAACTTAGCGTCTCGATCGCTTACAATTGAACTTGGCAGTCCATGGAGGTGTACTATCTCCTTGAGATAGATCCACGACAAGTCTGACGCGGTCATGGTGGTTCTCACCAGAATGAGATGGACCATACTGGTCATTCTGCAGATCACTACCCACAGGTAGTTAAAGCCTTTCGACTCGGGGAACGGACCTATAAAGTCCATCCCAATCGAATCCCAAGGTTTGACCGGTATGGGTAGCGAATGGAGCTTTCCCGGTGGCTTCAAAGTCGATACTTTCAACTGTTGACATAGCTCGCATGTCGAGCAGAATTGGCTCGTCTCTTTGGCCATTTGCAGCCACCAGTACCAGCGTCGCACATAGTCCAGCGTTTTCTGAGTTCCAAAGTGGCCCACTACTCTATGGGCCTGGTCCAGGATAGTCGTAATCAACGACCTCTCCTGGGGAATGCAGATGACTTTGGACCCCGTGGGTCTGGTAAGGTAGACAAGCTGCTGCTCCATCCTGAAGCGTGGATGCGCTTGGATATTGTTCAGAATCTCTACAAAGAGATTATCATCCTTGTATCCTTGCTGGATACGTGTGCGGAATTGCGCATTGCCCAAGTCGGCCGGTGCAGGCGTATGGTCCTGTGACTCCAGCGCTTGCTGGAGCGTCATATCAGTACCTCTCATAGGCACCTCTTGCCTCGTCTCTTCACTTGGCTGAGGGACCTCATGATCCACTAGCACCTGGGCTTCGATATTGCAAGTCTCTCGCTGTTCGTGCAGTCGCTTATTGTGACGTGTTTCCTGCGCTCGCATGGCGTGTACCTCGACTCTATGTTCCCTGATTTCATGGAATCGATGCAGAGGCAAATCCTCGCCCTCTGGGTCAATACGTTTGTCTGCCTGGACATAGTCATGCGCGTCATGGACATCATCTCGAGTATCACTCTCGAAGTATCGAGACAGGCAATCCGCCACTTTGTTCAATTCACCTTTTACATAGGTGATGTTGAACTGGTACCGCGACATGTAGTCGATCCAGCGACGTTGTTGCGGAGACAGGTGCACCTGAGTCTTGAAGAACTCTAGTGCTTTGTGATCCGTGATAATATGGATCTTATATCCCATCAGTTTATCCTCCCACTTTAGGAGGGCTTCCAGTATTGCGAGTGTTTCTAACTCGTGCACAGCATAATTCTGCTGAGCAGCAGTGAATTTACGGGACATAAATCCCGCTGGTCGGCAAGTCTGCCATGTTTTACCCTGGCCAAACATGGCCCCAACCCCAGTCTTCAACGCATCGCAGATGAGCCAGATGGGCTCGTCGATGCGTGGGTCGATTGGCCAGATGACTGGCATTTTCGCGCATATGTGCTTAATCATCTCAAAACACCGCTGATGCAGTGGTCTCCAATGAAACGGTGACCCATTCTGGGTCATGGCCATAAGTGGCCCAGTGTATGCAGTGATGTCTGGCAAGAAATTGCCAATATAGTTCACCAGTCTGACAAATCGTTGGATATCATTATATGTGCGTGGAGTACGCCACTCTCGGATTTGGTCGAGCTTATCCGTATCCGGATGAATGCCCTTCTCGTCAATGACGTGACCGAGACAATCTATACTTGTTGCGTACAACTCGCACTTCTTCCATTTGAGATAGAGGCTGGCCTTCCGTAGTCGTTCAAATACGACTTGTAGGTGCTGCTCATGCTCCTCAATGGAGTCAGAAAATATGAATATATCATCTAAATAGACGTGCATAAACTTCCCGATTACATCTCGGAAGATTGAGGTCATTAACCTCTGAAATGTCGCCGGTGCATTACATAGACGTGCATAAACTTCCCGATTACATCTCGGAAGATTGAGGTCATTAACCTCTGAAATGTCGCCGGTGCATTACAATCACCAATCTGCATGATGTTACTCATGAACGTCCCCATCAGGGACGAAAACAGTGTCTTTGGTATATCCTCTTCGTGAATGCAAACCTGTTCGTACGCGTCTGTGAGGTCGATTTTCGACCTATACTTCGCTGTCGCGACATCTTCTCGTATTACTTCCTGATCTGGAAGAGGTGTTACATCCTTGACGGTATTATCATTGCACTGTCGCGCATCCAATGCAGTCCGTAACGTTCCATCCTTCTTGGGGATACAAAGCAATGGTGCAGCTTGCACCGCTGGTCGTGGTTCCCACCACTTCGCGTTTATGTATCTATTCGTCTTTTCACGAAGTTGATCCTGAAGTGCTCGTGGGCAGCGAGGCAAATGATACTTGTACTGCTTGTTATCGTCAATGAGGTTGATCTCATGATTAACCTCCCGCCACGGAGGAAGCTCTTCCTTCGTTCCATTGACGATATCAGCAAACTCCAGTTGCCATTGCTGGCACAATCGAGGGATATCCTCCTCTGTAAGGCTCAAAGCCTTGCCTTTTCCTTTGGCTACGCGTGCTATACGCGGTTGAACCTTTGGTTCAAATTGCTCCTGTAAGGCACGTACGTGCTCCTCTGTGAGATCTCCCGGATTCAACCTTACAATCAGTTGTTTCCTCGTTGTACTCGCCGACGACTGCACACTTCTCGCTTTCAGCAAAAATCCGTCAAATACGATATCCGATGTTTTGGAAATCTCGTCCTCTCGTGCGTGACGGTACACTTCTCCTGTCTGGGTCGCTTGCCCACTTCCCATAGCCTGCGTCACCATTGACGCTACCAACTCATTCCACTCCCGTGGCATTCGTGGGTCATACGCCCATTGCACTCCTGGCCGAGGCACTGGTCGATCCATTAGCGACCTAGTGCTACCCACAGTTCCCATTGTACTGTATACCTCGTCCTTGACGAGATCCTCAACCTTCACTCGAGAGCTAGTCGGCTGGCATTCCAGCGACTCCACCACGCGTCTACCACGCTCATTCTTGCACTGTACAGCCTGTTTAGGCTTTCCATTGGTACACCCAATCACATCCGGGTGCTTCCCCTTCTTCAGAGTTCCTTGAAACTCTTCCTCAGACATCAGTATAGCCGGCGAATCAGCCGGCAGGCTTTTCGGTGGGGCCTGTTCGTCCTCCACCTCCTGTACAGTCGCTCTCCTGCGACCATCTAGTCAGTTGCGTTCATCACGCCGCTTTTCAGTTGCATGATAGCGCCTCAAATGACCATCTGTATCGTTCAACACCACTTTCTCCGCCTTCAAAGGCGTACCATTCACAACGACCATGTCGTTCACGAAATCCAGCGACACCTTGTTCTTACGCATGAACGGCGTACCGATAATCATGTCATAGCGATCAAAATTCGCTATATCCACGTATTCTTTCGTCGACGTTCCTGACATCTTTATTCTCACCTCCGCGCCAAACTGCACCATAGCGCGACTCCCCACAGTCCCCAGCTGGAGCATCAAGGGCTCCTCCAGTTCATGAACGCGAATCGCGTTGACGTGAGCAAACTGGGGCGTAATGCCCGTAGTGGTACTCCCGGAGTCCCACAACGTCCATGCTGGATGTCCATTGACATCAACATACGTGACCAGGCACTCCTTCTCTTCGGAAGTATAGAGTCCCACAACGTCCATGCTGGATGTCCATTGACATCAACATACGTGACCAGGCACTCCTTCTCTTCGGAAGTATAGTGTGGCCGCTGCAACTTATTAGTTGCCTTCTGCAGAGTTACGCGTCTCATTCAGACGCGCTGATCTCTGTGGCACTCTGTCAGTGCAAACAGGTGTTCTTCCTCGTCATCACGAGCATAGTAGTCACTGTCGTACACATCTACTGCGACGTATTCGTCACCATCAATCTGGATGCTCTCGGCGTCATCCACTTCCGACCCGTCAGCCTCTACGTGCGGCTCCTCCTCCATGTCGTCGACGACCTCATTGTCTTCGTCATCACTGACGACATCACTCGGTGCTGCAGCCGTATGGGCCGCTCAGATGTGTGCCTTAGGAGGGGCGGGACACTCCTTAGCGAAATGCCCGCTCCTGCCACAGTTGTAGCACGCTGAGGGATCTCCGGCAGGCCTTCTTTGGGCCGCTCCTGGAGCCCCAGCGGTTTTGCCCGCTATACGCGGTACAGGCGCCACCACTCCTCTCGGTGCTACCTGATTCTGACCCGAAAAGGGTCGACTATCCTTTGCTGGCAATTGTCCAGCAGGCTTCGATCGAGGCCGTTGGCCTCCAGGGATTGTCTTACAAACAACGAATCGCGGATTGCGATTGTTCTCCATATCTGTCCGTTTGGCCAGGAAGGTTCCCACCTTCACTGCCTGACGGTTCACTGTTCCTCGGCGTGAACTACGCTGCTCATAATGGTTTGCAGTCCGTGTCGACTGCTCATAACGGATGGCATACGCCAAGAATTTGGTCACAGTATTGACCTCCGGAGACAAATTATCGTCGCGTATCAACGCTCTCCTCATGTCTGCGGGTATTCCGTCCAGGAATGTTTCACGGATAGTGTATTCATCTGGATAGATGGCCATATTCTGTGCATGACCCACCAGGTCATCATAAAAGGTCTGGACGCCAGTCTTAGCGTCATACACTGCCTTTCTAAAGGCATCACGAGCTTCCTGCATCGTAGCAGCGTTGACGAAACAATTGTACAGTCCTATCAGGACTTCTTTAAATGTCCAATGCGACTTGTCGCGATTAATGTGGAGAACATGGTGACGGAACCAATTCCGAGCCTCTCCCTCCATAAATTCGTGTAGCACGAATATCCTCTCCTGGTCCATGTCGTCTCCACCATAGCAGCAGGCTGCAAGGTGGTAGCACACATCCATGGCCCAGTCCTCCAGTTGAGAGAACCTATGTCCTCCAGCGTACGCACGTATGTGCTTACCATTGGATTTACGGGGACTTACCCCAGCAGGGAACTTAAATCTGACTCCAAGGGAGTCATCCACCAGACGAGTGAGGTGGTCATGCATATGATCCATATGGATCCTGACCGCTTCATTCATTCCCGGCGTAGTTTCACGCAAATCATGAGGTGCGGGCATCGAAAATGCCTGAGGGCTGCAAAATAGGTGCTCATTGGCCGCTTTTTCCGGCTGTGTGGTGGGCTGTTGCCTCACTTGTTGCTCTGCTGGTGATCCACCAGCCTGCCTGCCACTATCACGACAATTATTATCGTCCTGATCATCATTCCTACAATCAGGATCTCCACCGTTGTTATTGCGACGACTTGGCTCCCTCCCTTCGTAGTGAGCACTACTGTTGTCACTACCACCCAGATCTCTGTCCGGTTCAGCAGTCCGAGCCGCGAATTGTCGCCGCATGT
This sequence comes from Macrolepiota albuminosa, assembly GCA_027475525.1. Lineage (NCBI taxonomy): Eukaryota > Fungi > Basidiomycota > Agaricomycetes > Agaricales > Agaricaceae > Macrolepiota > Macrolepiota albuminosa. The sequence goes on along the minus strand of JAMWFC010000060.1, from coordinate 878,711 downwards.
CATCGACAGGCGTTACACCCTCATGCCCTTCAAAGACTACCCCCTGGTCGTCAATGAACGACTCACCATGATCGTGCAAGTCCTGGTTGTGTATCCTTTGGTAATTGACACGTTCACTCCAGTTGTCCACTAGGTGGACGCGTCACCCTATGCATCATGGTCGTGTTCGTTCCTCAAGAATGTGGATTTCATCCACCTCTTCCTTGATTGTAACTTGCTTACGAGGTGTCTTAACCTCCTGCACTGCAAGTAGTGCCTCTGGCTCTGCCGGAGTTGTTGTTACAGTCTCCACCTCAGACAATGCCTGCTGAGGCACTCCGCTAACAATGCGTTGACGGTTTGCGGCGTTCTGACGCTGAACGTAGTCTTGCTGAGACTCATTAGCCTGACGAGGCGCATTGAGCAATTCCATCGTGTCCGCGATTAATGGCGCTCGTCTGCGCACACTCATCTCACATTCTACTGAGTCGGCTGGAGTAGCCATTGAGACTGCTGACCCTCGCGCCGCTTTGCGCTTAAGGTATTCCACTACTTTGAGTTCGAAGATGCGCACAAACAATTCGATATATTCATTCGAATCTGCACGGGGTACATCGTGGCTCCTAGCAGCCAGCAACTGTAAGTGCTTCACTACATAAAGCTGAAGATGCTTTTGCGTCGATTCCTTTGCGACCGACGGGTATCGGTCCAACACCAGCTGTAACTGGATAGACAAGGTCGAATGCGACCTTTTGCTTTCCTCATCATCTGAGGACTCCAACTCGGACTCTAAGTCCCTAACTCTCCTGAGGCCGTCATGCCTCACTTGCGGCTGTTTGCCGGCCCGTCTGTGCAACTCTGGAATTCCAGGCGCTGGTGACGCCTTTTCCAACCGTACGACATTGTCGTCCTCCCTACTGACCACTATTGCTGGTCCTTGCTTCTGTCCTTGTGTCGTCAACGACGATGGTCCCGGTTCAGTGGCAGCATTGGCCACATATTCCAAATGCCGTTCCATCGGTGCAGTCTGGAATGGGGTGCTATGCGCAAACGCGCTGCCTTGTACCATTTCCAAGTACTGGGTAACGTCCGGTTGACCCTCAGAGGGAGCTGAAGAGCTCTCGGGCAATACCGGATACATTAGTGAGGGCATTTGGCTCGCTGGCAGCGACACTCCTGAGACCGCAGATCTCTCTCCTGGTTTTCCACCAGGTCGTACAATGGACATCATCCATGATACGGATAGCCCACCCGGCATTCCAAAGCTCGTGCTGACATCGCGAGGGGTCTTTTCGTCCCGCTTTGGTGGAGGTTGGTATGCTGATGCAGATTGCGTCTTCACAGCTTGAAGCACAGGTAAGTCACCTGCGTCTGCAGCTGGGAACGGAGGATCCGGATCAAGAGAGCCAGTCATGGAAGCACGTTTTCAGCATGATGCCAACAGAGAATCGAGAGGTTTTGATGATAGTTGCCTAGTCGGTAACAAGCCTAGAGTCTAAAGCCGATAGCAGAAGATTTAAAAAAATGTAACTGGAGTTACGGGTTAGAACTATCTTGTGTGTATCACACAAGTGCTAAATCAGACCGCAGTATCGGATTTGACTAGTACTTAGAGTGAAAACAAGATGTTGTCTTATGTAATACTATACTAAATGATTATAGCGTCGTTGACACTAAGAACACGGAGGACTCTGTTACACTATAGGTGCTGGAGCCAGAGTGTTGATAGTGAATGTTGGAGCCAATCATGCAAAGTACTGAGTGGTAATGGCAGGTGCTAAAGCTGGTTATGCAGAATACTAAGTACTGGTGGTGGGTGCTATGTTAGTTGTGTGATATACTGAATGTGGATGTCAGGTCCAATTAGCTGGTTCCATCCACAGTGGCACCAGTCCAGTCCCTTGATAGGGTAGTATTCCCTTTAAGAGTTCAGAAAGGTTGTGAGGTGAGTAGCAGAGATGTTACCATAATTGTAGATGTTCAGAGCTGGGGTGGTGTGGGTCATGACACATTGAACTATGATTGTGCCAACATTGAACTCAACTTACAATCCTATCATCAATATACTAAGGTGCATATATTTCTTGTCTCTAAACATAAAGAATTCTGAGCTTGAATATTGTGGGCACTAGAAATGTGTGAATCTGCCTCTGCTACATAAGTGGTGATAGGCTTCTACTTGGGCTGAGTGCATTAAGGGACATTATAGGCTTATTGACATCAACATACTGGTGACTCTAGTGATTTTCTTGGACTCAGGACATCTTTGGCTTTGACACCCCATTACAGCATCCAACATTTATCAGTCTTTCAGCATGCACTATCTATTGAGTTCAAGGATTTAGGAGGCTCAGGACTCATAGTGCTAGCATAATGGTGGGGAGGTGACTCTGATCAAACCCTGATTAATTCTGGAAGGGGTTAGCATTAGGCACTGCCATTTGACAAGGCACCTCAATTAGAAGTCTAAAAAATCAATGACAATGGCACAGGATATACTTAAGCCTGACATTTTAACTTATCAGAAATTGATACAATGTTTAGTGCTGACATTAGCACTGACAGCATCTGTCAAGGATTTTCCAACCATACTCTGGAGGCCAATCAGAATCATACTAAAAAGTGAGCAGACACGTACAATTCTAAGTCAGTTTAGAGTTGCTGTGGCCAATGGGCTATAACGCCATTGGTCACTGTCATCCATATGCTGCTGGTCACCATTGACAGGTTGCCATTAGTTGGAACCATGAGGAGAGGTGCTAATTGGCAGCACTGCAAATGGACTCATCTTAAAAATACAGTAGTGTATAGTATAAAAGATAGCTACTACACATGTATATAATAACAAATTGTAACCCTTTGAGCACACAGTTACACTCAGCATTCAAATTTTGCTAGCTTGACCTAATTTTGTCACTAAGTTGGGTGCTAGCCTCATTTTTATCATTGTCATCATTTACGGTGTCACCTACAGGCACATTATGTTGTGCTATTCTTTTTCTTTCCAATATCTTTGCCTAGACTATAGTGCTTACAGTTTGCTAGGTAGTGTCAGAGGTGCTATCATCTAGCACATCATCTTATCACATCTACTTGAGCACACTGGGACTCTGTCAGGACTCCTCACAACTATGTGTGCCAGGCACTGGAGACAGCATTGTACTGCATAACGTCCAGCGCACCCAACCACAGTTGGCATCATCAGCAGTGGTCTTTGATTTCAAAGTAGGAATACATAGGAGAGTATGTTATCCACTCTACAATATACTAAAGGCAGCAATTTATGGACACTCCCATGGCTACTCTGGCCAGATTCTTTTTTAGCTAATATCAGTTACACTCCATAGCTACTTTACTACAGTTCTATCAGAGTTCATACAGCCCTCAGCCCAAAATTCCTAGTTGTCTGCTGTTCATATTCCTTCCCATTTGTTCAAACTCCATACTGCTTTTCCTTCCACCTTTCCATTGTTGGTAAGTCCTGACCTACTTAATCATGTGCCAAGACTTCTCACACCTGGACCAAGCCTCCTTTCAGGCTTCTTCATGTGGACTAGCTTGTAGTTGCCTTATACAGGATGACCCAGCAGTCATTGGTTACAGACTTGTATCACTAGGAGGAACAGTGGTATGGCCTGCTTGCAGAAGATGCATTCAAGGTCTTATGTCACTGCTCAAATCTCTTCATGGTACTAGTGGCCTGGCTTACCCTTGCTGCTATCATAAGTTCATTGGTGAGTCAATCTCCCTCTATTCAAATCAAACTTGTTTTTGGCTCAAAGCATGTACTTTTCAGCTGATCCTCTTTTTGATCTTTGATTTTTCCACCTCCCTGTAATCCCACTAGGCAATTACTCTATTTTTGAAGTAACCAGAGCATGATGGTAACAGTATATCATTGATTCACATGTATCAGTGATTCCCACATTGGTATTCCCATGGACAGCCTTAACAACAAAACCTTCCAATGTGTCATGTGCAAACAGTGGCTTCCCAGCAGCATTGAATAACTCATGTTGTGTCTAGAGTATTTTCTACACAGGCACAGTTTGAACCTAAGCTCTCCTGCTTGAGAATTACATAACCCTCTGGGGACCACAGTGGTGCCACCATGGCCTGCACTAGAAATGTAATAGCAGTACTTATGAGTCATCATGAAAACTTTATGACAAAGTTTTAAATTATGGTTTTGCCACTTGCACAATTAACTAATGTACTTTCTACTACAGCGACGCTTGAATAAGCTAGCATATATTATCATATCATTTGCCAAAGTCTATTCAGTTAAATGTACTGCTGATGTTTTGTTATCAATGGTTTCAAAAAAAAATTGAAACATTAGAGACACAATACCAATAAAATAACAGAATTCTTAGAGAAAGATGATGTAGCATAAATACAGTGTAAAAACCCAAATTCTGACCTCTCAGCTATTATCTCAAGTACTTTTTTATTGTGCAACATAGAATCATTAGAGAATACAAAAACCCAAATTCTGACCTCTCAGCTATTATCTCAAGTACTTTTTTATTGTGCAACATAGAATCATTAGAGAATACTTTTAAATAGTGGAATAGATATGTTTCATGGTCTTTATAAATACTTGCTTGTCAGTCTAGGTCAATTTTATTGTTTCTTTATTGTTCTGAATTCAAAAAATCAGTATTACAGGCTCCTATGGCAATTTAAAGTGCTGTATAATGTGAGTTAATATTTTATGCATTCTTTCTGCTTTTTTATAGCAGCCAGAATCTCATTTGTGTTCTCTATTTGATGTTGTGACTTATATTTCTTTACCACAAATGCAGTCTGTTGTGCATAAAGACCTTTTCTGTAAGATTACAGCTCTCAATGACAACAAATTTGAGATGCAATAAGCATACATATAAGAATCAAAATATATTGCCAACTCTTTTGGAAGAATCATTGGATTGTTAAGGTATCGGCCATATCCAAACACTTTAGTAAAAGCACTTTGGTTGTCTTGTTTTATCCATCACTGGATTCATCACTAAATCAATTGGAATCACTTCCAGAGACAGAGCCACTTTTCATCACAGGAGCAAACTTAGTTGAGCCCGTTGGATGGAGAAGCTTAGCATTCTGTGACTTTTTGCTTGGGCAAGCCATTCTCAAAAGGAAAAGTGTCGTATTTGTAAAACATCTTCTGTTTGCCATTGATGGAAATATACACTTCTAGAAATTATTGAAATTTTGCTAAAAAATTGAAACATCCCACCTAATTTTCAATAATGTAGGAAATGCAGTATTTTACTTGGTTTCCATCCTAGATTTTGCTGGCACAGTCTCAGAATCAAAATCTGGCTCTCTGCAGACATGCCTATTTTTTTAGCTTTTTACACTGTAGTATGCGACAAATGTTTGCGTAGAACGGACCTGGCTGTTTGTGCGTGGAGTGCGCCGATAGCCAACCAACCATAGAAACCACCAAAGCAACTAATTCTGAAACCTTGACAGGCCTGCAGATAGGGGCAACACTGGAATTTCTGCTTCGAAGAATTCCTTTCGAAGCCGTGAAGGCAGTTGGACTTTAGTCAAGCAATGCCTTATATGGCTATCTTAGCCCCTTGCCTTCAAACAGTGCCTTCTCTGCATGAGTCTTTCTTGAGACTCACGCTATCAGTCGTTAAGTAATTGGTGAGCAAATCTTATTGGATCAGCAGCTCAGACTGTCACGTCTCCGTGATCGGGGTATTTAAGTTAGTCTGACCTCTGCAGTGAATCGTGAATTTTTGATGATGTGTGGTAGCGCCGAACCGGTCACGCAAATACGTGACCTTCGTGTATTAAAGAGTAAGGGCGAAAGCTACCGGCTAGCTAGCTATCCTATTATATACAGGGTGAGGAGGGAGGGTTGACGAATGACACTATGAATAAACTAATAGAATGCTGGTACAGAGACTGTGAGCGGGGGGGGCCAACGCGACCTGCCTATCGCGGACTTACTTTAGAAATTTCGACCCAATGTGAAAACGGAAAAGATGACTTTTTATGTGGTCGAAATAACTAATGTGAGAGGTAAGCATTAGCTTACCGGGTGGCCGTAAGATGGGTCTCACCGGCAGCGGATGAACAAACACACGTGAAATGAAGACAGAAAGACAAATACAGCGAGGCTGTGGTGATGAGCGAAGCTCGTGGTGAGACCCAACTGAAGAAGTGAGAGAGCGAAAAGATGCGCTCACCTGGGTGGGCGATGAAGATGGAGATGGACGGAAGAGAGCGCCACCCAGGATGTCTGAGACTGTTAGCCGTACTGACCCCAGCACGGCATCTGCCAGACCCTGGCGCCATGCCGAGATCGGCCTCCAGCCAAGAAAGTGAAGGACGCGGGTGAGAGCGGAGGGATTCCCTAGCACGCAGAGGCCTCCGAAAACGCTCGTCACCCTTGGTACTCGCTTTTACGCCGACCTCTGCAGTGAATCGTGAATTTTTGATGATGTGTGGTAGCGCCGAACCGGTCACGCAAATACGTGACCTTCGTGTATTAAAGAGTAAGGGCGAAAGCTACCGGCTAGCTATAGATAAGCTGATATGGAGAGAGGTGGGGTGGTGGAGGTGAAGAGATGTTGCGGGAGCTGAGCCGAGAAGAAGAGCTGTAGCCTAGCTTTTTGAGTTCGAGTGGCAATGAATTCGATTTATGTTGGCCAGTTGAAGCGCGACGGTAACGGAGGGGTTGTTTCTAAGATAAGTCCTCCACGCCTGTGATGTCCAGCGCCCTATAGCCATTATTATATCTTCTGAGAGACCTAGGGAGGCGTAGTAAGTAGCTCCTCCAGCTCTTGCTGAATGACCACCGTATGTTTTGTCGAGGAGAGAAAAAAGTTTAGAGTCGAACCAGGAACGAGTCGGAATGGAACCATCACGACGTAAAAAGAGAGCAAATTTTGCTCCGTGAATTGCATCGCGTCGAGTCGTGTATTCCCGCAATAAGGTTACGGGGTCTGCGATGTTTTGACGTGCAAATAGGACTTGAGATCCTGTAAAGAATCGATCGGTTTTGTGGTAGGGCAGGTCATAGGAGGCGTAACCGTGAGGGAAATGGAGGGAAGAGCGTTTGACGATTTTTCTCCAATCTAGTGCGGCCTTGGTTTTGATGACGAGCTCTCCTGAGCGGTGACATGCGTAGAAAGCGCATGAGATCAATGTTGCAAATAAAAGGTCATCGAAATCATTAGAGTGATGAGCTCTCGACACGAAAGATTGAAGGTGTGAAAGACGTAAGGGGAGCTTACGGTGTATCGGGTCAGCACGAATTTTCTTCGAACCTTTTATCGCTGCTTTCACGAGTGGGTGTGCCCTGTTGGTGTCGAATTCTGGGTAGACATTCCGAAGATAGTATCCGGCGCCGGACAAATATTTTGGACCAGAGGCGATAAATCTGGAGGTAAAAGCAATGTATTTTGATAGAGTTTGAGGTGTGGGGTCGAGAGGGAGACCATGTGAAGAACAAAAATTAATATAGTCACGCGCACCTGTGGCATAACAGGACGCTGTAGATTTTTCTATAGCTTCTGACTGCACTCGAAGTGTCCAAGCATCAAGGTCGGTGTTGGACATGGGTTGGCGGATCGTCCTTTTGGACGATCCACCAAGGGTGCCTAAAAGGATTTGCTCCATCGCGCCGGAAGAGAGTCCCTAGGAGGCTCAAAATCGTAGACGCGGTCAGCAGGGAATTGACGATGAAAGTCGTCAAACAGAAGGCGTGAAAGCAGATCAGCTCGCGTGTTGTCTTTACCTGCTATATGACGAACACGTAAGTCGATCCCTGTATGAATAATGATGCCCGCTACCGCTTTGATAACGGAATTATGCATATCCTCAGTGGCACCGAGAGAATTAAAAACAGCTACAGAATCAAGACTGTCTGTGAAGACAAGAAGTCGTTTTGGCGGGTGGTCGAACGATGCAACGTGATGAATAGCCGAAAGAATCGCCAATAATTCCAGGAAAAAGATGTCGACCTTGGGCTTTGCTGGATCCGGATTCAATTGATAGACAAAACCAGATCCTGCGAAAATAAATGCCAGAGCCAGTTTTAAACTTGCGTCAGTCCATAATACAAAGTCGGCTGATGAATCGTCCCAATGCGTCGCATCTAAAAATCTGATACCTACGGCTGATGGGAGTACCTTCAATAACCAGTTCATATCCTCGATGACTTCCCTGTTGAGGAAAACTCCAGCGTGCATCGTTGTTTTAGCCGAAATTTTACGATAAATTGAGGACAGAGCTGGGCGTCCCCATGGCAGAACATTGAGAAGCCAGTTTAGATGTCCTGCCAGACGTTGCCAGACTCGAAGTGGAGGGCGACGATCCTTCGTGTTGATAAATGCGCTTATTTTTGCAATGATATCGTCGATTGACTCTTTGGGGAGGGAAATCGTGCCACGGTTGATGTCGACCCAGAATCCAATAATTTTAAGGCATTCTCCGAATTCTTGTTTCTTCTCATCCCATGGGCATCCGATGGAATCCCAAAGGATAAGTAATTGAGCTTGATGCCTAGGCCTGAGCCTTCCTTTGAACTCGACTAAGTCAGTGGCCTGATCCCAAGAGAAGAAATCGTCCATGAAGTCATGCAGATCTGGCATATCCAGTTTTGTGATAGCCAGCCAACACATAAGGCCTGCCAAGGCACACCAGCATCGAGGTGAGGCACGATTTCCGAATACTAGACGATGGACAATGCGCCAAACCCCATCCACATTGACCAACTGGCGTAATTGCCACAACGGATGAGCCGGCAAGTTGAGAAATGCACTAGATACATCAGATTTCCAAGTGAGCAGTTTAGAAGATGGGTAGCGACGTTTGGCGTTGTATAATGCTTGTCCAAAAGTTCTCATGTCGTCGTATCTCACCTTAGCCTCACACCTTGGGATTCCGTCGTTAAGACCAGATGCTGTATGATCCGTGACCACTCTTGCCTTCCCTTTCTGCCAGACGACGAACAGAGGAGATGACTTCAAACCTGGAAGGAGTGTGTCGATGTCAAGAGGCTCAGACCATCTTCTGGCCTCAATCTCTTTGCGCTGAAAATCTCTGATAGCGCTGAGATCTGAATCTTCCGTCGAATAATTTTCTAACGGCGCTGCATCAAATGAGCTCCAATCACCGGCATCGAAAGGCCAGAAACCCTCTCTGAGGCCTCGCATGACTGAAGCAACGAATGGTTGATTCGGGTGATCCCATAACATGGCCTCAAACGAATCCACATTGAAGGGCGTTTCAACTCGAATGTATTTGTTGACTCTTTTGAGAGTGTCTTGAATTTTTGAATCGGAAAGCAAATGGGCTGGTGGAGATGGTAGCGGTGACGCCGTCTCAGTTTCATGCGCTGAAGGTGACATCGGTGAAGCCAATGATGAACTGTTCCATACGAAACCTCTCCGGAAACGTGGGGAATTTTTAAATGAAACCTCATGAGAACGCTTATTGCTTGACGAAAGAGATCTCGGGCCCCTGTTGATCGCCTCTTCAACTCTATGCGTCGATTCCTCCTGCTGCTCTATGAGCTTGACGCCTTGCTCTGAGTTTGGTGTAGCATTCATCATTATCTTTTGCTCTATGTTTATTACCGCACTCGCAGCAGACATCGTGCTTGCGATTGTTCTGGCACGGTTCAACGTTGCAATATCCCAAATTCCAATTCTGGCAGATCGTCGAAGAACGTTTTTTATTTGGAGCAAAGCGTACGTTGTAAGCCCGCTTAGTACCAGCCAGAGGATGCGCTGCAGCTGCCGAAACACTGAGAAGTTGAGACAGAAACGGGACTTGTAGTTCATTTTGATCGTCCAATCTAAAAGGATTTCGGGCATATCTGTCCCGCGTCTCTGAATCGAAACGAATGGCGATAGAAGCAGCTCCAGGCGCACGGAAGTAATCAATGATTCTACTACGATAGGAGACAAGCTCTGCATCTCGATGAGGGTAGAATGCCAGGACTGCAGCCATCCATGCATCGAACACTCGAGTCCAGTCTGATTCGGACGTAATTGATCGACGAGCAGTTGCATGGTCTTTTCTAATGATTGCAAAGCCACCTGCAAAATCTCTCGGCTCATCATTAAAGTCATATCCCTTGTCCAGAGTAGCGTATAATTTTTCAAAATCGACATAGTGATCCAATATAACAAGCTTCCAGATCGAACGAGAGATAGGGTCCTTAAACTTTTTAAGTTGGGCGAGATTGACCAACGAGTCAATGGTCGTCTCCTTCCCATACTCCTGTCGAAGCTCCCAAGTCCTTGCCAGATGAGGATTGACAGACGCGTGATCATGAAAAGAGGCAAGATGAGGTGCAATCGCGAGCAGAGAGGGCCGAATGGAAACAGATTCGGCAGCGTCCTTGCCTTCCAGCATCTGGTTGAGGTTGCAGACAACCTCAGGGGGCAGATCGGACTTAGAGTTCTTTCGGGATGAATCAGCTTGGTCAAGCAAGGCCGCCCAAGCTGCCGATTCAATAGCTTGGACATGCGAAGTGGCCGAAGGATGGGTAACACTCTGGTATGACAATGTGGAGCTCTGCCCTGGGACAGGTTGGTTGGAAGATGGGTCAGGAGGCTCTGCTGGAGTGCAGGGCCGTGACGGACTAGATGCTGCCCTGGTTTTCGCCTGGCGAATCTCCAGTCGATGACGTGCGGCTTCAAAGAAGTCTCTGGCTTCGTCCGGTCTGAAGCCTGACACTTGAAGACATAAAACGAGGTCCGCGAGGGAGCGCACGCCTTCCACAGTCTCATCAACAAGTCTTTGTGCAGAGTCTGACCTTGCTCGAACCGATTCGAGAGAATGATCTTCGCGAGACTCAAATGATTGACCGGAACGTCGACGACAAGTCTCACAATTACAGATTTGAACATTCTCAGAGGACATAGATGATATTGATGACGAGAGCAACGAGTAAATTTGACGAATGACACTATGAATAAACTAATAGAATGCTGGTACAGAGACTGTGAGCGGGGGGGGCCAACGCGACCTGCCTATCGCGGACTTACTTTAGAAATTTCGACCCAATGTGAAAACGGAAAAGATGACTTTTTATGTGGTCGAAATAACTAATGTGAGAGGTAAGCATTAGCTTACCGGGTGGCCGTAAGATGGGTCTCACCGGCAGCGGATGAACAAACACACGTGAAATGAAGACAGAAAGACAAATACAGCGAGGCTGTGGTGATGAGCGAAGCTCGTGGTGAGACCCAACTGAAGAAGTGAGAGAGCGAAAAGATGCGCTCACCTGGGTGGGCGATGAAGATGGAGATGGACGGAAGAGAGCGCCACCCAGGATGTCTGAGACTGTTAGCCGTACTGACCCCAGCACGGCATCTGCCAGACCCTGGCGCCATGCCGAGATCGGCCTCCAGCCAAGAAAGTGAAGGACGCGGGTGAGAGCGGAGGGATTCCCTAGCACGCAGAGGCCTCCGAAAACGCTCGTCACCCTTGGTACTCGCTTTTACGCCGAATATGATGTCGTGACACTCCTAAGTGACAATGAAAGGGATCGGTTAACCCATTAATCACATATGTGCGAGGGACCAAAGAATTCTATTGAGGTTCTTGCCCATTTCAATTAAATTCATCTCAAATAAAACAAATCATTTGTATATAATGTACAGTAAGCGAAAACAT